>CM043115.1:9020912-9195942 GCA_023701765.1 Hylyphantes graminicola | reverse complement strand
AAAGGATTTAAAATTTACTAAATTTTAGAATTACTGTCTAAATTTTACATTTTTCGTAATTGTTTAAATTTTGCTTTAGGAGAAACTCTGCATTTTGAGAAACTTTAATCCAATAATTCGTAGAATTTTCCATTTCCATCTTTAGTTATGGGACCCAGTATTTTTTTCTTTTGAACTTAAATTTATTTATAAATCTTAAGACATAAAAGTAACTCTTAAAAGTATTCCTTAACTTACTGAATTTCTCAATTTCCATTATAGGTTTTTTCACATTAATTTCACTTACATTTATGATATTTACGACACGTTCCTCAATATTTTCGAATTGTATTATCCTCCTAGTCTTACTGTGAGGGCCAATTTACTCCTCAGGTTTCGATAGCCCACTCTGCCCATTGAAATACACTTTATCATTTGCAAGTTGATTCACGGAAATTCCTCGCGAGATTTTATCTGCTGGGATTATTTATTCCGGATCCGTAGGCAGTGAAAACAACACTCAGGGGAATATCAGTCTGCTGAATTTCTACAACACGATTTTGAACAAATGTTTTCCAACGATTTTCTTTGATTTCTAATCCAATGCAGAGTTATGAAGGGGGGGGGGGGGGGCGAGTCAGTCCCAAAGGAAAGTTTTAGCTCTGAAAAAAGTACACGAACTGTTGAAATCAGTTTAGCACCTAAAAGAGCAGCTAGGAGTTCTTTTCTGGGAAGGGTTAAAGTTGGCTTCTTTGCTTTATCGATTGGGGTAACTCTTCCTTTTGCTATTACGAAAGCTGTTCCAATTTTGTCTTCGTTGGTGTATCTGGCGTAGATTATGGCACCATAAGATTTTTCACTACTATCGCAAAAGCAGTGAAGCTGCATTTCTTGATAGCCTTCAAATTCTTTGAAGTACCAGCGTGGAATGCGGATTGTGGGTACCTCCTTCAATTGCAAGTACCATTTTCCCATTTTTTCTGAATGTCTGGTGGTACAATTTCATCCCATTTGATCCCAGATATCCATAGTTCTTGGAATAACATCTTCGCTTGTATCAAGTATGCTGAGAGTATGCCAAGTGGATCATAAATTCTCGATGTTGCTTGAATGATGGTACGCTTGGTGACATTGTTCGATAATATAAATTGAAGAATATCTTCTGTGACAAACTGCAAACTGTCATTTTCATAGTCCCACATGACACCAAGTACTTTGGTTGTTGTAGCCGCTCTTTTTTCCAATGAAGAGTCATTCATTTCGTTCATTATTTCTGAGGAATTAGATTTCCATTTTACTAATTCCATTGAGGCGGATTTCAGAATTTCTTTGGCTTCTTTGCATGCACTTAATGATTCTTCCATTGTTTTTTGTGAGCACACGTAATCATCAACGTAAAAATATTTGTTCATTAGAGCTGTTGTGGACGGGTAAATATCTTCATATTTCTTCAAATGATGTTTTATAGTTGCACTCAGCAAAAAGGGAGACGATTTACAACCGAAGATCACACGACACATTCAAAATATTTCTATTTGTGGGTTGTTTAAATCTGAACCTTCCTTTATCCAGAAAAAACGTAATGCATCCCTATCAGATTCATCTATTAATATTTGCAAATAACTTTGTTTTATGTCTGCTGTAAAAGCTACTTTGTGCATTCTAAAGTCAATTAAAATATTCAATAATTCAGGAACAAGATTTGGCCCTTGTAATAGACAATCATTTAGAGATAATTCATTATTTTCCTTTGCTCCAGCATCAAAACCAATTCTCAATTTTGATGTTTCACGTTCTTTTTTGATAACAGCTCTGTGTGGCATATAATATTCTTTTTTATTCTTCTGTGTTTCATTCTCATTTACTACTTTTTCAATTATTCCATTTTGCATTTGCTCGTATAAAACCTTTTTATATTCATCGTAAAATTTAGTGTCGGATTTAAATCTTCGAATTAAATTCATGAATCTCTTTTTTGCATTTCCATAATTATTATGCAACTCAATTTCATCATTTTTCCAAGGAAGTTGCACGACGTATCTGTTTTCTTTTTCAGTAATAGTGTTTTGGAAATGTTCCATTGCTTTGACTTCATCAGAGATTTCTTCATTCTTTAATTCATTATTTATTCCAAACGATTCGAGCTCCCAAAACTTTTTTATACTTTTCGTTAACGCATCTTCCTTTTCTGAATCTTCGTTACTTATTCGTAAACAGTTCGAGTGGTTGAATCTTGTTGCCTCATTATCGCACACAGCAGCGTTGATAATGTAAACATTTCCTTTGTCTGATGGTTGTTCGTCCACAAGACCTTGAAGTGTCCAACCTAAAAGAGACTTCATGGCGATGAGACAGTTATTTAGTCTACATATACTTCTGTCGTAATTAATATTCCAGTAGTCAGCCATACCGATGAGCAATGATGCCTCCTCTTTCTTATAACACATTTCGTGAGAAAATGAATTTGTGTACAGTTCTATTCCTCGTTGATTTAATTGCCTAGCAATATCTTCACTTGGTAATGAGACTAAACCGTTTGTTATGAGTGGAGTGGTCCACGCCCTTATTTCAATATATTTTTCTGGCTCACGAATGTTTCGTAATCTGAAGGCAACTAAATTACTTGGTAAATCTTTACTTTCTTTTGAACCAAAGGTATTGATTGCTAATGATGAGGTTTTTATGGGAGATAAATTTAACTTTTGTGAGAGATCCTTCTTAATAAAATTCAGCTGGCTTCCTTGATCAAATAAAATTTTCACAATAAATTTTTTATCATTTGATGCTTCTACTATAGAATACAAACATTGTAACTGAATGTTATCCGTTCTGGTTGCTGAAGGATTTACTAACACTTCTCTGGCGTCTTGATTTGAATTAGAAGCGGTTGTATCATTTTCTTCGATCGCGTTTGATGGGTTATTGAATTTTATTTCTTTTATGCACACAGAAGTAGCATGAGGGGGTGTTCTTGAGTTTACACATTTTTTACACGCAAATCGCTTATTTTCACAAGAAACTGATAAATGTCCCTTACAGAAACATATTAGACAACGTCCAGAGTTTTTTAAAATGTCTCGTTTTTTCTTAACATTCAAAGGACACTTATATTTTGAATGCGGAGGATCATTTTGATTTTGGCAAAATATACACTTATTGTTATTTTCTATTGTTGTCAGAGCATAAGATGTTGGTCTCACATTGTTTTTATTTTTATGGTTGAAGTACTCATTCTTTTGTTGATTTTGTGAAGAAATTCTTCTATCATTGTTATTGTTAGAGCTTATGATTAATCCAGCAGCCTCACGACACATTACTTCTTTTCGTAAAAAATTGAGTAGTTCATTGATATCAAATTCACTTTCAGACTTTCTTATTCGATTAAACTCGAAGTTGAGCTCTTCAGGAAGTTTTTGAAGTATCATAGGACATAATAAATTGCCGTAAGATCCAGCTGTAACTTTTAGGGATTCTAGACTTCGAATTTGTATTTCACATTGGTCGAAAAGTCGTCGTAATCCTCTTATATTTGTTATGTTTTTCACAGGTTCTAAAGTTAATAGTGTTGCACATGTGCACTTATAATTAAATCGGATCGACCGTACCTGTTCTTCAAAATTTCTATGGCACTATCGTAATTAGCTTCACTCATCGTAAATCCGGATATGGAGTTTAAAGCACTGGATTCCAATAGCGTGCGCAGATAAGCAAATTTTTCGGTTTTTGTTAATCCATTGTTTTCATGAATGTTGTTTTCATATTGACACCAAAAGTCGCACCACTTATGTAGTTCTCCGTTAAATTTTGCAAGTTTCAGACTTGGCAATTTTATCATTTTTGTATCCGGTTCACATGTTGCTGCATTGTTGGAAGCTTGTTGTGTTATGTTCGTTGGCACAGCGGATTGTCCTGCGATATTTTTCAATGTCCGAGTTATTTTTCTTTTTCTTGCCATTATTTTGTCTTTATATTCTTCAGCATGGATCACTTCATTTTCGATTTCTTCAGTTTTAAGTTTTATTTCTATTTCCGAATCCAATTTTGTCAAATCTTCATATTTCATCATCAACTGTTCTAAGAGATCTTCCAATGTTTCAGCTTTTTCGTTCGTTTCGATATTTTCTTGCAGTAGAGTTTCATCAATTTTTGTTATAAGCTTAGTTACGGAAGTTCTAACAGTTGTTCTCTTCTTTTTACAGCTTTCTAATTCCATTTTTCAATTTTTAGAAGATCACTTTTGCAAATTTGTAGGAAAGTTCAAAGTTCTTTCACCGTTCAATTTTATTTTTGGAACGGTTCTTGACGAATCAAGATCAAGATAATTTTTCACTTTTTCAAATTTTTTGATTTTTTATTTTTCTTCAATTTTCATGGATTTTAGTAAAGAGTTTATTCATCGATCTAAAGATCCCGAAGGATCCCATGTTTCGGCACCAAATTTACTTTTTCAAAGATTGTAAATAACCAATTTTTAATTATGTTTGGATGCTCCTAAGAAACTGACATCCATCTTGTTTGAAGACATTTTTATTTCTGAGATTTAAGTGATTAGGTTACAAGTAGGAATACATACAGAAGATAATTAGTGTCGCCATCTGGCGATCAGTTGGTTGAAAATAGTTTTTGTTTCTCCATTTTTTACAAACGGTGTTTTTCAACTAAAAAAAGGGGTTTACGCTAACACTTATAGTATAAAAAGTTTTACATTAATTTACCTGAAATTTTTTACAGATGCTATTTCAATAATATATATCTGTGTATAAGCCTCTAACATCTTATGCAAATATAGTAGTTTTTTTAAGTGTCCAAGTGTAAATTAATCGAAAAAAAAATTTTTTTTTGTTAATTCATAAAGTTTTTCTTAATAACTTTTTTTCTTGTAATTTGTATGTAACTCTGGAGGGTCATTTCATGTATCAGTTCAAAACGAAGAATTTAACACATAATTTATGTTTATAGGGGGACAATTCAATGTGGTAGACTTACTAGCATAAACCTCTTTTTTTTAGTTGAAAAACACCGTTTAAAGTAAATTATATTTAAATTAAAAAAAATGCTATATAGTATTATTCATTATATTTGAAATCACTATGCCAAATTTGGAAAAGATTAAAGTAATTGTAAAAATTTTAGAATTTAGGGTATTCGCCTACCTTAATATGTTCAAATTATCAGTTTATATTACCTCTATCGAAAACCAACGCACTCTGAAAATCTATTTGTACGAATAGTATTCTAATATTTTACTTTTATTTTTCTGTTATATTCTCTCTCCTACGACCAAAACTAAAAAAAAAAAAAATTCCTTGTATATGAAGACACAAATTACTATATTATACGATATTTATTATTTTTTTAAAGCAAACATATTTCTTTCAAAATAATCCATTTTACAATGCATGCATGTTTCTGATAATAATGTCATTTCAATAACTATGAACTATTTATTTACATACCAAACGAGCAACAAAAATAAATGTAGAAAACATTATTTTTACATAATACAATATTCTAAAATATAGATTTGATGCATTTTCTCAGCATTGGCAATGGTCCACTATTTTTATTAATAACGTCGTCAATGTTTACGTTTAATTCCCTCATTTTCCCATGAGATTAAAACACTTTAGAATAGAGACCCGCGGTTATTCGGACCTATTCTCCTATAAGAGAAAAAAAATGCTTCTGCTGTTACGCTTTAAAAAAATAATTTTGGGGCCAAAATAATGTTAAAAAATTAAAACCATATAACTGTACATGAAGTCAATAAAGGTAGCTTTTTTAAAAGCAACCTCAGATTTTCATAGGAAATGATTTTAAAAAGTGTTTTAGGACATGCATTTTTTTTTAAAAGGGGAAAAGAAAGCTTTAGTTCGAATTAAAATTTTAATTTCAGGGTTTAACGAATTAAATGAATTTAAAATAGTATAGTTATAGTGAAGCTAATAAATTGGTTGTTAAATAATATTATTATTATCATTATTATAAATATAATTAGATAAGATTTTTAATTAGTTGCGTCATAAATGCATTTTGACTTGTAAACATCAGAGAATATAAAAATAAATTATCCAATTCAGCAAATATTTATATTCCTGATTATCAAGTTCTTTTTGGAAGTATTATTCAATTAAATTCCTTTATTTACTTTACTTTCTTGTTAACGAAATATTAACGCTAAGAATAATAGTACTTTTCTTTACAATTTTTTGAATATCCAAGTTCTTTATATCAGCCAGAAAATTTATTAAACAAAAGGCTTTGTACAGGTTGTTTTCCTTTTATTAAATTCCTTAACAGAGAAAATTGTTAATGTATAGTTTCTTTTGTCGTGGTTTTTTAAAAATCAGTTTGGTTTTCTGTCCTCCTTGCCCATGTTAAATGTTTTGAATGGTTTCAGAAGCGATTTAAAAACGTTTATAAATTATAACTCAAAAATAAATTATAATCAAAACTTTTAAAACTTATAATTAAGTTACTTTTTAAAATTATACAAACGCATCACAAATTTCATTTTCTGCCCAAACCCTATATAAATTACTTATAAAGAAATTTTAGATTGAGCATTTCAAATATAAATTTTATGGGAGACCCAATTTCGGTAAAAGTTGTTTTAGCTTCCACAATACGTTTATAACGTAAAAAGTGGAAGGTTTTATAATCGTTCAGTCCGTCTGTCCGGCCGTCTGTCTGTCACCCACTTTCACAGAACGAACCGCAGGTCTCACAAACAAGTGGGATACGTCATTTTGAAACAAAAAAAACAGTTTAGGCTACATTCCAAATTTCATTAAAAAATTTTAATTAGAAGTTTATTTAAAATTTAAATAACTAAAAAATTTTAATTAGAAGTTTATTTTAAATTGAAATAACTAAAAATTTAATCTCTACATTGAATAATAACATGCGAATTCCATTTTTATTCAATATTTTCATTTTTCCTGTTATGTAATCAAAAAGAAGAAACTTAATTAAAATAAAAATAAAATTCCTTGAAAAATATTTTTTTATATATATTTTATTGGATTGTTTTAATTTCTGTAAAACTATAAAGTTTTGAAGGTTCATTATATATTATTGAAAATAAGATGAAATTAAAAAATTCTAAAATTGCAAAGTTTTAAGTAGGTCACAAATTTTTTTTCGAACAAATTTTTCGAAATTTTAACTTGCGGCTGCAAAAAAAAAGTAGTTTTTTATTATAAAAAATATATTATTATCCTCGAACTTCTAAAAAAAAATTAGCAAACGATAAAGATTATATTAATTAACAAATCTTCAGTTGAAGAGATTTAAAGAATAAATTATTTTTGACGTATAAAAGTTTGAATTACAACTAGATTAAGGCCTGTTGCGAATTTGTTTCTGAGGTGTTGTTAGCGGTGTTTTGAGCGTTAAAGAAAAGTTGTGTGTGGAAGCGGTGTAAGTGACAGATTCTGTAACAAACCAACTTGTTTTATTTTATGTAGTCTTTCTGTAAGGAAATCACAATATCCTGGAAGCTATAGGGGACAAAAATATTAAACTTAAATAAGATATCCAATTTCTGTAAAGGTAGTTTTTCCTTTCATGTACTCTTATACTAAGGAAATTACAATATCCTGGAAGCGATAAGGGACACAAATATATAACTTATGGGAGACCCAATTTCTGTAAAAGTTGTTTTTCCTTTTATGTAGTCTTATAGTAAGGAAATCACAATATCCTGGAAGCTACTTTATTAAGATTATTACAAAACAATTTCGTTTCAAATCAAAACAATGTCTTCACAGACCAGCAAATAAAAATGTGAAAAATTTAAATTATATATGTAAAAGAAAAAAATTATATAAAATTTAAATTATAGATCTACATTTTAGAACATTCATTAAATGAGGAAACCTATGGATTTTTTAGATAATACTTGACAAGCTTTGAATAGAAAAATGTAATTTAGGTGATTATATTATTAACAATAACATTGTATTGATAACCAACTTAACTTTTAACTCATTACAAAATTTGCTGCATCTTTTGGTTGTATTCCTTACATTATATAATAGTTGTATCAAAGTTTGTAATTATTTTAGAAGGATAATTAAGCTTCTATTTTTTAGTTCATTTATTGGAATTTATTTTTATAAACTTGCATAAAATGTAAAGTTTTAAACACTTTTTTGCATTTGAAACGGTAAATAATGCATTACAATCCTTGTGAATGCAATATCTCCAACTATCCTAATTATCTGTAATATTGCGTGAAATTCTTAACAATGTTGCACGTGTATGATTCAAATTTCGCTACTCAAAACAATTAGGGGAGCACTTTGCGTACTTTTGTTAACCCTCTTAGTTTCAACTTCTTAGTTTTTATTCTAAAAATCTAAAATTTGTGCTATAGATTCATTATGCATCCATAATAAAATGGAAAAAACAGGGTCAAAAAATCTTAATTTTTAACTAAAATTTAAGAGGGAAGAATTGGAATCATAACTTTCGAACAAATCATAACATTATTTTTTAAAAACTTTATTTGTCAAAAGCAGTTAAAATTAATTTTTGAACATCTATTTGCAGGAGTGAAGAATTTAGGGTCAATATATCTCGTAAAATTGTTTGGGAGTAAATTTTATTTTACCATGTTTTTCATATTTTCATTTATTTAAAACAAACATTCTTTAATTCTTCAAAAGACACGATTCTTCCATCTAACGATAAACAAGTGCGAGCTAAATTTACTGAGAAAAAATAGCAAGCTGATGGTTCCAAATAGAATCATGGAGCGTGAAATGGTTTAAACCATGCATTCCCCGAATTGTTTTGAGCAGTGTATTTCTTTAAATTTTATGGCTTCAATTTTTTAAAAAATAATTTATAGTTTAATTATTAATGAAAAAACACTTTCATAACAACTAGTGTTTGTATGTAAGGCTTTATTTATAATAAAGTATAAAGATAATTTTTTTATGTATTTGTAATGAAGAAATTGGTTTTAATTAAGTTATCAAATAATAAAATGGTAATATTAAAATAATAATGCAACATTTGATTTTTGGGGCAGTACTTGCATGCATTAACTTTACTACAAAAATTTTCATGTAAAATCTAATAGAAATTTTATTTTAAACCAAAGAAAAACGTTAAAAGATGCACGAGTTTTATAGTTTGGATTTCAAACTTCTTTATATGTCAAATCAGCATTAAAAAGATATAAAAATTCAAAACCTTACAAAAATAATAAATTTAAAAAAAAAATATTTTGCTTTATATGCAATCTTGAAATATTTATCGAGATTGGATTTAAAAATAAAATATATGCATTTTCAACTCCCACGTTTTACAGATTTCGTTAAATTCTTCATTTGAAAATAGATCACATAACAGAAACATACGGCGATATGAAAAATATGACATCACCATTTTTGCAGCGACGCAGCTTAATCTAAATATTTTCCAATATTTTGCCACATTTCTCCTTCTGTTTTGAATATTTTTATAAACGGTTTGCAAATGAAAAATGTAGCTGACTTACTGGTCTCTACACTCTTAAAACAAAAGTGTGAAATCCACTTCAGTAGGAGAAGTGCATTTTCGACACTGAAAAGGAGTGAATATTAGCACAGACTGAGTTAAAATCACTCGTTTGGAGTGATCCTGTCGGAGGTTTAACACACAAAGGATCCACTCCTCTAGGAGAAGTGCATTTTCCAGACTGGAGGAGTGAAAATTAACTCAGACCTAGTTAAAATCGCTCGTTTGTTTTAAGAGTGTATAATCTCACTTTTTGAAATGCGTTCGAATGCATATTTTAAAATTTTATTGCAAAATATTCACTTCAACATAATTTTTAAAAAAAGCGGGATGATGGATACCTGTACATCATCTACATTTATCATGGAAAAACATTTTGTAATAATATTCAGTAAAATGTGGTAAGCAATTTTGTAAACATTGTATCAGATTAACATATAGATGCACTATGACTTGGAGACCTTGGTCAATAGGGTTCATTTGCTCTTAAATAAGACAAACCCTAAAACACCATCATACCCTATTTTATCACCGGCGACCAGTAAATAAACACGGTGTCACTATTATCCCCTTGAGACCCATTTCCCCCTAATACTGCACTCTACTTGGCCTGACACATGCAGGCACGTAAAAGACTCACCGAAAAAGACGTGTCCATTAGGTATGGGTCACATTGGTGTTTTTCTTTCAATTATCTAATAAGAAATACAAGGTAATGAAAGAATTGCGAAGAGTCGATAATCCGAATAAAGATTGCGTGTTTTCTACACTTTTTTTGGAGGGTGCTGATTACAAGAAAAGGTTTTTGAACATTGGTCCGTCTGTCAGAGGCTGAGGGGAGCCTAGTGGTTAAGATCTCGGTCTTGGGATCGGTAGGTCCCACGATCGAGTCTCAGTACTACTGAAGACCCACCTAGTATATGCGGAGTACGTGCTCGTTAAATCTGTGGGTCTGAAAGTACTTGCGCAGTTTCCCAGGGGTACAGGTCCTTTGAGACTATTTTCCTCCCCTTCAGGGACATGTCTAAACTGCTTAGGTGGCGATAGATGGCAGCATCTGTCATGTTTGTGTGTTTTGTCTGACTTACTTGGCATAGGTTTAATAGTGGGTCTCTTACCAAGCCCACCAAGCCTGAAAATATGTCTACCAACCAACCGTCTGTCAGGCGGTATGTTTATCTGAAGCAAGTCTACAGCTCGAAAAAAAGAGGTTTGGGCTTCAAATTTGAGTAGAAGCTGCATTTTAACCTTTTAATACAAAAGAAAAATATGATAAGCAAATAAATATATCTATATATGATGTAAAATTGTAATTGTCGGACGCTTGAAAGCCACGTGATTTACGTGGCTTCAGCCAATCAGAAACGTCAAAAACGCTGAAAGTAAGTGTGGTGGTGTGCTTGTTTTATGCCGGGGCTGCTTCAGGTTGCTTCCCGTGCCTTTGGTAGAGATCGTTGCTTAGCGCTAGAGCTATCCAGATTGTATAGATGAGCATTCTTATATTGACAGTATTCTGATATTAGTCTTGCATGTTTTTTGCGGAGCAAACAAATAGGAATTGCGTAGTAATTCCCTGGGGTTGCCGAGCGGTAGCGAGCAGGGGGCTTTGCCCCCTAGTAATTTCATAACACTTTGTAAGAGTTTGAAACACCTTAGATTCCACCATATAACATTAAATAAATTTGAAGTCTGTACGATTTCATTACGACATTGCGATGTCATATTGACATTAAGGGGTGACTAGGAAATAATTTATAAGTAGTCGATCAATATATTTCGTTTTGATAGAGCAGGTAACAGTGGGGAAATTTCAATTTTAAATCATGCATACTTTTGAAAAAAGGTGCTCAAAAATATTAGTTTTTTACAAAATAAATTCAACATTCATATAAAAAAGATAATTAAAACTAAGGAATTTCAATAAGGGAAGTAGAGAATCATCAATTAAAAAGAGATATGGTTATTGTACTAAAAATGCTGCTCTATAAAATAAGTCAAAGACATAAAATAAATGACAAAACAATAAACATAAGTTGAAACTAAACAGGAAACACTTGAAACTAACTTTTTCACTTTGCTGAATTCAAAAAGCTGGAAGTTCACAAAACCAAAGCCTTGGTTTTTAAAACAAATGGTCCTCTTTAAAACGGTGAAATATTTTTTAATCAGCAAAAGAGCACTCACACGAGAGAAGTACCTCTTAATATCTCGTTTTGTTCCGGTTTTTCAGTATTTTTCTTTCTAAACAATGAACTGAATGTACTTTGCAAAGAAGTTATGGACTCGTTCTTTTCGGTGACCATAAAATTTCTGGTTTTAGGAATTCTGAATAAGTGAATTTAATGTGATATTTATCATCAAAATTTGTGAAATTTTGATCTGAAATTGTATTAGTTTTTCCATGAAATTTTATTTGCATTTTATGCTAATCAAACTGTAAGTATTCTTAAAGAAAGAATGTATCTGTAAAGAAACACAAGAACAGGTAGTGACTGGACGTTAAGTGCTTTCAGTATCTGTCTTTCTAAACAATGAACTGATTGTACTTTGCAAAGATGTTATGGACTTGTTCCTTTGGGGATAATAAAATTTCTGGTTTTTGGAATTCTGAATAAGTCAGTTTAATCTGGCATATATCATCAAAATTTGTGAAATTTTGAGCTGGAAGTGGTTTAATTTTTTCTATGCAATTTTATTTATATTTTATGCCACACAAATTACAAAGATTTTTAAAGAAAAAATGTATATTTAAAAATAAAACAAGATCAGATATTAACTTGACGTTATGAGTAACTTAAATATTAAAAAAAAATGTGTTTTCTATGCTTAAAAGAACATTAGTGTCTAAATGTTCCCTACATTACTACTTGGTTTGAAAAACTTTTAATTGTCAGTTGAAATATATTCGCAAAAAAGGAACATTGATGTAAATCTTCTAAGGTTAAATGATTGACATTTGATTTTTGAACCACTGGGTTATTCAAACAGCTTTTTAATTCAACAGGATCATGGCAAAATTTGGATTACTCCTCTCTTATTGATTCACTAGAGATTTAAATAAATTTGCTGTTTCATTGATTGAAAAACAATGTAAGACTCTCACTTTTGAAGACTTTTTCATACTTCCCTTGGGCCGAAAATGTGTTTTTTTTTTCAAATCTATCGTTAAATATAAAGGGATTCTAATTCAAATGAATAACTAGAAACGAATATTTCAATTCAATCAGATTTAATTATGTTAAGGCAAAAAATTTGCGATAACGCAATTAATACTGTATTAATTAGACAACAGTCACTGTATATCTTGAAAGTTTGTATTGTTATAAAGTTCAATCGGGTCTGAAAAATGTGTTTATATCAACTCTGTCTTATCGTTAGAATTTCAATAGTTATTTAACTTGAAATTTTAAATAACTGATACTTGTATTTCAAAAATGTGTCCCATTAAACAAAGTAACTAATATTTTAGTTTTGTTCGATCTTTGTTGTACGCAAGCAAGAAACTACATTTTAGTCTCAGCTAAATCAAACTAATAGATTAGAACTCACCTAAATAAAGCTAAAATTTAAAAATAAATTAAGGAATCGGATCTTTTAATATATTCTTGAGCACTTAAAAAACTTGCTAATTACTAAAGAATAATTAGACTTAAAGAGAAAAAAAGGCAACATAAGCAATAAATATCTTAGATATCTTAGCAATGAAACGACATAATTTTCTCATATTAGACTTAAGATTTTGCAAACAAAACAGGTTTAAGACAGGTAACGGAGAAGAAATTTTTTATTTACATTTTGAATTGCAAACTGCAGAATTGTTTCAATAAAGATAAAAAAAAAAGTTTTACATGTTTTTTTTTTTGGTTTTTCATATAAAATAGTTCTATGTATAAGTAATCAATACTTAAATACACTGCTCACAACAATTAGGGTAGCGCATGGTTTAAACTCTTTCAACCCCAAAGTTTAAATTTGGAATCATGAGCTTGCGATTTTTTTCTCACTAAGTTGAGATTGCACTAATTTATCGTTAGATGGAAGAATCATGCGTTTTGAGGATGTAAATAATGTTTGTTTAAATCAAACGAAAATATGAAAACATGGTAAAATAAAATTCACACCCAAAAAAATTTTATGAAATAAATTGACCCTAAATTCGTCACTCTTGCATTCTCAGATGTTTGAAAATTGATTTTACCTCTTTTTTGCAAATAAAAATTTGAAAAAAAATAGTGTTATAATTTATTCTTAATTTTTTATTCCAATTTTCCCCCCTAAATTTTAGTTTATAAAATTAATATTTTTCTACCTGTTTTTTACCATTTCATTCTGTATGAAAAAGGAATCTATTTCAAAAATTTTAGATTTTTAGATTGAAAAATAAAGCGCTGAAACTAAAAGGGTTAACAAAAGTACGCAAAGTGCTCCCCTAATTGTTTTGAGCAGTGTATATGAAACAAAATCTATGTATTTTTTCTAAACACAGAATTGAAACTTTTTTGGGGAAAGAATCGTCTTAACGATGTATATCTGTTTAGAATTAAAAGTAATATTCTTATTAATATAAAAAATAAAACACTGTACGCTAGAATTGTGTCAATCTAAACATAGATATCCTCAGCGCACTTTACTTTTATCGCTGAAAAATGTTGGACGATTACACCAACTCGGAAAAGCAGACTTATTTCGTTATTTTTATCGCTTCGTTTCAGGAGAATAGGAAATCCTGAGAGATTTCCGTATGCAAAACGGAGCAATATGATAAAAAATAAAATACCATTTTGGGGTGAAAATTCACTTTTCTTAATACCTTTGCAAATATGTTTGGACGCATTTTGTTTTACTGAATCTTTAAAGTGTTTTTCGGTTTTTGCTTAGGTATTTCCCTTTTAGTTTCAAGGTGACTTTTTGTGCTATTTTTTTTATTTTACTTACATTAATCCAAGGTCATCTAAGGACAGTGTGTGCTATTTGGGAAAATAATGTAATACAGATAAATTTTTTGCAAGTTAAACTTATTTAAATTAAAATAAAGTTAACATCAAAACTAGGTAAAAATTAAGTTTTTTTACAATTGAATCCTATTATGCAATAAGTCTTCTGATTCTGTAATTCAATGAAGGAAAAGATTTTAATGACCCTAATTTCTCCATCTGTATTGAACATTTCACAAATGATTTCTTTTATGTAATTATTTCTGTTTAATATATGTCTATGTTTCACTTTTTTACAATTATCTAGAATAATATTTCTTATTGATTTTCAATGCATACTTTTAAAATTGAATATTCAAAACAATTAAGAATATCAATTTTTGAAACAATTATTAAGCCTTCTACACTTATTTTATATAAATATAATACACCGTTTGCAAAATATTAAGTACAGCTGTAGTAATTCATCTTCTAAAATTAGTGTAAGTTGCTGTTTTGCCAAGTTGCCATTACTATACATTGGTATAGCCTATATCTTTGTATGTTAGACAGCTTACTTGCTTTAAAAAAATATTTGTTTATTATTCGCTACCGCAAAATAACTCATTTATTCAAAAAGTATTAAACCAAAAATTCCTCCTAAAAGTAGGGATAAATAACTACATATATGCTTATTATTTTTCAAGAGATTCACATGTTTACGACTATTCCAAGAACATGTATTTTTTTCCAAACAATTCACTCAATTAATGTAAAATGGGTTAACTAGAACTGAAAAAAACTGCCATTCAACAAATCTAAAAAATCAGAGTTAATTCTCGCAGTATTTGGATAAGCTTCATTTATGTTTTTTTGATTAATTCATTAACTTCTTAGCAACGACTGACATAAAAAAAAGTAGAGAGTATTAAAAGAAAAACAAACATATTGCTTTACACAAGTCATAAAAAATCTATATCGAATTAAACAGACCGCATAATTTCTGAGCATACTCTTAAAGGAAGATTCCGTTCGGTTGACTCATTCGATTACGATTAATCGTATTAGGCTTGGGGGACTTCGGAGTTGTCATCCCCCCGATTAGGCTTGGTTTCGCTCGTCTGCGCTCTTTAGCCCCCTGGGGGTGGTTCGAGAAGTTTCGGCGATTCGAGATTTTTTGGCTGCAAACTTGAAATGGATCGTGGCTAGAATCCCCCGTGTGATTTCGAAGAAGAAATATAAATGGCGATGGCGAGGGACTTTATCTGAAACAGAAGTCAAAGAAATTTTTTTATGAACTGTACAATTTTTTTATAATTAGTTGAGTATATGTTTTGAAGGGGACACGAATTTCTAAAAAATGAAATTTACTATGCCAATGTTGACCTAAGTATAATATAAAAATTATTTGTGTAGTCTACACACTACTGTATGTCTTTATATAAAAATCTGGAATTTTTCACTTATATACACTTTAACATTAATTAATATTGAAAACGAACCATAAAAACACTAAACCTCTAACACTAAATGCTATTACCGAAAGGTTAATGCGTGGGGAGTTAATTCCATTTTCGGAATTTATATCAATTTAAGAGAGATGATCAGATCCAAATGCCAAATGCATTTTTGAAACACAATATTTGACAAGGTATTGTTTTACAATTTTTGAAATAATGCCAAAAAATTTTAACTGTAGAAAACAGCAAAATAAAAATATATATATATTACCTAAAAACACGTTGAGTAATATATTTTAAGGTATCCGACCATATTCTTAAAAAAATTAATAATTATTTTAACCGAAATAGTTTAAATTGTGTTTTAAATATGAGGAACTAAAGTGAACTTTTCAAAAATCAGTTGAAACGCTTGTTAGCTATTTTCTGAATAAAAAAAATAGTAGTTCTGATTTCTATTGAGATTAATGTAAAATATTCTAATAGAGACAAAGTGTGAAGAATCGAATGATGTGTGTTTGGATGTCATAACGGGACATAAACATTTAGAAAAAAATATTGAAAGTGATGATGCCAAATGGCATCACTGGGACTAAAAGGTTAAAAATCACAAGTAATAAAACCCTACCATACCATCATACCGTAAACAGTATGTAAAAATTGTGGATGCTAGCTCTGAAATAGCCCTGAGGGCTGGGGAGCCCAGTCGGTTAGGCATTCGCCTAGTCATGCGGAAGGTCCCAGGTTGGGGTCCGGGCATCACCAAAAACAACTGCGGATCTATAAACGCCCCGTTCAGCCAAAACTGTCAGACGAATAATACCCAATGTGGAGGAAGTGCACGTTAAGTATCATTCAAAAAGTTTTAACGCTGCGTGCAATGTCGCCCTTAACGGTTGCGTTGGGTGCCTTCACAGGTGTCGGCTTGTCACTTGACTGTGGCTCTAAAATATGACGCACGTCGCCAATAGCCCTAGTACAGCTCTAAAGCGATGATAATTTAAACTAAAACTAAAATATCCATAGCTTAATTCCCCAGTACAGTTACAGTTGGGGGAGTTATTTTCATTTTCGCAAATTATATCTATTTAAGAGAGTTGATCAGATCCAAACACAAAATGCATTATTTATGAAAACACAATATTAGACAAGGTATTTTTTATACTTTAAGGATAACTTGTACCTAGTATGAACATAGTAATAACAATATTTAAGGACAATATCACCCAGTTACTTAAAATGTCAATTTCATTTTTATTATATGAGAGTAATACTCCAGATACTCTTTTTTAATACTCCAACTTTGAATAAAAAAACTAAGTGAATTACAATTACTTTCATTGAAATTATTCAGTGTGTATATCAAACTAAAAGTATGCTATAATCCATGCATAATATTCAGTAAGTATCACAGTACAAAATGCAATTTATTTTGCTAAAGTTACTTCAAAATTAATACCCTACATTAATCATATTCCTGTTATGCAAAATGATACTGATAAAACTGTACTTTATTGGAGTGTAGCCAAGGATGTTCATGGGATCAACCGATAATTACATAGTTTTGTTTACGAGCTGGCTTAATTTGAATACTCCAATTCCAAATCTGCCCTATTATAAAAGTTCAAAAAGCACCAACGTATCTGAATAAACTTTACTTAAGGTAGGCGAATACCCGAAATTCCTCAAAATTCTAAAATTTTTACTATTACTTTAATCTTTTCCAAATTTGGCATAGGGATTTCAAATATAATGAATAATACTATTTAGGCATTTTTATTTAAACTATAATTTATTTATTTTAAACGGTGTTTTTCTACTAAAAACAGAGGTTTACGCTAACAAGTCTTCCACATTGAATTTTTATCCTATAAACATTTATTATGTGTTAAATTCTTTGTTTTGAACTGATACATGCAATGACCCTCTAGAGTTACAAACAAATTTCAAGAAAAGAAGTTATTAGGAAAAATGTTATGAATTAACTAAAAAAGATTTTTTTTCGATTAACTTACACATGGAAATTTAAAAAAAAAACTACGATATTTACACCAGATGTTTGAGGCTTATAGCACAGATATATATTGTAATAGCATCTCTAAAAAATTTCAGGAAATTAATGTAAAACTTTTTATGCTAGAAGTATTATCGTAACGCCTCTTTTTTTAGTTAAAAAAACACCGTTTAAAATAAATCAATTCTATTTAAATGAAAAAAATTGCCCAAAAAGCATTGCTCATTATATTTGAAATCACTATGCCAAATTTAGAAAAGATTAAAGTAATAGTAAAGATTTTAGAATTTTGGGAACTCGCCTATCTTAATAAAACTCACTCGCGCGCGGGGATGATTTTTTGGTTGTTTTGTCCGTCGTTTTGTTGAAAGGACATGGAAATGTTACTTGGAAACTAATTATATGTTGTTCTGCTGTATACGAAACTGAAGTTCATTTTGTTTTCTAAAACGCACATGTTTGCCATATCTTAAAAATGGTGGAAGAATCATTCAACAAGATGATGTTAATACTTATTTAAGAAACTAGTTTCGAAAATGACACTTTATTAAGCGAGTGAAATAATTCTTCTTCTTCTTCTTAGTCCTCTTCGTGCCCTGTGGCACATAAGGCCTTAAGCTTTTTACGCCAACTCCTGCGATTTTGTGCAGCAGCTCTTGCTTCTGACCAGCTCGCCCATCCAGCCTGGTTCCTCTCGTCTTCCACCATTTTTCTAAATGTTAGTTTGGGCCGTCCTCTTTTTCTTTTTCCGTCGGGGGCCCATGTCAGTGCTACTGCTGGGATTTGACTTGTTGGCATACGTAGCACGTGACCAATCCATTTCCACCTTCTTTTTTTTTATTATTAATTGCCAGCGGTTCTTGTTTGGTCTTATTGTAAAGCTCGATGTTCGATATTGTTTGTGGCAAGAAAACTCCCATGATTTTCCGCAAACATCTGTTTTGCCAGCTATTAATTCTTTTACTTTGTGCTTTAGTAATTTTCCACGTTTCTGTTCCATACAAAAGTATACTTTTCACCAAAGAGTTAAACAGATTAATTTTTGTTTTTTAACATTAGATTATTTGATCGCCAAATTTTATTCAATTTTTTAAAACAATTTTGTGCTTTTGTGATTATAATTTTTATCTCTACATCAGTTCCAAGTTCTTTATCGATAGTTGCACCAAGGTATGTGAATCTATTTACATCTTCAACTTGGCCACTTTCCAGCTGTATATCACGATTATTTTCATTTATTCTCATTGTTTTGGTTTTCATTCTGTTAATATTTAAGCCAACATTCTTGGAATATTTTTCAAAAATAAGTGTTTTTTGCTGCAGATCTTTTAATTTGCTTGCAAACAGTACAATACCATAGGCAAAATCCAGATCTTCCAAAACTGTGGTAAATTTCCATTGTATTCCTCTCTTTTTATCTCTAATTGTATTTGTCATAATCCAGTCTCAATCACAATAATAAATAATAGTTCTGACATGACACACCCTTGTTTTACTCCCGTTTTTATTTCAAAGGGTTCTGTCAGATTTCCATTTACTTCCACAACGCACTTGGAATTTTTATATAGCTCTTTAATAATATTTATATATTTTTCAGGAATGCCATAAATTCCTAAAAATTTTCCATAACACATCTTTGTTAATAGAGTCAAATGCCTTCTGGAAGTCGATAAAATTCATGTATATGTATAGAGGGAGGGGGGGAGTGAAATAAGGACAAGAGCTTAATAAAGTGTTATTTGACACGTGCTTGCTTACAATATTTTTATAATAACGTGCAAAAAAGAATTTCTACCAATGAATGATTTTCAAGACATCATTTAGTTTCAATGGCGATATTCAAAAATCAAAATAGAAATAGAAAATTGTAAAATAATTTTCTACTTTGAATCAAAATAGTATTTACATTAGTGCTGCCGAACATGGGTGAAAATGAATTTGAAATGATGTTTGACCAACTTCCAGACTTTGGAGGCAGTCCGGAAGGCTTCCAGCACTGTCTCCAAATGTAAATATTAATAAATACACCGGATCAAATGTTACTATAAATATGCATGTTAAATAAAGGTATTGTTTGGCGTGAAATTTGTGTTTTTACTGTTGTCTTATTTAGTTTCCTTTAATAATTTTTGTAAGTGTCACTTTCGCAACGATTTATGAATAAATATGATACAAAAAAGTGAACTTTTTTGCACGTGGTTATAAAAATAAGTTTTAGCCATCCCCCAATGCACAATCTTTAAAATATTGTAAAATTTAATGCAGTTAGTGAACTGAATCGTAATTTAACTGTATTTGTGATTATATTATTTAAAAGTTAGTTATGGCGGATTCAATTAAATAAACCCTTTTCAATATCGTATCATATTAGTATGAAAGACTTATTTAATCATATTTTAACAATTATATTATTAATACTGTTTTTGCCATAGATAATTTTATATTTCATCACTTACTGAAAAATATATGTCGATTATTCACTAAAAGTGTGTATAAATTCACTAACTATACATTTTTATACCTTAAAATGTATTTTTATCATACAAAAATGAAACATTACATTTTAAAATGTCTTGATAATATACTAAACTAGTTTAAGATAAGTATATTATCAATACATTTTAAAATCTAATGTTTAATATTTTTTATGGTTAAAATCCTTTTTACTTTTAATGTAAAATACTGCATATAACATAAAAAGAGTTAAATATTATTGGGGGTTGGAATTTTAAAAGTTCTTAATAGTTTAAAAAAACAATTTTAATTGAGTTGCATTATCTTAAAAGCATTTTCTTACTAAGTGAGTGGCATTACTATTCAAGAAGGAATTATTCCTAATTAAATTTATATATTTTAGCAGCGAAAAGCATTCCAGTAATTTTATTTGAGACATAAAGTATAGTTATAGTATATTTGTTTCCATTGTAATTATATTATTTGTTTAAGTTAATTAATGCAATACCAGGAGAATACCTGATATAATTACGTTTATTTTGCAATGGATGCTGATATAAATTAGTTATTCATTTGTTTATTAAGAATAAGGGGGATATATTCGCTATAATTATAAACGTTCAAATTATTAAATTCCGTTGTTTAATTGGATTTCTATTGTTAAGTATATTGAAAGTAAAACTTATGAGTACATTCATTTATATTGTACTTATTTTACTTATTTATTTTGTTTCTGCAATATTATTATAAACTTATTAAAAATTTAAAACACATTATTCTAATTTCGAATAAAATGTTTTAATTTAATATAATATGTATAATTTATGGATAACTAATGTTCTTGAGGTGTGTCATTTTTTATGTTTCTAAAACCACAAACAATTGAAATCATTTTTAGCCTACTTTTTCTCTTTTTAATTCGGAAGAATTAAAAAGATGAAGAAGTAGGTATTGACATGCTGTCGATGTCCGTCTGTCCGTATCCCCCTTACAAAATCGGTTCTTTCAATCCGATCTTAAAATTTCTTTTTTTTATTAAAAAGGTATGACCACGGAAACCCAACTTTCATACTTTTTGTCCGTCTGTCTGTACGATAGGACGGACATAAATCTACTATTTGTCGACGAATTTCCCATTGAATTAGCGTTGAAATTCAATTTCGAGTCATTTAAATCGCTGAATCTAACTACAAATGCTACGGACAAGTGATAGACGTCAAAAAATTCAGCGTGTCCAAATGAGAATACATTGAAAATTTCAGAAAAGAATTCGAATTCTAAGTACTTCAATTATTTAAAAAAAAACCTCAAAATTTAATGCTCATTTAAAAAGCATAGGAATCCATTTTTATTAGAATTAAAACATCATTGCCATCGCAACAATCGCTCTAGAAACTTCAATTCTTTTACACAATAAATAAAACTAAATTTATCTTTGCAACATCGATCAGTTTGAAATGACGTCAAATATATTTCACTTCGAGTGTCTTTGTATGTTGGTGTGCAATGTTTTCATTCTATTTAAAAGCCAGAACTATTACATATTTATTCTTTGAAATGTAAATTTTTGCAAACGATTTAAGTAATAATTATTCAGTTTTCGAAATAAAATGAATTAAACTAGCCGAATTTAGCGGATAAATGCTTAATATAGAACTAATGAAGTGTTTGGCGTCTTTTTTATCTGCTAAACACAACTGTTGTGTCGAAGCGGGTTAAGTGACAGATTATGTTACAAACCTACTTGTTAATTTACATTTTCTATTTTAAGTGAATTTTGAAGTAGTTTTATGGTTTTTGTTCTGCGAATAATTTAATATTTATTTATAACTGCAAATAATCATGCGGACCATAAGTAATATTTATTTTATTGGCGATAGAAAATTAATGAAAATAATTGGGCTTTAGAAGTTGAAATTATAGCTGGATGCTGTGTTTAATGAAATTTATTCTAATGCATATAAATTTAATGCAGAAACGGTTGTTGATGTCACTTACTGTAACGAACCTAGTTTTTTCAAGATAAGAATTTTAATAAGTATTTAAGTAACAGGAATGTAGGCTATTTTAGATCTTTTAGAACTTCTTGTTTATGTTTCTATAAAACCACAAACAATTGAAATAATTTTTATTTTGCTATGGAGGCCTAATTTGATTTCAATTAAAGTAATATAAACACTTAATTTACTTGTTTCCAATTTAGAACTTCAAACAATTAACCTTTCCCAAATATTAAAATTATTTTAAGATCACTCAAAGGTATGCAATTTAGTTTTACTTCATAAGTAAATTAGAAAGTAACAAATTGCTCAAAATAACAATATAATTTGTTCTATTTATAATTACATGTATGAAACTAGAACTTCGTTATATTACTTTCAATTTTTCGCTACATTGTTTGAAATTTTATCAAAATAGCCTAAAAAAAGAGAGAAAAAAATAAAAACAGAAATACTCATTACTCGCAAAGAGCCGAGCGATTTTTGTTGTCGCTGCCACCGGAAAAATGAAAACAAACGACTCTTCTTGATAAATGGCTCTATCGATAGCTCCAAATCGTTTGCTAGCTTTGAAATATAAATTTCGTTTTCTTATTTGCGTCTCGGAAGGAGCTCCAAAATTTCCAAATATCGAAAATCAATTTCTTAAAACTGCATTCAGAAAGTCGTCAAATATTTCCGTTTATTTTAACCAGTAATTCTATTGTAAAAGCAAGATGGCCGCCGGTTATTCCATTAGAAGAAGTAGAATTCGTCTTCAGACCGACTTAATATTCGATATTGATTCTACGTCGGAACGTTAGAGGTACAATTTGTTTTATTTCAAGGAAGTATTCTTTTAGCTGGCAATCGAAATTGCGTTCTTCATTCGCATTTAATGGGAATTCGATACTTCATATTATTAAGTTTTAAGAATGTTTTATTTTTAATATTTTGACTTTTTTTTAACTTTTGTTTCAAAGCGTAGTTTAGTAATTTAATTTAATTTTTTATAACTTATTTTATCAATTTTTTAAAAAATATAAACCAAATTTTTTTTATCACTGAATATCATACTTTTAATATAAATTCACGAGCATGCGCAAGTGCTTAGAGTTTTTTAGGTTTTCAAGAAATTGAAATTACCTTATCATTCATATAATTACCTTTATATGTGTGTATTGATTTATTGAGTGTTAGTTGAGTGTTACACATACCTAGTTAACTCAAATATTCATATATAAAATATAGAGGTTGATTAAAGCATGTATATAATATTTAGTTTTTAACAAACCGTTCAAAACTTTTTTAACCATAGAGTTAAATGTTATTACTGAAAGTAAAAGAAAGCTGAAACATTCACTGGAAAGTAATAATACATTTTTCACCAATAATCAAAATTATTTTACATTTTAGTTTTTTTTTTCACTGGTCATACTTCAGATAGATCTTTCTAATTAAATAATGTTTTACATCTAGTTAAGTTTAAATTTTTAATCCTATTTTACACTTTCCCTGTTTCTAATGTTGTGGGTTTTTCTGTTTAAATAGAACTACTTCTATTTGTAGGTATTTGAGTTTTTAATCTTTACATGGTCTGATTTCTGGGTCAACTTTATTATCCTTCTACTTTGCATTTAATTAGCTTCGCTAGCTTGCATTTTTTATTTTAAGTAAAAGATTTGTGTTTGGAACTAAGTTTTTTTTCCAATAAGCTTAGAACAGTTTGATTTAAATATATTCTAAATTTTTATATCCAATAAGCAATAGTTCAGTAATTAAATTTATCGTCCCTTGCTATATGTCTCAATTCCACTATATGTCTCAATTAAAATTACTTTAATGCGTTCCGTTGTTAAAGTATGTAAATTTAATTATGAATAATTCCTCCCCCCCCCCCTTGCATAGTAATACCACCCAATTAGTAGAAAAATGCTTTTAAGGCAATGGAACACACATTAAAAATGTGTTTTAAAATATTAAGAGCTTTTAAGATTCTAACCCCCCTAGAATATTTAAATACTTTTATTTTATATGCAGTATTTTTCATTAAACGTAAAAAAGTATTTTAATCATAAAAACATTAGATTTTAAAGTGTATTGATAATCTACTTATCTAGTTTAGAAAAAAAAATTAAAAGGTATAGTTAGTGAATTTATACACACTTTAAATAGTGAATAATCTGGATTAAATTTTTCAAGAAGTAATGAAATTTACTGTAAAATATAGTTATCACAATTTCATATTTATTCAAACTTCGAATAAACTATTTTAAACGGCAACAAACTGTTAAATATTAAATTGGAGTGACATAGAAATAAGTAGAAAATTATTTTGAAAAAAAAACAGCAAATTACAAAAAATTGATGCATATTACACACAAAAAAATATCTTTTAATGTAAAACCTTCTTGATTAATAAAAGAAAATTAAGACACAAACTATTCATCGTAAGAATAATACTTTTAACTATGGCGAAGTAGAGATGATAAAATTGTCCAAGCTGTTTTTCTTTTTTAACAAATTATAGCTTATTAATTTTATAATATATTATCGTTTATATATGTATCAGTTGAATAAAGAAACCAAAGCAATTTATAGAAAACATTTTTGTTTTAACGCAAAAAAGTATTACTTTTTTTTACGATTTGATAGATTTGTGAACAAAGTAATTCAAACTTTTCCAACAAAAAATATTTAAATGGCTTCGGAATTTCTAACGCACATATTTTTAAAATCACGTTGATCTATTTGAAATCATTGATAGGGAGAATATCGAACTGACGATAAGGTTTTTTCGTGTAGAAAACACAATATCACCGGGCACGTCCGTGGCCGAGTGGTTAAGGCATCAGCCTCAGGATTCAACCTTCTCAGCAGTGCGGGCATTCGAATCCCACCTACTGCCAGTCATCCTATAAATCAGATATCTGTACTGGGAAAGTGTAGAAAAATCCAACTCGTGAAGGATGGGCCCGAGTACACTGGGACAAACGTGCTCGTTAAATCTGTGGAGTCCAAAGTCCCGATGGCGTCAGCGTACGATGTCGCTCGAAGTTCCGTTGGGTGCCCGCTCAGGTGTTGACCTCGTCACTTGACCAGGTTTTAAAATTTCGAGGCGTTATTGGCTGTGTTAAAGCTCCTAAAGGAGGCTAGAAATAGGCACCCGGAATCGATTACATTACCTTACGATATCTCCGTTTCGGATATCCGATCTCATCGCATTACTTATATTTAATTTGATGGTAATTTTCATGGTTGAAATGTGCCGTCAGTATAGTATCCTAAAGGAACTCTAAGTTTAAAAAAAAATCCTAGATTCATTTAGCATTTTGACAAAGCAACAAAGTAACATTGAAATCGCAGCGTGGAACACGGGCATTTTGGACAAATCTGCGAGTGCGATTGAATGTCTACATTTGAATCTCGTCATTGTGCTGAACACGTCAAAGCATTAGCTTTGAAAAAATTGTAACTAACATTTTTGTCGAAAACAAACTTTATGTGTTTTTTTTTTCACTTTAGAGACATGTTAATATAAGGAATGACGTTTTTAACAATGTTTTTAAGGTGGATATAATTGAATATAATTTTGTAATTTGTAAAATGAACCAAAATCTTATAATATGATAATGAATATGAACTGACAATTTCTTACTTAAAGCTATACTTCTTTAATGTCATCATACCTCTTTCCAACAAAAAAAAAATTAAACATCAGCTGACGAGAACGGAAATTGAAAGAGGTATACATAGAGGAGGCAGATTTTCGTTCCCCTATTTCCCCACTATTTTCTTCCCCTTCAGGAACATGTATGGTATGGCATGGTATGGTATGGTACATATATATTCCAGCTTGTGTGCTTGTTCAGAGAACCGCTTATAAGCTTTCGTTAAGTGGGACAGACACAGAAAGAATATTAACAGTCACAAAGAAATGAATAACACATAGACAAATAACAACATTTATTGACGGTCACAAACATCCATGGATGACCGGGATTCGAACCCGACCCCAGCAGCTCCAAAGGCTAGTACACTAACCATTCAGCCACCGGGACGGCTGGGAACATGTCTGGCGATGTGCCAGTGTGATTGTGGATGCGGCGCGAGATTGATGGCAGCATCTGTCACGCATGTGCACTCTTAAAACAAAATAGTGAAATCCACTTCAGTAGGAGAAGTGCATTTTCGACACTGAAAATTAGTGAATATTAACTCAGACTGAGTTAAAATCACTCGTTTGGAGTGACCCTGTCGGAGGTGTAACACACAAAGGATCCACTCCTTTCGGGGAAGTGCATTTTCAAGACTGGAGGTGTGAAGATTAACTCAGACTGAGTTAAAATCGCTCGTTTGTTTTAATAGTGTGTTTGTTGTATCGTGTGACTTGACGAAGGTTTATAGGCGGGTCTCCGAACAAGCACACAAGCCTGAAAATATATGTCTACCAACCCCCCAACATTGTAAGCCAGGAGGGGGGGAGCTACTTTTGTTTAATAAATCGATGTTCTGTTGAAGAGTGTATTCGGTGTGTGAATTTGGTTAAGTTTTTAAAAGTCAAGAGAGCTGAGTAGTGTCCGGTGCCCGGTGTTTTTATTAAATGTAGATTTAGTGAGGACCTATGGAGAACAACTTAACACATTCGCTGCCACCAAATCATCGATTGAGGCTTCATCGATAGAGGCTGATGAAGTAGAAGAACATCCTGTTTTTAAAAACATGTTCGTTACAATGGAAATGAACGAACTATTCTTCATTTTCGAACAAGTACAAATCTTAGTTCGATGTCGTAAAATTGCAAGGTTAGGTTGAATTAACGTCGTTAACTAAAGCTGCACGACAGCTAGTCCTAAAAATACGAGGAAGTGTTCCTGGCGAAAGATTACACTTCGCAATAACACAAAAACTGCATGAGAATTAAAATATATGTATGGAAATTCATCAGTCACATATGGGATTACTAGGTGGTTGGTAGGTAGAGATATATATTTTCAGGCTTGTGTGTTTGGTCAGAGACGCGCATTACTAGGGGTGTCAATTAAATATCACACAAAAGGGTCGATGACAGAGCTAGATCACGTAGTTTGTGCAACCACTGACTAGACCATCATGCTTATCAAGTTTAACTAACTTGGACTCATAAGAACTGTTGGCAAAATTGCACTATGAATTTTATTAGAATGTGCTGTTATCGATGAATCGGAACCACGCGACTCCCTAAGGAGTCAGTGGCACGCAACGTGTTAAACTCCTTGTTTATGTAACGTTTATCAGTAAAATTGGTAGGTTGGTTGGTTGACATATATTTTCAGGCTTGTGTGCTTGGTCAGAAACCCGCTTATAAACATTCGGCAAGTCAGACGACACAGCACACACATGCGTGGCAGATGCTGCCCTCTATCGCCATCTCCACAATTTAGAAATGTCCCTAAAGGGGAGTAAAATTAGTATAACTCCATAAAGCTAGAGTAATGCAATACCAAAGCATCAAAGCACATTTACGATTTTGCCAATCTAACACAGCAACGCGTTGAGCATTGTGGGCTGTTTTAGCATGGAATTGCCTTACCAAATCCCCTATGACAAAGTACAAGGAATACATTCAATCCGCACATTTCGGTACACTGGTTCAATTCTAAAATGTTGCTGGGGTCGAAAAGAGGTGCTATAATATTGGTTATTACGACCTTGAGACCTTTCATATCAGGCGCGTTTACATGAGCCATCTAATCCATGGAATGGCAAAATCCCCATTAGGTTAAAAAGAGGTCAAGAAGGATTTCTAAAACAAATGATAGTCTGGTGGTCGAATCCTTGGTTTGAAACATCAAACCCTCCTTCATTGGAGGGTGTGCGAAACCCCCAATGAACTCTGAAATTCCAGGTTCTGTCTGGGATAAAATCCCCAAGAGTGAAAAAAATCTGAGTTTGCTCTTCAATCCATGGATTCGATGACGAATGTAAACGCGCCTATTGAGTCGTGGGAATAAGGTTTAAGCGTCAATTTGAGGATTTGTGGCTGGAATGTTAGTATTACTGAAGCATTAAATGATAAGTTTGATTTTCTGGGTTTGCTTTCTTAAGGGAATTGGATGGGTGTTCGGTTCAAAAATGTCGATATTCCGTTTTTCTTTTAATCTGCATATCGTTAGCCTTAATTTAAGACAGAGATAATCAATTTCTGTTTAGTGTTTTTTTTTATAATCATTTTTCAGACACTTTGAAAGTCATCAGTTCTTACTTACACCTTACTTTCTTTTGAGTTTTCTGAAACATAATGTTTTTTAGAAATTAGGAACAGTAGAAGAAAAATTTTCCTAAAGTTAGGAAAAATTTACAAGGGCGAAATAAAAGAATCTGACGAGTCTTAATCTTAAATAATTTGTTAAGAAAACATTAAGTGATTTGAATTTTTTTGTAAAATAAAATTATTTTTTATCAGGTTTCTCCAAATATTTGTTTCGTAACTTTTCAATTTTGTTCCATAAAAACGATAGTTTGTTTAAACTGTGTTTTTGACTGCTTTTTGCCAGAAAGATTTTTTTACAGCAACTATCATCTGCTATCTGGCTTGGTGACTGGCCTATTTTAACCTCTGTAATTTAATAAACTTGACTACATCAATTTGCCTGTATGGGTCACATGGGGGAATTATGGGTCACTCTCTTTCCGGGGTAAATAATGGTCACTAAGTTTTAAGAATTAAAAATGGTTTTTAGAAAAAAAAATTATGCCAAGTCATCCTTATACATTCTATTTTCTTATATCAAGTTCAAACACAATGTAACTCTGCAGCAAATAATAGGAAAAAATACTTTTTACACTACTATAAAAACATCTTCAAAAAAGATTGTCTTTGAAAAACATGATTTTTTTTTTAAGATCCATACTGGAGAATTATATTTGAACTAACTATTTTGTTGGTGCTATTTTTCAATAGGAAAAGGTGTAAACTTTTCATTCCTGTATAAATTTTTTCATTATTATTTTTTTAAATAGTTTTAAAGGTATTGTGATTTTTCCCCCAGTTTACTGGGGTAATTCTTGGTCACTGGGGTAATTCTGGGTCAGTGATATTTTTTGGTTTTTTAGGTTTTTTTAGCTAAGTGGTATACGTCATTTTGAGGCAAAAAATCTGATTAGGCTGCATTCCAAATTACATTAAAAAATTCAAATTAGAAGTTTATTTAAAATTTAAATAACAAAAAATTTAATCTACATTGAAATAGCATGAAAATTCTATTTTTATTCAATATTTTCACTGTTGCCATTGCGTTAAACTTACGAGAAACTATATTTAAAATAAAAACTTTGGAAAGAATATTTATTTGTTCGATATAGTTCAGTTTGGATTGCTGTAATAAAGTCCATTGAATTTTTTTTTGTCAAAATAGAGTTCTTTTGATGGTTCATTATACATGTATGAGGAAGAGAGAATTCTACAGAGAGTTCCAACAGCACAGAGAGTTCTAACTTGGGATAAAAAAAATTCCCAAGTTTCGCTTTCATTACTTTTATGTTCTAAAACAATCTTTTAATGTGCTAAAAATGATATAATTTGGAATATTAATTTACTTTTGACATGCATTACTATAAAAAAATGTGTGACCCATAATTACCCCATGTGTGACCCATAATTGCCCAAACCCGGGGTAATTCCTGGTCACTCAATAATTAAAATAAAAGTAATAATAATTAAATTTTAGGTAAAGTGATTATTTAAAGAAATTCTAAATTATTTAAGCTTACTCCACGCAAAATTAAATCTTTTTATCTTTCATACTTTAGAAAAAATAGGATGTTGTGTTTTTCTGACCCATAATTCCCCCATATGACCCTATTTTGTAAAGTTAGATCTTCTTAGACATATTCCATTAACTGAGCCCTTTTAAGTACGCAAAATTTTCCTCTCAAAAATACCTTTCATAAATCGTAATGTTAGTACATAATTAGTGTTACAAAAAATCTTAGACAACAATTTTCATACAATAAATTTTACGAGGACAAATTCCAATATTTATCTAGGCACGTTAAAATTATTCTGATTCGCAAAAATATTTACTCAATAAACGCTTTGCTAGGAAAAAGGCCTCATTTTTAAGAAAATTATTTTTATGCCTTAACCTGCTAATATCATTCCTTAAAAAAGTTATCTCCTTTGATTTTTTTTTTTTTTTCATTTTGTAAATTTCTTAACGCAAATAAAGGAAACGCCGCGAAGTTTGATTACCTTAAAAAAAGTGACGATGAAATTTTTATGCACTTCCTTACAAAAAAAACCCAGAGTATTTTAAATTTTGTTTATTTATTACTTTTAAAATTACTTCTTTACCTCCGGGAAATCCCGTGCAGATGAGGTTAAGTGTTCCCCATTTTCAGTTCTGTGGATGCTAAACGTAAGAAAAATCTATTATTTTACCTGTTCCTTTCCAGTGTTGAAAATACACTTATCCTATATGAGTGAATTTCACTCTTTTGTTTTAAGAGTGTGCATTATTAAAATCCCACTACCATCTATTTTTACTCAAACGAATAATGAAAAGTTAAACAACGGCCTTTTAAGTGGTACTTATAAGTACCGTCAGTTAATCATAAGTCAGTGTTTGGTTTTCTTCGATTCCAACTATATATGTTTTTTTCCTCGCCTATACGCTATTTTTACCCTTGGCATGCTATAGTATTTTTATATTGTTTCTTTGTAATTTTTTGAAATTGAATTTGAATTTTTTAATAAATATTATTTTTAATAATATTGGCTGGATATAAAAAGTTTAACGAAATAAATAAAACGATTCTTTGCCAAAACAACAAAATCAATAGAGAACTCTTATCGGTTAAACACCCAACCATCTAAATTCATAGCTCAGCCTTTTCTACCAGATTATTTATTTAATTTTTTCTACTCTCTTTTTTTAGTGCTGTTGGCCGTAACTCCTTGTTTACGTTGTCAGCTGGCGCTTAGTTGGCGTATTTAAACAGCGCATTTTCTGGCATTCATTTTTTATGGCACCCCTATTGTGAAGAAACGGGATACTCTTTTGTTATAGTTAAGAGAGAAGTTTTACAATAAACGGGAGGCTACTTTTTAAGGAAAAGTGCTCCCTCTGGGATATGAGTTTTTTAGTAATTGTTTAATTTTAAATGAGTTAATTTTAAGGAGCCGCCCCGGTGGCACACTCGTTAGGATTCTAGCCTTTGGAGCTGCTGGGGTCGGGTTCGAATCCCGGTCAGGCATGGATGTTTGTGACTGTCAATAAATGTTGTTATTTGTCTATGTGTTTGTGACGTCTCTTTCTTTGTGTGTCTCTTGTGCTTGTGTCATTTCTGGGGCTTAGTACAATCGACTTAAAGTCGCAGTGCTTGGCGATCTTGCCCCCCACCAAGAAAGTCATAAGTCATAATTTTAAGGAGAGTCAGATAGTTCTAATCTGCCCCAGGTTAATTTTCCCATCTTTAGGAGCATTTTTCGCAGGAACTATATGAGATAGCATTATGATTTTTTTCATGCTTTGTTCCTTACAGATAGCTCTTGGATTTAAACTGATGATACTTCAAATCATAAAAAAAAAACTTTTGCATTACTTTTCTTAAATTCGTATTAAAAAATACAAAAATATCATATTTAAAGTAATAAAAAAATTTTGAGCTGAGGTATTTAAAATTCCTCATTTTAAATCAAAAGCTATATGTAAGGAGCTGTTTCGGTCACATAAATACCCAGTACTAGCCCTCGCGACCGAGTAATTGTTCTGTCGCTGACGGTTCGGTATTAAGCTCGCCCACAAGAGGTCCCTGGATCAAAACCGGACTTGTCCATACCTCTTCAGAACAAAATGTAAAAGAGATCATAATGATATATAGTTCTTGAGAATAATGTTCTTAAAGATAAGAAAATTAGCATTGGCGGGATGGAACCATGCGACTCTCCTTAAATTTAACCTGAGATATGTGTGGAAGTAAAACATGAAAAATATGTAATTTAAACTCTATATATGAACTGTATTGATTAAAAATTCACTCGTTATTTTTGCATTGAGAGATATGAACACCTAAAACTTACCATTACAGAGTGATGGTAAAAGTGCTCTGCCATCACTCTTTGCTGTAAATTAACATGTGATGTAAAATTTATCGTGCGATACTGACGAGAACTACGCTTCTTTAACAGTGATTGGAAGCATACATATTGTCTGTTTAACCCTTTCAGCTCCAAAGACAATTTTGCAATATCCTTTTAGAAAAAAAATTTCTGATCGTCTATAGCCATATATAACATCAAAAAGCACATATTTCGATTCTTCAAACTTTTTCTATTAGATTATATTTTTGAATAATCCCAATAGATGCCAGTCCCATTATTTTTCTTAATTATGATCAGAAAAATTATGATGCCAAATGGCATCACTGGGACTGAAAGGGTTATATGATATAGAAGTAAGTTCTTAAAGTGAATATGAGCTTTAAGAAATTATCAATTAACTGCAAAACAAACGTTAAGAAACTATGAATGAAAAAAGTTAAATGTTAAAAAAATCAGCACCTAAAGAAGCTGTTATCTACAGTTACATAATAATATGATAAACTAATTACCAGAATGAGTATTTTCTTAATAAACTATTTCATTAAACATTGATTTTGTATTTTTTGTTGCGGTAAAAGTCAATGAAAAAAATCTCTAGGGAATAGTAGACCGACTCTAACCAATTTATATCCCAAATGAAAAAACATAAGAAGGAAAATTGTTATTTTTACTTATTCTAACTGCCGAGATACAATATTTTTATTTACAAGAGTACCTAATGACGTATTTGATCAGCCCACCATTCGTTAACAGTTAATTGCCTTCTTAGTCATAAAAAAACAACACTTATTAAAAATCCTTCTATGTTGCCATGGCAGCCAACACGTTACAAAACAGCTGACATCAGCAATTAGCATAAGGAAGGCGTACGACGCTGTTGAACCCTCAACAAGGCGACAAAGAAAGCGGAAGATTTATTGTGTGCAATAAACGAATGTGATCAAACGACGTGCTTATTACACGAATGCGTCAGAGAAAGAAAGGATTAAGTCACATTTCGGACACGAACGGTTTTCGCTCTGACATCTTTATTCTTTCATTTTGGTTTACAGATCTGTGCAGAGGCTTGATATAGACAGTAGAATACGTTCACTGTGAAAATTCCTGTAAAAATTCCAATCTATTTTGCGGTTACTTTTTAATTACGGTGTTTGTAATGTTTGCTTTACAGTGATTAAATTAAAGCAGCAATTAAATACAGAAGATAGGTACTACAACCAATCTCTGCCACTGAACAAAAAGTTTTCGCTGATATCACGGAATATTTTTTACATCAGATGAAAATTCATAGCACAATGTGATGTTTGCAATTTTATTATCAGGGAGTTTAAATTGGATATTTTTTTTCTGTGTTCAACTAAACTCTTATCTGCTTTTACGTTTTTTTCCGTTTCATACGCAACGGTACAGGTAACGTTTGAGTCAAAATTGCGTGGATCTTTCACTTTCACTCCAAATTGGATCATTCACTTGCCACGGAGAAAAATTCACATGGTTTTATTACAGGTGTTTTCTCAAATAGTATCCAAGTTAACTATGCCCAGCATATTCCAACATTTTTTTGCCATCTTATGTCACGTCATTTTTTTACCATCTAAGTGTTCGAAATATATCTTTTCCTATCATCCGTTACACTTGGGTTGTGCCATAACCAAGAAGTCCTGATAGGACTTAAGTCATTGTTAATCTGGCCACTCTCCCACGCTTGACAATAGAATAAATTACAGAACTTCTAATAAGAATTATGAATGGAAAGCCCCCGTGATTAGTGTCAGGGTGTCAGAGCGAGGTTTTGTCAAAAGAGAACGAAATTTAATTAAGCGTTAAGATTCGAACAAATGAGGCGCGGAATGTTGAATTGTGTAAAAGTGAAGAATGTGTTAGAGTGGAATTTTCTTTTGTTCTCTGCCATTTCTTCGTTTATATTAACTAATACGGTTCACAAGCGTCATAATTATATTAAGAAAAATCGTTTTAGCATGATTATTATTGTATGGAAATCACTTAATAAACGTGACTGTTTCTCGAGAATTCTTATACATTTTAGATACAGAACCTTCTTACTAATCATGATTTTTGCACTGAAATATTTATTAAACACAATTGTTACAAAAAGAATCCTATTGAATATTGCTAAACCATAAAAAAAAATTTGGATAAAGTATTGGACGACATGTCTTTATAAACATGATTACTAAAGAAAAATCCATGTCAAATATAATTTTAATACCATAGCTCTAGTGCAACGATCACGCAACCAACACCAAACCAAACTTTTTTCTTTGGCAATAAATTCTTTTCCGGCAGTTTATTTCTGCCCTCGTTAAGTGACGACACCTAATCAGGCACCCAACGGAACGTCGAGCGACATCGTACTCTAACGCCATCGTGACTTTCGACTCCACAGATTTAACGAGCATGTCTATCTCAGTGTACTCGAGTATTTCAGTTGGGTTTTTGGCTGCACCGTTTCCAATAATTTCCCGTCATCCTTTCCGATTGCTATCAATATTTAACTTGCATATTTCCAATGCATAATAGACGTTTATCCAACGAATTGAGAAAGGTTGACTCATCCTTTCATACCTTAAGTGGATGCATAAAATGAAGGCCAAGCATCTTGGTAACTAAACACTGGGGGTTCCGCTCGATTTTGATAACCTAACCGGGAAGTACGCCTTGCATCCCAGAGCCCTTGGTCATGAATGGTGAAATGGGCACGGCAGGCCTTTTCCCACTAACGGGCTATAGCGTCGAGGGGTTTAGTAATTCAACATGTTTAGATACTACTGCGTATACATTTTATTCTCCTTTTAATTGTGTTTATCATTTGTATATTTCGTTTATTTACGAACTTGTTATATATCACCAAATGCTTTTATATCTAGTATTTTGTTTCTGTTTTAACGTATTTCTGTATGTTTTCCCTGTAGTTGGGATAAATGGGATAAAAAATAAGTAAAATGAATAAAAAATAGGAAAGCAGTGACTGCTATTGGATCGAACCAACGCTCTTAGTCCATCTATTTTAAGTCGTTGCCAAAATCAGGTATCCTGAAACTCGCGATAGCTTTTTTGTTGAAAGTAAGAATAGTGGATTGGTATCTCTCGCAGGATGGCAGGGCTATAAAATTGGGATATTTTTGGAACAAGATTCCCATAAATCTGGTTGGAAAATAGGGAATTTTTTTAAAGAGATAAGATTTAAGATAAGTTCTTCACGAAGGAAATGTGCTTTGGTGAGTTATAAGGATAGGAAGTTTTCGAAAAATATGTGAAAATCAGTTTTCGATCTTGTTATATTTCGCTGGTTTTGAGTCTTAAATTTAAATAGGTAGGCGTAAAATATTGAAGGGACTTAAAGTAAGTGGCAAATTCAACATATTTTTATTGTAAACTTTAGTTTCCATTTGCTAAAATAATTTATGTGAAAAAGTTCACATGTGTTTATTCGACATTTTGACAAAATTTTCGAAAATTGTTACTCTCAAGTGTCTAATATGAAAATATGCGTGATAGAATGTTTTGCGATTGGGTTAAAATTCCGAAATAGAGATCCGTGTAGTTTCGGGGGTAAGGTTTTTTTAAAAATCAATCGATCTTTAATACTACACTCATAAAACAAAAGAGTGAATTCCACTCCAGTTGGAGAAGTGCATTTTTGACACTGGAAAGGAGTGAATATTATCTCAGACTGAGTAAAAATCACTCGTTTGGAGTGATCCTGTCGGAGGTTTAACACACAAAGAATCCACTCCCAAAGAAGAAGTGCATTTTCCAGACTGGAGGAGTTAAAATCACTCATTCGTTTTAAGAGTGTATGTGACTCTCTGTTTTTGGCTTTTGATCGTTTAATTGTTTTCTTGTAATCTTACATCCTGTTGTGTTTTAACTGATCTGACTTATGTTGCTGATGAACCTAAAGTCAATGTGTGTTCTAAATTAAATGATATTTTCATTGTATTTCAATAAGAAAAGGAAATTTACTACCCGCTTTGCCAACCTTGACAAAAGTTGGGTTAAAAAATACTATGACCGAATTTGGGTAAATAGAAATTGCTATGGAGAAGATCCTTCCGCGGATGTAAAGAGTTCCATAAATTTTTGCGAATCCATCCTTAATACATGTTTAAAACATTAATTTCGTTTAAGGTCTAACAGATTTGAATATTATTTGAGAAAATTTGGGAATTTTATCAGAATGAAAAGTGTATTTTGGTTAAGTTGTATTCAGATCATTTTGTATGTAAATATTACCTGACAGGAGTTTCCAACTAAAGGACCAATCGCGCTTTTCCCTCTGCCCTTTTACTCTTTGTTTTTACCCAAGTTGGGTTAGCACGGAGTGTGCAAACTATGAATCTCAGCCTAATACAATCAGTTTTTCAGTATAATGTATATTATCTTAAATGCCTTTAGTAATATTACTTTCTATATGGTAACTTTTTAAATTTATAAATCTTACTATTTTGTTTGATGTTAATTTTATTTTTCAAATGCTTGACAAATATTTCAATGTTAATTACTATATTTATTATACAATATTAACCCTTTCTGTCTCAGTGATGCCATTTGGCATCATCATGTTTCTGATCATAATTTTAAAATAATAATAAGGCTGACATCTATTGGGACTAATAAAAAACGTTTTCTAATGGAAAAGAGCTTGAAGAATCGAATAATATGTTTTTTGATATCATAAATGGCTATAAACGATCAGAAAAAAAATTCTAAAATGATAATGCCAAATTGCCATTGGGACTGAAAGGGTTAAATAATAAATAAATACTTCGCTTGTATCTATACAAGAATTCTACACCCCTAAATAACCTTTATACTTCCACAACATTATTCATTTTCCTTCATAATACCAAAAAAAATCCATTTGATTCTTTGATAAGCTTTTTAATGATTAATATTGTATTAGTAAATAAAATATATACATTCAAAGAGGGTAAAACTCAAAAGTAAAATGAAAAGTAGGTTTCAGAATACGTTTCTAAATCCAATATCTACCCCTTTCACTGACTATATAATGCTATTTGAAATAGAAATTCAATTACTTTTTTAGAGATTTAGGATTTCATGAATATGAAATTCCATACACATGAATTTCAATGATATAGAGTGATTTCAAAAGTATAAACAAAATTCGGTCTTTCCCAGTTTTAACAGAGAAGAAAAAAGATTAGCTGTGTCTAATATATTTTTTAAAAAACATGACCATTTGGCTCTTAGATATAGTTTTAAACCGTAGCTATTATTATGTAGATCTAGTTATGGTAATGATAAATAATAATTAATAGAAATGCTTATTTTTAAGCAGAAAATCAGTAAATTTATTAAAACGTTTTTGTTTTTTATTTGACTTCTACTCTCTCAGAAATAAATATTCAAAAACGACGAAATTTTCCTTAATTTTGACGATGCGTTTACTGGCAAATGCTCCGAGTTTTTCTTTCCTCAAAGTGAGGAAATTTGATTTGTCATTTTTATGAGGATTCGAATTTCGTCTAATCTAAGGGAATATTTCGTCATTTTTGAGCATTTGAGTGCAGTAATGGGATTCAGTTTCCTCAAAATCAAGATACAGAATCGTCAAATCAAGATCGTTAAAGTGAGGATTCGCGTTTACTCAAAAGTCACGTGATACTTTGACGAAATAATACTCAAAATTAACGAAATGAGGCTTGAGGATTCATGAATCGTCAAAAATGAAATTGTTATTTCTAATAGTGTATAATGACGTGATACTTAACAGTTATAACGATAATATTTGTTACGAAAAAAATCAGTTTTGAAGTTGGATACTAAAAAAAGCATTACAAACTTTTGTTTAAGTCAGTTATTCAAAGAAATTCTATAAATATAACTTGTTTTTCAGGTGTATCGGGGTGGCCAGCTGACCCCGATGCAATGGACTTCTGACAACTCAACTTGTGGTGGCTTTACGGATAACGCAACAGAACCATGGATACCCCTTAACCCGGAGCATTTGACCACAAATGTCGAACTGAGGCAAAAACGTCTGCAGGAGTTTGTCCATCTGTCCAACTACAGAAAGAACATTCTCAAGCATTACTCAAGCCAGGACCTAAGGTAAGACAGTTTACTTTTTTAATGTATGGCAACACTGTAGATTTAACACGTTCACGCCGGTGGGACCCAACAATGGGTCACACTTGACTGTTCTGTGGGAAGGCGTGACCCACTGGTGGGTCACACTTAACTGTTCAGTAATGCGGTGTGACCCACTTGTGGGTTGATCTTAACTATAACTTAAGGGGTCTAAGGAGTCTTAAAAATGTGCAAAGATGGAACTACAAAGCATAGTTTGATCTTTCATGTAATTTTTTAACTACTCAATATACAAGCATAATTTTTTTATATGTAATTCTACAAGATTTATTTAATATAAAACAAATTTTAAAATTTATGAAACTTTAATATCATTTATTTTAGTTTTGGCTAAACATAAAGCTATTTGAACACATTGGGATTAGGCTTGCGCGATAAATTGTGAGGTCAAAATTGAAGACATGACCAAGAAAATGACTTTATATTGTACAAATATGTACAAACTAGAACTTATACCTAAATTCTCAGCTCAATTTTAATTAGAAATAATTTTAAAAAATTTTTTAAATCAAAATTAAAAAAAAATTATAAATTTTTTTAGAAAAAAGTTCTTAAAATAAATTCTAATTAAAATTGAGCTGAGAATTTAGGTATAAGTCTTTGTTTGTACATATTTGTACAATATAAAGTCATTTTCTTGGTCATGTCTTCAATTTTGACCTCACAATTTGCCGCGCAAGCCTAATCACAATGTGTTCAAATAGCTTTATGTTTCATATCATTTATTTTAGTTTTGGCTAAAGTTTCATAAATTTTAAAAAGTTGTTTCATATTAAATAAATCTTGTAGAATTACATATAAAAAAATTATACTTGTATATTGAGTAGTTAAAAAATTACATGAAAGATCAAACTATGCTTTGTAGTTCCTTCTTTGCACATTTTTAAGACTCCTTAGACCCCTTAAGGCGGCGTGCATCACAAGTGAGTCACATGTTTGCTGGAAAGAAGTCGTTAAGGAATAAGTTTATTTTATTTTTCGCAACATTATATAAAAATATCGAGTATTATAAACATTCAAAATTTTAAATAATAAAATTTATTTATATTTCTGCAACTTTTTAAAATATTCCAAACATAATGCGGGCTGGCCCTTACAACGCTTAAAATATGTCGTTACTTTTTCACTTTTTTTCGTAGCATAGGGGAGAAGAATGGCGCCACCTTAAGGGAAATTGAATTTTCATGCAGAATTGTGTAGCAATTAATGTAAATTGTAATGAGCATAGAATACTACAGTTCATAACCTATCTTGTGGGGATTTTTTAAAATTTATATCTAAAATAAAAACTGAATAAAATTGTTTTTTCTAAAAGCTTGCACAGTGGTGGGATTACCCCGGTACCTGGGGTAATGCCACCACACCACCGGGGTTATGCCACCACATCAATAAAGAAAGCAAATAATCTATAAATAATGGAAAATTACATAATAGAGTTATACATATAGAACTAAAATAGGTTTAATTAAATTTGGAATGGTAAATTGTACAGGGTACAGCTCTTTTATTAACTTTCCATTTGCAACTAACTATTTAGTTTATTTTTTTTTTAAGTTTCGTTGGTCTATTTGTCCAGTTCAGTTATTCTTTTTCAGATACGTGGCATCTGGAACGAAAAATAATAGGTTGTAGGGCCAATATATGAAATTTCTATTTTTTGGCTTATGCCGCCATCCTTTTGCATGTGGCGGCATAACCCCTGAGTGATGTGGCGGCATTACCCCATTAAGACAAAGGCATAGACGGCTTGTTTAGGGGAAGTTAGATAGCCTAAAGTCCAAACTAACAACGTGATAAAATAGCCATATAATTACTATTTTCAATGATAAATAACTGATTTATCTAACTTAGAGATAACAGTCACTTATCTCTTAATTTCAGAAGGCCCAAAATTAGATGAAAATCCCTAAAAACCGTATTTTTAAGTAACTTTACACCAACTCACCGCACGGCCATTAGCGTCCATACTACAAAGTACTTTGTTTCCTGCTACAGGTCAGTGCTCACAGCCCCCCTCCCACATACACCGTTGGCGAAACACAAGGTGTGGCGGCATTGCCCGAGGTGGCGGGATTCTCTTGCACTCCCCTATAATCTACCTTGTATTTTCACTAGTTGTGATCTCACATTAAGCGCTTTTGACTCTCGAAGTGTTTTCCTGCCAGACGAAGCGCAATGATATAAGACATTCCGCCTCAAGCGGAAAAACGTAGATATTTGAATGGGCGTGAACGTGTTAAAAAATATGCCCATATACAGGGTGTTTCAAAATTGACCGGAATAGGAATTGATGCAATTCCGAAATATTGAGCCGGCCCCTCCGAAAAATAGTAAAAAGCCAATTGATCACGCGTTTTGGTCGTGGTTGCATACTTGAACTAGGGCAGCACGAGAATGCGTTGACGAAGGGATGCATTTGTTTTGAGTTTGGTTTGGTTGAATCGACATATTGCCTAGTAATTTTACAATTTGCAGATTCTGGTACATCACAGTTTCTAAAACTACTAAAAATGATTAGTAACTACGAAAATGGAATTTTTGTGTTTGGATTTCGATTTAAATAATTTGGTGTGTTTCAAATTTGAGCTGGATGTTTGAAAATCGGAAGGAGCTAAACGTTTTGCGATAGAAATGTACAGTTTGTCGAAATGTGCATGTGTTGGGACCAAATAGTTCTATAGTAGGGTAGAGACTGAACCTACCAACCGCACCATCTACCAACACCGAGACAATTTAGGGTGTCATGTGGGGATCGATAGCCGAGTGGTTTGGATCGCAGGCCATAACGCTAGCAGTCCGCGCGCTGTAATGGGTGCGGGTTCAATTCCCGCCTTTGCCCTTGGTGTACTTCCTTTCTCTGTCAGTAAAAAATCCTTCTGTGGCAGTCTTACTTGACGAAATCATATAAGCGTGTCTCTGATCATGCACACACACCGGAATATACAAGGTGGTTAGAAAATAACGCTCGCTATTCGGAGTGGTCTGTAGCTTGAATGAATAGTCCAAATGCTTCAAAATTTGAGACACTTACTACTCAAGAAGGGGGGGGGGGTGGGGGGGGGGGGAGAATGGAATCATAAAAAAGATCAAATCTTAAAAAATAATCACAAAAAAGAATAATCATAAAAAACAAACTCGTCTCTTGACCAGGGTTCTAAGTTACGAGGCGTCGTCAATTATGGCCAACACAGCAATTTACGCCTCGTAATTTAGAACCCTGGTCAAGAGATGAGTTTCTTTTTTTTTCGATCAAGAATGGAATAATAAAACGAAATTCGTCTCTTGACCAAGGTACTAAATCACGCGGCGTAGCCAATTATGACTAATTACGGCCAACACATCCAATTACGCCTCGTAATTTAGAACCCTGGTCAAGAGACGAGTTTAGTTTGTTTTTTATGATTCCATTCTTTCCCCCCTTCTTGATTAGTAAGTGTCTCAAAGTCTTCTGCATTTGGATTATTCATTAAAACTACAGACCACCCCGAGTAGCGAGCGTTATTTTATAACCACCCTGTATATGTGCATACCTATCCAGCATAAATAAGCAAAATACAATAATTGTTATGTATAGACTGATGGTCAACATCAAGTTTTTTTTAACAATAATGCAACAAGCTATCAAAATGAACAGCCTCCTAAAAAAAAAAATTTTGAAAACTAGTTGAACCTGTAATTTTTATCAGATGTAAATTCAACCAAACCAAACTAAAAGTTCTACATTCTTGTGTAGCACAAGTGCAAGATTTCATGCACGACCGAAAGGGCGGCAAATTAGTTAGCCGTTTTTCATTGGCGGGGGCCGGGTAAATATTTAGGAATTGCGTCCCATACAATTCCGGTCAATTTTGGAACACCCTGTATGAACCCTGTTTATTTTAAACCTTTTTCCGTCAGAAAAGAGGTGAAGATAGGCTAAGAAAGACGATCTTATTCCATCTTCACTAAATAAGATATTTTATTACTTTAAATTTACGTTACAGGATAAGAAGCCGTAAGGCAAATATTTACAGGTGAAATTTCTTTTATATTAACTTTGAGATTAAATTAACTATTGTCCTTTAAGAAAGTTCGTAGCTCAGAGCTAGAGAAAGCGACCAGCAGGTCAAAACGTGAGGAAAGGAATGATGGCGAGAGTCTATTCTCCGGCATGCTCTTAGGCGGAGTTGAGTTGTTCTCGGCAACCTCGAGTCGAAACGAAAAGGTGTTTGGTTTGCTTGGAGTTTGGTTTACTTGGCGGAATGCGGCTGCTGCAGGACTCCCCCGCCAGATTTCTACTACTCTAGAAATCGAAGTGGTTGGCGAATTGTTCTTCCGGAGGATGTCTTGAGGATCGGCTTCGGAAAGGCGTCGTCTACATCACCTCGAGTTGTTCTGGTTTCGGTCTGCGAGCTTGGGCTGGACCGGCGGGAAACGGCCGTGCGCGGAACCTGGCTTGGTTCTGGCGCTGTGACGTTTCCGGGTGGTGGATCTTGTCTGATGTTGCTCGGCGCTGCTGGAGTGCGAAGATCTGGGCCGTTGTCCGATGGCGTTGTTGGGTGGTTGGCTGTTGATGAAGCGCCCGTGGAAGAGTTCGATGAGGTGATGGGTGGTGGATCCTCTGCAGCACAGTAGTAGGCAGGCTTCAGACGGTCTAGGCTTACTTCTACTTCCCTTCTCCCTATGGCGATGCGGAAAGTCTTCTCCCTGCGCAGCAAAACCTTGAAGGGTCCCTCGTACGGTGGTTGAAGAGGCTTGCAGACTTAGTCGGTTCTCAGGAACACATGTGTGCAACTGTGGAGGTGTGGGTGGATGAACACTTTGGGTTTTCCGTGGCTGGAAATCGGTGCCGGGCGGATGTTGGCGAAGTGTTCCTTGAGTTCTTCAACCAGTTGGCTTGGAGGTGTCTCGCTTGGTGTTGGCTCGAAGAACTCCCCGGGAAGGCGTATGGTTGTACCGTATACCAGCTCGGAAGTTGTTGCTTGAAGGGTGTCCTTGAAGGTGGTCCGGAAACCCAGCAGGATGGTTGGTAGAGCATCGGACCAGCGGTTTGTGTTGTAGGCCTTTATAGCTGCTTTCAAAGGGCGGTGGAATTCTTCTACCAGTCCGTTCGCCTGAGGATGGTAAGGAGTGGTTCGGACTCGGCGATGTCCAAGGAGGCAGTACAGAGACTGGAACAGGGAGCTTTCAAACTGCCTTCCTTGGTCTGTAGTGATCCGGGCTGGTACTCCAAATCTTGAAATCCAGCCGTTGTAGAACGCTCTGGCGACGGTGTCTGCAGATATGTCTGGGATAGGTATTGCCTCAGGCCATCTGGTGAAACGGTCAATCATTGTGAGGCAATATTTGTAGTTCTGCGAAGTTGGTAGGGGCCCAATGAGGTCCAGGTGGACATGTTCGAACCTCGAAGTCCGGCCACTAAATGCGCCTAGGGGCGTCTTTGTATGCCTGCTAACTTTTGATTTTTGGCATGGAATGCAATGGCGGGACCAACGATTTAGATCTTTGTTTATAGATGGCCAAATGAAACGCGTTTTGATAAGTTTGTTTGTGGCTTTGATGCCCGGGTGTGAAATGTTGTGCAAATTTTCGAAAATTTGGCGGCGGAAAAATTCAGGAATGTAAGGGCGAGCGTTTCCTGTTGAAATATCGCAATATAAGCTTACATTCGAGTCCGGCAAGGTTATTTTCTTAAGTTGTAAGCTTTTTGGCGTTTCGATCAGATTTTGAAGTTCGTGATCAGTATTCTGAGATTTGGCGATTTCCTGGAAGTCGACTGGTTGCGGCAAAGATATCGCATTTATCCTGGGCAGGGCATCGGCAGTTATGTTGTCGGATCCAGCCACGTGCTGAATGTCTGTTGTAAACTGTGATATAAAATCTAACTGTCGTGTTTGGCGTGGTGATGATTTTTCTGGTTTTTGTCTAAAGGCGAAAATCAAAGGTTTATGGTCCGTAAACAACGTAAAGTTTCTAGCCTCGAGCATGTAGCGAAAGTGTTTGATTGATGCATAGGCGGCTAAAAGTTCCCTATCGTATGCGCTGTAATTGCGCTCGGTTTGCGATAGTTTGCGGGAGAAGAAAGCTAATGGTTCAAGATGTCCATTGTTGATTTGAGAAAGGGCTCCACCTAATGCGAAATCGCTAGCATCTACTTGTAAGACCAGTTGCGCGTCAAATTTTGGGTGAGCGAGCATGGTTGCGTTTGCTAGTTGAGTTTTGCAATTTTCGAAGTCTTTGATTGCTTGATCGGTCCAATCGATTTCACGGTTGTCATTCTTCTTTGAGCCTTTTAAGTACTCATTTAAAGTTGTTTGTGAATGGGCCGCGTGAGGTATGAAACGTCTGTAGAAATTTAGAAGACCAAGGTAGCGTCGAAGGTCTTTAACCTTTTGTGGTCTGGGGTAAGTGAGAATTGGTTCGACCTTAACTGGGAGAGGCTGTGTACCTTTTCTTGTAATGAGGTGACCCAAAAAGGAAATTTCAGGGACAGCGAAAACACGTTTTGAAACCTTTTTCTGTTAGGCCGTAAGATTTTAGTCTTTCAATAACTTGGAGCACATGCGATTCGTGTTCGTCTTCCGTTTCGCTGAAAATTAAAATGTCATCTAAATAGACATAACAAAATTTTAGGTCCCCAAAACCTCATTCATGAAACGTTGGAATGTTTGAGCTGCTCCGCAGAGGCCAAAGTTTAGGAAGGGAAACTCAAACAAACCGAAAGGTGTGCATACTGCAGTTTTTGGTATGTGCTCGGGGTGAATTGGGATGTGGAAGTATGCTCGAACAATGTCTATTTTTGAAAAAATGGATTTCCCATGGAGGGCGTTAAAGAAGTCTTGTATGTGGGGTATTGGATAGCGATCAGGGATTGTGACGTAATTAAGCCTCCTGTAGTCGCCAACTGGGCGTATATCACCTGATGCTTTGGAGACTATGTGGAGTGGTGTCGACCAAGGCGACTTTGAGGTCTACAGATGCCTTGATCAACCATGAATTGAAATTCGTTTTTTACTTCTTCATAAATTTTAGGGTTTAGACGACGAGGCTTGCTATGTATTGGTGGACCTGTTGTCTCAATGTAATGAACAGTGTTGTGTTTTACTTTTATAGTTTTGTTAGAAATTTTAGTTAAGTCTGGGAATTGGGCTAAAAGTTTGTGGTATTTTGAGTCGCCTGAATTTAGTTTTAATGAAGGTGCAAAAGATGAGGTTGAAATTCCCGAAACAGATAAATTTGTAAGACTGTCTATTAGCCTACGATTTTTTAGGTCTACTATTAGTCCAAAATGGCTTAAAAAATCTGCTCCTATAATTGGCGTTGGAACAGAAGCAATAAGGAATTTAAATTTAAAACAACGTCGTAATCCCAGGTTTACGTCTAACAATTTTGAGCCATAGGTATAAATTTTGGTGTTATTGGCGGCTATTAATTCGAAAGGGTCAGGGTTTAGTTTCTTTGCAGTGTTTGGGACCGGTAGACAAGATACATCGGAGCCAGAATCTATTAAGAATTTTGTGTGGGATCTCTTATCAAATAAAAACAGTCGACTACTAGCCAACGAGTGCACACAACCAGTCGACGAAATGTTATGTGCCGTATTTAGTTTCCCGACTCAATACCGGCATCGTTGTAATTGCATGGTTGAACGCAGTTTCGGGCTTTTTTTCCGTAATTTGCATGATAATAGCATAGGTCACTTGATTCGTTCGGGAAATTTCGTCGGCGATTGTTATTACCCCTAAAAGGTGATTTACTAAATCTACGCCTAGAGTTATGTCCCCTGTTTTGTTGTCGTGAGAGGCGCTCTATTTGTTCAGTTAAGTTTCGGACCTGTTCTTTTAAGGCTGATATTTCGTTACTGGTCGTTTGGATACTTGCGCATGCATTAGGGTCAAAGTTAGGTTTCGAGGGGAATGGTGTGGGGCAGGCTGCCTGACCAACTGCGTTAATGCCGTTTGAATCCGAACGAACTTCAGAAATTTTGTCTGCCAGTAGTGCGAGGCTATTGAGCTTTTCTGAGCTTACAGACAATATAGATTGAATTTCGAGGGGTAGCCTTTGCATCCACAAATTTCTCAAAAATTCGTCGTTAAGTGCCCCGTTAGCGTGTCCACGCATCTGCCTTGGACGGTTTTTGGTCGCCTAAATGTAGGGCTGACAACAGTTTTTGCGCACGTTTTGTCTCGGAGTCCGAGAAATCGCTCGTTAACCTAACTTTTAACGCTTCATATTTGTCGTTTTCCGGCGGGGTAAATAATATATCAGACACAGATGTTAAGCATTCCGCATCCAAAGCAGCGACGAGTGTGTTGTATTTTGTCGAATCTTGCGTAATACCAGCTAAACTAAAATTAGACTCAACTTGGATAAACCATAATTTAATATTATTTTTCCATATCGGAGGTATTTTAACGCCTACCCGAGCGACTTGTGCGGTCGCAACAGTTTCGGTAGGATTACCATGTGTTTCGGTGTTGTCGACGTTTCCGTCAATCATTTTAATCTAGTTTAGAGTCAGCAGGCACAAAAAGACAAGCGCAAATAAAACCTGAAAATGAGGACGAAATGCCTTACCTATGATGTTGCAGGCCCCTTATCCAGATAGGGTTGCATGTTCTGTTCACGTGGAGAGTCACCATCTGAAGATAGGCTAAGAAAGACGATCTTATTCCATCTTCACTAAATAAGATATTTTATTACTTTAAATTTACGTTACAGGATAAGAAGCCGTAAGGCAAATATTTACAGGTGAAATTTCTTTTATATTAACATTGAGATTAAATTAACTATTGTCCTTTAAGAAAGTTCGTAGCTCAGAGCTAGAGAAAGCTACCTGCAGGTCAAAAAGCGAGGAAAGGAATGATGGCGAGAGTCTATTCTCCGGCGTGCTCTTGGGCGGAGTTGAGTTGTTCTCGGCAACCTCGAGTCGAAACGAAAAGGTGTTTGGTTTGCTTGGAGTTTGGTTTACTTGGCGGAATGCGGCTGCTGCAGAGGCTAGCAGTAAGCAGTAGGAAACGATTAATTACCTCACCTCAAATACTGCTAATTATCTTAAAATTTAAAAGCTTGTGCCTTAGATTTTAAAAAAAGTATCATGTGCCCATTTCTATCCTTAATTAAGCTCTTACCATCCATAATATTTTTGTAACTCCAGTGATAAAATGAAATAGAATATATAGCCGAAAAGATCTGATATATAAATGTCAAGAAAACAAACAAAATGAATACACTCTATTCTTTTACCGACACAATATTTGAAAGGTTTACAAACTACCACAGTCAATATGTATAGACATAAATTTAACCAAAATACATCTGCATCTGATTAATCCCCATTAACTACTTGACTTTAGAGTCATTGAGTGTATTTATTTTAACCTTATATGCATGTGGTTGTATAATTCTATATTTAGACGTTTTACTTCAACATTAACATTAAGTTCTCCGTTGGTGGCTACAACAATATTTTTTAAAATAAACAAAAGTTTGTTCTTCGTTAGATACAGCGCTACTAGACCTTGCTTACAATTGTCGTTTTTAGACAGAAATTATACTTTGTCACCGGCTATTTTTCTAAATTTGTTATTGAAGTGTTGTTATAAGCATGTAAATGTTTATAAGCCATTTTATTGTTAATTTTTGACTTCTGCTATCAATTCTTTAAACCTCTTATCCTTTCCTAGGTTTGATGTCCTCGAGCCCAACGTCGTTGTCCTCGAGCGAACCCACAAGATGCACAAGTTCAAGAAGGTCCTCCTCGCAGCCAACTTCGGCAGCATGTCAGAAGAGAAGGAATTCCCGAAAGCCTACGGCAACATAAGGGCTGCTCTGACGACCCCTGGACCTACCCGAACCCGGGTCAGAAGCAAGGGATTCACGATAAGCCCAGGCGCTGCATTCATTGCTGAAGTCACGCTCCAGCACAATTCTTCGCCGGTGGCCAGACGGGACTGAAGATCACGAGAATATTCTTTCGAGGTTGTTGGACTATCATGTGTGTAATCTTGAAGAATTCTTGAGAACATTCTTTAGAATAATGTCAATAACTTTCGATACACAAACTTGTGAACGCTATTTGTATGGATGTTAACGGATATAGTGGATGAACAACACAATTCTTTGCCAGGGGCAAGACTTGATTGGAGATTCTTTGTGCAAAAAAGGAGGTATTTGGATTGCCATATTGAAAAATTCTTGAGAACATTCTTTAGAATGATGACAATGACTATTAATGCACAAACTTGTGAACACTATTTGTGTGGATGCTAATGGATATAGTAGGTGAACAGTCTTGGGAAATACCACAACCTGGCACTGCATTCATTGAGGAAGTAACTCTCCAGCACAATTTTTCGCCGGTAGCCAAACGGGTTGAGGATTCTTTGTGCAAAAAAGATGAGTCGTTAGACTGCCAAGTGTATATGTATAATATTGAAGAATTCTGAAGACAATTCTTTAGAATATTGTCAATGACTGTTAATGTACAAACTTGTGAACGGTATTTGTGCGGATGAAGAATTCTTGAGAAAATTCTTTAGAATAATGCCGAATGACTGTTGATACACAAACTTGTGAACACTATTTGTGTGGATGTAATGGATATAGTCGGTGAACAGTATTGGGTAATACCATAACAATTCATGCAAGGATGTCAAAAATTATTAGAACATTATCATGCGAAGCTACAAAATATTATGAGCAATCATACTGCGGACTAGGAATAGCCAATTCCGGGGGTAATAAAGAACATTCTTGTCCATGGCTATTGATACAAAATTTCGAGAAATTCCAGAGTATAAGTTTGTTGTACATACTCTAGAGAAATTCCAAAACTGTACCTGCAGTTGTGTTGACTGATGGTCTGTATACTATCTTGGAAAAGTCATGCATGCAGACGTGTCATGCATGTTTATGATTAATAATACATCATTTTAAGTAATTCTGCATCATAACATTTATTATTTTATTGACTCTTGGAAAAGTTTCTCGAAAATTATAGGTAAAGATGGCTGTTGATATTCAATCTTGAGAATATCCAAGACATAGCATACAAGACGGATGGTAAATATTCTGATTATAACCTTATTTGAGGTAGAACATTAGTTGCAGTGTAGTAGATAGCTTTTCTGTTGACAATTGTGACAAATTCTTTGCAATTCCTGTTGTACAATATAATTCTGCATGAATCTCTAATAAATTAATAAATATTGGTTGAAAGGGGCAACATTTAGATACATGTGGGAAGAACTACTGTAAAAATAATCATTTCTTTGCGATAGATTTTTGTATTGCTGTGAAATAAGCAATCTTACAGCATCTTTTAACAAACCTGGAAAAAGAGTTAATATCATGCCTCATCTATAGCCACTTTAGGACATTCATTTTCAAAACTTTCCATACAACAACGGTTGGTTTGATAATTGCTGTACAATCTTTAAAATATACAGGGTCAAAAAGTAACGCATGTGACTTGTCGATGCTTCTTAGACTGAAACATACTGCATTTGGATGAATATTATTTTGACTCAACGAAGTTATATTTACAGCTCAACATTTTAGAGTATTATTTGTAAATGAAGTTTCAAAAAACAATTCTAAATTAGAAACAATACTTGATGGTTTAAAAAGTTAAAACTTAATAAAAAAGATGACTGCGTTAGTATAATACAACAATTAAATATTGTTGGAACAGAAATATATTCTATCAGACAAAAGTGATCAGTAAATTATATAGCTGCAAGTCTGGAAAACTTGAAAAACTTTAATCCTTCGAGGCATACACTCTTAAAACAAACACTCCTAATTTAACTCAGTCTGAGTGAATTTCACTCCTCCAGACTGGAAAATGCACTTCTCCTTTTGGAGTGGATCCTTTGTGTGTTAAACCTCCGACAGGATCACTCCAAACGAGTGATTTTAACTCAGTCTGAGTAAATATGCATGCCTTTATGGTGTCGAAAATGCACTTCTCCAACTGGAGTGGATTTCACTCTTTTGTTTTAAGAGTGTATAAAAACTAGTATACAGTGAAAGGGGCGCTTTTCTGCAAAGGTCGGATCATCATTGCTCACACATTTTTTTATCATTATTAGTGCAACTAAATTGAGGCCCAAGCCGATTTGGTTTATACAGGGCCGATTTGGTTTATACAGGATGAGGCAAATAAAAGTGTCCCCGGTCTAGAGATAGAAATACGTTGAAATGCTTGACGAGAAAAACTTTCGAAGCCGCATGAAACCTGTATTTGCATTGGTCGGATCGGATTAGCTTTACATTAGAGCTACTAATAGACTAGTGGCTAGTTCAGATCTTGGTTGGCATTGTATGAAGACGTCCCATATTGCAAATTTTGTGCCTTGCCATCAATTTAGAATTTTTTGTATTAGCAAAAACAAAAAGGTCCGATTCTCTCGGATAAATAACACCCGAAATAATAGAACTTTTCTTGATCAGCTCTACAAACCTTGTATATATTTCATTTTGACTAGCTTCTCAAACCATAGCATAATTGCCGGCAAGTAAATCGCCGAGCGTTTATTTGGGCTTAATATTGAAACGATCATTAGCTTCAGTTAGCTAACCTGTTTTTGTATAGGCTTTTGCCTTGGCAACATTTCTGTCGTACTCTTATCTTTACGTTGGGACCACTTTTATTTGCCCCACCCAGTATAAAATATTATGATTTTAAATGTACTAGGTAAACTTTATCATTATCCATACGGCCTGTAGAGAATGTTGGACATCTGATCATTAAAAAAATGCATTTTATTTAATCACTGAATCGTGAAAATAACTTGATGATTTGTTTTGAACAATTTTGTGAAAATCTTTAAAACTTTGGATCACCAAAGAGATTTATGATTTAAATATGAAAACCAATATTTGCGCATCTGTTGTCATCTCAAAATTTTACGTTTCCTTAAAGGAATGCATCTCACAAAAGTCATTGTAAATATTTCTTGTATGTCACATAAGAGTTTAACAGTTCTTAAAACACTTTTACATATACTGTTAGAATGTGCCAAAAGTTTTCTGGAATTTTAAGTAAAAGTTTAAACACAATCGAAAATGAAAAAAGAGGTCAAGTCATTTGGAGAGTTTCCCTCTGCACTTATTTCTTTCAACATTTTAATGAAAGGAAACGCTAGAGGGAAATGTTTCCGAGGACATGATCCATTTTGACATTTAAGGTCAAATTACAATGTAAAATATTGGTAGGGAAATTTTTGTCATTATATTAGTATAATTATGTCATTAAATATAGCTAATTTGAAATTGTAGATAAAGATTTTAAGAAAATCCTATACATTTTCATTTATTTATATTTTTGGTATTCGTTTTAGCTAATTTATTCTCAAAAATTGCCAACTTTAAATTCAAACTAAAAAATGACTAGCTGTGTTGGATTAGACAGTCAAAAAAATTTAATTGAATGCTATAAATTTTAAATGAATTATTTAATTTATTGCGTTCAAATAAATATTTGTTTAGCATTAAATATTTAAAATGTTTACTTCTGTAATCTTTTTTTATGTTCAAACAATTATCTGGAAATATTAAATATGAAATTAAAAATATTTTTACAAAAACTTTTGAAATACTTTTTATGATTTCAAAACATTTATCTTTCAATATACAAAAAAAGTTATTTTATGTGCTTTGGTTATGAATTTTATTATATTGTGAGATTTTTTTTATTATATTGTGAGGCATATGTATATGTGTAAATACTTGTTTTATGGAAACATATGAGAGATGTACTATAATTGTATTTACAATTGTTTTTGACTGTGTGAAAATAAAAGAGTAGAAATAAGTTCAATTTGTGTTTTTTTAGTATTTATTTCTTTGTAAATCAGGCGAGATCTAAAATATTATTAGATAAAACCAAGGCATCCCATTGATATAGAGGTAATTAAGTTTATCGTACTTAATAATCAAATTTTTTCCTCATTAATTCATTTCGAATTCTAATTGTCGTTTAGGTATGAGTATGCCTAAACTAAATATTTCTAAGTTTTAGGAGAAATAAAGTATATAGTTTTAAATCGAAAAATAAAAGAAACAACGAAATCTGGGGAAATTATTTTCAAATAATGAAGAAATGGATCGGTAAAGGGAGACTGCATAAAAGAAAAAATATATTTTTCTTGGACGCGTCGTCTTAAATCTAATTCAGGAAAAATTTCTGTCGACCAACTTGTATTTGCCGTAATTGATATAGAGCTTGAACGAAAAGTATGTTTAATTATTGCAATGGAATAAAGCTTATTGTATCAACATCAGTTCTGTACCTTTCGAGTTCTGTGCTCTTTTTTTTTTTAGAAGACATAAAAAATCAGTAATATATTTCGATATTTGGGTTAATAATAATTACTATGGTACACCGTAAGAAGTACAAATCAACTTTCATTATTTCATAGTACAAATGCTTTAATCTAGAAATATATATTTTTTGTTATTTACAATACGATATTTATTACCAGAGAAACTACCCATCACTCAAGATTGAAGCAAGTTCCATTAAACAATCCCCAAATACTTTTTCAATGAGTAATGTAGTATATATATAACACGTTTAAATATTTCCTACAATGTTTAAATTTATTAATCCACAATTTTATTTTATAAAGAAAAACTTATTTGAATTCAATCAAAACAGATGGAATAATATTGTTAGACATCTATATTTATTAAATGAACGTTTTTATTTTTTATGCCCGATCCAGTTATAAGATGACAAAAACAAGAACCTGCAAAGCAAATCTCCGGCCTCACTTTTCCGTATTGCCAATAAAAAGTAATGGATTAGGCCATCAATCTTTAATTAAACCCTTCCATCCCAAACATGTTACAGTCACCTGTCACCAAACATAAAAAAAAACACCAACGCCTTTATTTTTATGTTGTTTAATTACTGGCCTCTTCTGTTACCGAAACATGTTGTTTATCGCAGAAAAACAAAGTCGCCTTCTTTCAATCCAATAAAAAGACATGGTAAAAAGATATAAAAGAAGCCTTTATGATTCTCTGCTTCGACAAAAATGTAACTTACGCTTGGGTAAAATGGATTTGGATAGTAAGAGTTTTGGTCCGTTATATTTGGTCAGTTACCTTGCATAAAATATAAGTTACCTTACATAATATAATATTTCTGTTTGGTAAAATATCCGAAAAGGTGATTTTGTGTTTTCTACCCGTTTTGGAGAATGTCGAATATGAAAAAGTTTTTTTGGAAAAATTTCCATCTGTCTATATGAAACCAATCTGGAGGTTGGTTGGTAGACATATGTATTCAGGTTTGTATGCTTGGTCCCCCTCTGGAGATTAAACTAAAAGAGCAGCGTACTTTACATTTGGGAGGCTCGGATGGCCGAGGGGCTTGAACCATTACGCTAGCAGTCTGCAAGCTGTAACGGGTGCGGGTTCGATACCCGCTCTCGCTCTGGGTGTATATTCCTTTCTCTGTGACTGTAAAAATTCTTTATGTGTCTGTCCTACCTGACTAAGGCTTCATAATCGGGTATCAGCCCAAACACACAAACTGGAATACATGTGTACCAGACTACTCGGCCATCCTGGACGCCCTCAGAGGGATATATCGGACGATCATGATAAGGTTTTTGAGAAAATCTCGCATTCGCAAGTGGTAGCAGCAATATAATTTCTGTTGGTTTTAAAAGATATAGTTTTTAAACGAAAAGATGTTCCGACTTTAAATTTAGTTAGGTTTATAAGGTTTTTGCACACGTTTCGTTGTCACTTTCTGATTAAACCTGAGTAAGAGATTGTGTCAACCCACCATGTCCACCTGAAAAGAACCTGTCTCAGAGGCTTCCCTCTGAGGTTGTACGTCTTTATTTTTCCGCCATCTCTTTTTTTTTCATTCGAACATTTTCTTTTAGAGGCTTCGTCTCTTCCCATTCATTAAATTTTCGCTGAAAAGAATCAGGGGATGTTGAAAATGTTCTTATGTGTTCCATTTCACTTGTTCTGCAAATATTTAAGGCCCAGAGACTTTGAATCATGTGTCGTCGTCATTAGGTAAGTCGCTATGTATGAAACAGAGAATACTCCAACCGTTTCTGTAGTTGTTCAGGTGAACAGAGGAAAGAACGGGCGTTTTTTATTCCACTATCTAACTGTAAAAATTTTGCAAATACTCTCCATTTTATACTTTAAAGGTTTTTTTTAAATATAATCAGTTATGATTTATGAAAACTTAATGATCATATCATCGTAGAAACGTGCATCCCTTAAACAAATCTGATCAAGATAGTGCTAGTATTAGGTACGATATAAAAAAAAGCGATAGTTTTTTATACAAATTATTCGATATCTTTATTTGAACGTGATTTCAAACCTTTTCCTCCCGTAGTTCTAGCGTGGCATTAATTAAGCTAAATGATAAATCAAATTACTTCATAAATTTTAAGCGAACACACAATATATCTATTTAAACTCAAAATTTTTAGATTAAAAGTTGGTTGCTTGGGTTAGTTGGTAGATGTATGGCTTGTGTGCTTGATCAGAAAACCGCTTATAAACCTTCGTCAAGGCACACAGGCAGAACTTTTACTGACACAGAGAGAAATTACACTCAAGGCGAAGAGCGGGAATCGAACCCACACCCGATACAATGCGCGGACTGTTAGTGTAATGGTCTGCGATTTTAACCACTAGGCCATCCGGGCCCCAGATATTAAAAGTATTTTTTCGGGACAAGTCATATTTGTCTCTTGATAGTGCATTCAGTCAGTGCAAGTTGCAATCATCTTTTCCCTACAGCTATTTTATGATTTCCATGGTCGACAGTACCCTGAAGAATCTGTGAGTTATTTTCTTGAAAAAAAAAATTCATCTTTGTATTACAAATCACATTCAAAAATTCCCAAAACTTAAAAATGCAATGATTTTTTTTTTATTTATTTAACCTCTAAGTATGAACAGTATTAAATAAACCTCTAATTTTTTTCTGGTATTTTTAGAAAATTTTCCGTTGATCTTATAATAAGAGAAAGCAGTACAATGCCAGAAGAAATAATTAAAAACTCTCAAAACACCCTTTCGCAATATTATCATCGAAAAAATTCCCGCTGTAGTTTTGTGGGATTACAATATCTTGAAGATAAAGTAAGATATGTCTAGAAAATACGTTATTTCAGAAAAACAACAGCTGAAGGGAACTGTTTGTAATTGTTAACCTAAATATTACTCATGTAAAAGCTTCCATTTGAATGAAAGTTCAATAAGCGATGGAATGCAATCTATTCGGGACGCTTATTGTTGTAGGGGCAGATTTCAGGGTTTTTTAAAGAACGTTATTAAGTTTCTCTTTTTACCTTTAATATTATGTTCTTACTTACATTTCGCATTGGAATGTTCTTTGGCGTATTATTCGATATTTAATGAATCGGCGGCCAATTATTTAGGTAAAGCTAGAGCAGCCTGTTATGGAAATAGTTGGAAGATAGAAATTCTCTCCTTGGACACGTTTCGGACTTTTTTCCAAATGCGTCTTTTAATCAACTGTAAGAGAATAAAATAATTGGGCAGAATTACAATATGGATTTTTTTCTTTGAAATGTGTTTTATTTCGGAATAATTTTGGTAGTTTAATAGCTTTTTTCGTGATAGTCTGGTGCCCATGTTACTGTCGTGCGGACTTGAGTGTACAGATAAATTTTAGTTATTTTTAATTTTTATGAAGAATTTTTTTATGTAAACTTTCCATACTCATGAAACGGAAATCATTTTTTAAAATGATTATTAAACACTAAGATAACATGGAAACAGAAAAGGTAACGAATCAAGTCTTCAGAGAGCTCTTTTTTAAAGCAATAAAATTAACGTAATAATAATTTCTTATTCTCTGGAATAAATACTAGCCTTAATGTAGCTCTAGATCAACAAAAATTCAAACTGAACTAAACTATAAAAAACTATTATAAGTTATCTGAGAAAACTAAGTGGAATATCATCTTAATATTCATTTGTAAGAAAATTAATTCTATAAACCACTGATAATCCTTTATAATTACGGATTTCTTGTGCAGCTATAAATGTGTCCCCATCAGCTAGACGTAACTGTGCATAAATAATTTGGTATAATAGAAATCCTATGTCAGTCAGCTGTAATTTTTACATATTTATTAGTATAAGTCAAGCAATTAAACCATATTTTTTATATTAGAGAGATAATATAAAATGTTGTGGTCACCAATTTTGTAAAACGCTTTAAAAAAAAACGTACTAACAAACAAACTGTATTCCTTCTCAAGGCAAGGTCAAGTTGGAATATTTGCAAAACTCTTTTTCTCCTAATTTAAACTAATATGTAGGGCCCGACCCGGCCCCCATGTTTATTAGTTATACCTTGATGGCAAATTTTGAAAATGTACTTTTCATTTGTTTTTAACCTGAAGTCTTTTGGATAGACAAAACATTCAGCAACAGTATACCTATTGTTACAATTTTAGGTATTATTAAAAAAAAAAAACATAGCGATTTCACAAATTTACCTTCATAAACAATCAGCGTAATAATTTAAAACGACTCTGCTTACCCTCAGCTAAATAAAATTTAAATAAATTTTAGAATGTCAATAATTGCATGAAACGGTTATCTGAATATATTTACAGCACAATTAAATTGAAGACCCTTAGAACAGACAGCTTGACAAGATAATGCGAAACGTAAACCCTTTTGCCTGTTCTATTATTCTAAGATTGGAAAATTCACGAGCATTTTCCATTATTCTTAGAGATGACAACTACTCAGGCGGAATCACTAAATACTTCATTTTATAGGAATATTTATAAAGATCAATTGAGGGAACTTCTTTCAATTCTAAACTCTAGTCTATCTTAAATAAAACACTTGGTTCTTTTTCCAAAACATGTCAAAACGATTTCGTTTTATTTTAACTGGTATTCTCATCCATATTAAAATAGTTTCAACGTTTGTTAGCTATTCTGTTCCCATTTTTATTACAATAAATAATTGTCTTACACTAAATGTGAACTCAATAGGAATAATGAATGTAAATTTGCAGGGTAAAATTTTAGAAGCGGCCTCGAAATGAAGAACTGATAATTTGGATAATTGCTTTATAATTTCCACCTGGTTCAGTAGTTAGGCCTCTCATTAATCAGTCGACAAACATTTTTAGCGTTGTTAAAATTGCTTGATTTTTTTAAGATACGTGACATTTGAAAAATAGTATGGCTAAATAACGAAAAATAATTAAAAAACAGTAAGTGACAATAAAAACAGCATGTTTTAAATTTTAAAGGTTCAAGTACCATTTTTATTTGGCCATTCAATAAAAATTGCAAATTCTTTAAACGCTTAATATTTGGAATCATCCAGCCAATATGAATTTTAGAACGCATTTTTCTTAATTTTCAGTCTACTTGTGCTGTAGACCGTCAATCCATGTATACCTAAGTCTAATCGGATGACACATTTTCTGTTGTTGCCGTCGTGTGCATCCAGGCCGTTTCCCAGAAGGCAAGAGGGTTGCAATAGCATCCGTTGGCACAAGGCTTTGAGTACCCAGACACATTTTCTAAATGTAACGAAAAAAATCTCGATATTTTTCAAGCACCTTGTTAATCGCCACAATTGCATTTCTTTGACTTTAAAGAAATCATCTTACTTGACAGTTTAGTGATCATGGAAAAATAACCAACTTTTTCGGATAAATGTTTGGGTTTAATGGAACAAGGGCATCACAGGACATACTGCGTCATTACCTTACCTGCGTCAATACCTCGTTAATTTTGTCAACCACTTTTCTAAACTGTTTTTAGCACTTATATACTTTAGGGCGGCCTTTTCCAAAATTTATGCATTAGTCTTTCTAGCAATAATCATAAATTCTAAAATTTTATGAATAATAAATTTGTATTCATATTTTTTTATTTGTGAATGTTTTTCAGATCATTTCTTGAAAAATGAATTAAATTCATATTTTCTAAATGAATATGTAATTAAAAATTAAATTTGAAATTGATGAAGAGAAAACAACCATAGATATTTACCCATTTCGGAAGGTAAATAATAAACACGTAACACCAAAAACACATGATTTTATTTCGAGTTGACGGAGCCATTTCAAACACAAGTGAAATATACCTTCTACCTATTTTATTTTACATTATCATCACAACGTGATGTCCTTCATTATCTCGCCGACAATGCGATTCGAGTCCTTTAAGTCCTTAAGGCCTTTTCGTTACAATGCAATAACAATCGGCGGCGTATTAAAGGACTCTTTTCGGTGTTCGGTGGAGCATCCTTTCGAAGAAGAGGGTAGAATCGAACCCCTAAGTAAACAAAGGGGAAGGGTATTTGTGAATTGCTCTATAGTTGGAACAGAAAGGTATAAAGTTGTTTTAACAAGTGATTTTGAGGAGCAGGTAACACGTGTTGTTAACTCTTTAGTATTTCAAGTAGCTAAAAAAAATATGTACTTTTAACCTCTTGAACGAAAAGGCCAACAGCAAAATATTGAAAATTAAATCGTCTACTATCGTACATAAATTTTCCAAATTGAGAACGTGGTTTCTTTTTATAATAAATACATACTTTCCCCAAAACGAGAATGATCTTTCTCAAAAATGAGAACATAAGTTTTCTAGAATAAGTATATAGATTATCAAAAACGAGAACATGCTTTCTCAGAAATGAGAACATGAGTTTTCCTGTACAAACACATGCATTCTCAGAAACGAGTACACAAATTCTCAAAAATGAAAAAAAACATGATCTCATATACGAATAACTAATGTTCTTCAATTTGAGAATAATGTATTCGGAACTATTATGAAACTATGACGTTCTCAAAAATGAGAACATCGTACTTAAAATTGATAAACCATTTTTAATAGTGTAGATAAAATCTTTGGACCAATTACAAAACTACTCCTTCTGTCAATTTTAAAGATGGATACACTCAGAAAAAACTCGTGTTGGCCTTAAAATAAAAAAAGGATTTGCTTTTCCCAGTTATTACAAGCAGTGCTGAAACAATATCATAAATTGTATTACGAGCCAATAATAATACATGATCAGCATAAAAATTGTGTTGAAGAAGCTGCAAGCATATAAAATTCTGTAATGTAAGTTCGGTACCTGATAATTAATGTTTTTGAGACTTAGATACACTACATATTAAAAAAATACTAACGTGCTTTACAATGAATATTGCAATTTTGTTATTCATATTTTCGAAATCAATATTGTTTAGTTTTTTTTTTTTTTTTTTTTTTTTTTTGTCAATTTCGCATGAATATAATAATCGTTTCCTCTCGAGATCGCCAGTTGTGTTTGAACAATCGAAATTTGTGTTCGTATGTCTTCAACACCATTCTTGTAATTACAACAAGCAATTATTATATTGAAATAGTACGATTCTCGCAATGAAATATTATAATTCTTGTATTGAAACAATATAATTCTTGTATTGGGACAATACGATTCTTGCATTGAAACAACAAAATATTGTAGAACTACCAATTTTTACACAATACTTGGGTTCCACTTCTTTTGTTTGAACTCGATTGTTTTCAGAATGTACTCCGGCCATAACCAATTAGAGTAGTAAAAGTAAGTAGAGTACTCTAAAGGCTAAACTTTCTTTTGTAACTCCTGCAGAAACAGTAAAATTAGTAATGAGTTAGCTTTCAATCTAGGTCAATCCGTTGCAAAACTTGAAGTTCCTGATATCTTTATTTTCATACCAACAGCACTGGAACGATGCTCATAAAAATCCAATGAATTAATACCATAAATATTAGTACAATGTAATTAAAACTAATATTTTTGATTAAATACTTATAATAATACCTAACTTTAGAAATAGTGTGATAAAAACTAAATGATAAATAAAGAAAAAATAATATTTTTCTTAGTAGACTGCATAGTGTCAGACAAAAAGAGACTTTGGAACATGTCTTCACCCACAAATGCTATTTTCGCGGTAATCGCGCGGCAGTAATTACCCGTTTGCAGTAATTGCTATAATGCAGTAATCGAAAGTTAAAAGTAAGAAAACAGAAGTATTGAAAAGGAAAGAAGACAATCAAACACACAAAAAAGGGCCACCCCGGTGGCGCAATCGTTACGACTCTAGCCTTTGGAGCTGCTTGGGTCGGGTTCGAATCCCGGTCAGGCAAGGATGTTTGTGACCGTCAATAAATGTTGTAATTTGTCTATGTGTTATTCATTTCTTTGTGACTGTAAAAATTCTTTCTGCGTCTGTCCAACTTGACGAAAGCTTATAAGCGGTTCTCCGAACAAGCACACAAGCTGGAATATATATGTACCAAACCATACCATACCATACACACAAAAAGGGAAAGTAGAGAACAGCATTTTTGGAGAGCAGGTATGAATAACACATTTTTCACATCTTTATTATTGGTGTTAAGAGATAGTTGATAGAGTTTTGTTACACTAATTTAATTTTGCGATAGAGTATGGGCTATTTTGAAGATAGTAAACGTATGCAAAATCCTCATTCCATTATCGAGGCTTTGTTGCAACAAATGAGAAACGTAATTCAACAGGATTGTATTTTATTTTATCTTCATGCATTAAACTATGATTTGTTGTGCGAAATCTAGCGCCTTGAGCAAAAGTATATCGACTTATTTGTGTATCTATAATTTATAAATATATTACATTTATTCCCTTTTATAATATATCGAGTAAACGTAAGTACAAGTAAACGTTTCAATAAATGTTTCTAGCAATTGATAACCTTTCAAACTATTAATCTTAAAACAAATATATTTTAAATTATTTTACTGATCTTATCAGGGCTATTGAATGGTATATTGGTTACGCATTTTATTTGCATTCCATAACCGACAAAATTACATGGCGTGTCTATGGTGGCTTATTAAAATCGACCAATGATAAATAAGCTTGGAAGGTTATTGTATGAATTTAATGCTCATACGCACTGCTCATAACCACGCGAGCATATTTTTAAAAAATATATACGATTAAGTGTTAATGCATATTTGGAGTTAATCAAGGATTTTTGTTACAGTTGTTAAAATAATATTGTAATTTAATACGCTTCTAGTTTCTAGTTTTAAATTTGAAAATAGCCTTCAGGAAGGAAAAAGAGTTAAAAGATTGTCATTTAATACACTTATAATTTGTAGTTTTAACCCTTTCAGTCCCAGTGATGCCATTTGGCATCATCACTTTCAGTATTTTTTTCAAAATGTTTATGTCCCGTTATGACATCTAAACACACATCATTCGATTCTTCATACTTTGTTCTATTGGACAATATTTTACATTAATCTCAATAGAAGTCGGAACTACTATTTTTTTATTTAGAAAATAGCCAACAAGCGTTTCACCTGATTTTTGATATGTTCACTTCAGTTCCACATATTTAAAACACAATTTAAACTATTTCGGTTATAATATTTGCTAACTTTTTTTAATAATATGGTCAGATACCTTAAAATATATAACTCGAAGTGTTTTTAGGTAATATATATTGTTTTATTTTGTTGTTTTCCGCAGTTAAAAAATTTTGGCATTGTTTCAAAAACCATATAAAAAATTTAAATGATTTTTTTTTCTTATGGAATTCGTATATTTGACCTAAAATAAGCTTATTTTGTGAATATCAGATGTTTCTGTAGCGTAGTAAATTTTTGGGACTGAAAGGGTTAAAGGGCTCTTAGGAAAGAGAATAAGAAATGATTATCATTCTATGCAATTATAAATTATAAGCTTTAATTTTAAAATGCCTCAAAAAAGGAAATTAATTTTGCAAATATTATTTAACAAGTTTCTAGTTTCTAGTTTTAAATTTAAAAATGGCTTAAAGAATGAAAATTAATTTTAGTACTTTAAAGGGCAATTCTTATAAACGTATACTTTGAATAAGTTCTCCAATATACGGATACGGCCATGTAAATTTAATATACACTCTCAAGCCCATCGTATAGATTTCACTCGACTTAAATACTCAAAGCACTTTTATAGGAAAGCACTCCTGCTTGAAAAAGAAAAGAATAAAAGTGAATGCACTCTCACTTTATGCTTATTGAAATATCACCATGAGTGCATAGAATTATTATCAGACATTCCATACATATGTCCTTTCGCAGAAAAACGTCAGACTTCTTGAGTAATCCAAAAAACTTTATGAACCCTTGAAAAATCCGCCATTTTTCCATTAAGTAATACATTCCATATCAAAATGGATAGGATAAGTAAAAATTCAAATTTGCGTCGAAAAAATGTATCTCCCTCCAAAACCACTTGAATGTGATATAAAATACCTACTTCCAGGCATAAAAGTAGTGAAGTGAGGAATCATGCTATGAATATCAAATGCAGGGTCGTCCACTATTTTTACAACTTCCTCCCATATACATATCTCAGCTGAGACCACATTCTCATCTCTTTGAAGAAAAGTTACTTTTTGTCTGTGTTATTTTAAAGATTTTATATGTTATATGATCTGGCTGTCTATTTTCTTTTTTTTTTAGCTTATATTTCTTTTTCATAAATTAAGTCGATTAAGGTAGGCGAATACCCAAAATTCTAAAACTTTTACTATTACTTTAATCTTCTCCAAATTTGGCATAGTGATTTCAAATATAATGAATAATAATATTTAGGCATTTTTTTTTAATTTAAATATAATTTATTTATTTTAAACGGTGTTTTTCTACTAAAAAAAGAGGTTTACCTAACAAGTCTACCACATTGAATTTTCATCCTATAAACATTAATTATGTGTTGAATTCTTCGTTTTGAACTGATGCATGCAATGACCCTCTATAGTTACATATAAATTACAAGAAAAGAAGTTATTAAGAAAATTTTTATAAATTAACCACACAAAAAAGGATTTTTTTCGATTAACTTACACTCTGAAATTTAAAAAAAGAAACTTGTATATTTACACCAGATGTTAGAAGTTCATGGCACAGATATATATTGAAATAGCATCTGTAAAAAATTTCAGGTAAATTAATGTAAAACTTTTTATGCTAGAAGTGTTGGCGTAAACCCCTTTTTTTAGTTGAAAAACACCGTTTAAAATAAATCAATTATATTTAAATGAAAAAAATTGTAAAAAAAAGCATTGTTCATTATATTTGAAATCACTATGCCGAATTTGGAAAAGATTAAAGTAATAGTAAAAATTTTAGAATTTTGGGTATTCGCCTACCTTAAGATATATGGACAAAAATATTCATAACTTAGTTAAATATACTGCAAATATTTAATTTTTTGGTATATTACAACATCGTAACTTCTTGCTTATAAAGAAATTTGTTTAAAAGGGATGTGTGTACCTACACTCTTGAAACACACGTGTGATTTTAACTCAATTTGAGTTAATATCCACTCCTTTCCAGTGTCGAAAATGCACTTCTCTTACAGGAGTTTCTTTCACTCCTTTGTTTTAAGAGTGTGGGGCTACCGTGTACTTAGGTTCACCTTCCATAACTTTAAAAATATTCGTTTTAAGCTTACATGATGGATATCATAATTTTTCCTGGAACACGGTATCTAAATATGGAGTTCCATATTTCTAATGAAAAATATAACATAAATTAACTTCTGAAAAAGTTTTTTTTTTCCAAGACCACCAAAAACTACTTGATCCTGTTGCAACGTCACTTTTATGTAATTACTACATCAGCTAATTCGATGTAATTTTTTTTTGAAAAGTTATGAAAGGCATTTCAGTTTGTAATAGGAAAGTTATCATTGAGAAAAACTGTAAAATTAAGATGAGGAGTGAATTCTTCAAAGGTCCATGAAGCTTATTGAAGAGCTTAGTGGAAGTACGTGCTAAGTGACAGTTTAGGCGAAAACCTAGGAAGATAAAATGGTTAAAACCAGAAAATGAGCTTCAAAGTTTTGAATTTGCACTTAAATCCATTAAAATTAGTACTTGCCGACGCCAAAATATCATGGGATGAAACAATATGTTCAATGACATAAATACCGCAATTTTTTTCAAAAATGTATTTGAGCACGTTCTTCCACTAAGCTTTTAAATTAGTGAGAACCAGAAAATTAGCTTCATTTTTTTTTTAATTTAAACTTATATCCATTAAAAACGGTATTTCAAACGGTAAAAATGTACTAAACTTACAGTTCATGAAAAAGGGGAATTTATCTTCAAGTAAATAAATAATATGTAAATAACACAAATACTTCAATTTTTCCAAAAAATGTACCTTAGCACGCTCTTCCACAAAACTTTTTGTGAGTGTACTTCTGGAACTAAAAGATTAAAAACAAGTGTCAAATACCTTTGCGATTCTTTCCATCCCATCTACACTCAGAGGGACGATCGCAGGGGTGGTTGATATTCATAAACTCTTCTCGCCGAGCCTCAATCGAATTCTACTAGGGTACATTTATCTGTCTGGGAATGGCAACGGTCCGGTGACGCGTGGACGAGGCCCAATCAGGTTTCAGAAAGACCTCGGACGACATTTCTTCCGCTCGGACGCTTTTATGGCGTATTTTGGCAGTGGGATATAAACGGAGATGCATGTACCAGATACTGTGTGAATCGTTGAATGGGCAAAAAAAGGCGAAACACTATGGAGAATTTTTTTTGGAGCTGCTGAGGTCGGGTTCGAATCCCGGTCAGGCATGGATATTTGTACTTGTCAATAAATGTTGTTATTTGTCTATGTGTTTGTGTCGTCCTTTCTTTGTGTGTCTCCTGTGACTGTCCCTTCTGGCGAGCGGGTTAATGGGCTACGTAGTCTACGCCCTTCCCTTCTAGAGGGCGCATTTGCATTCCATTCCATTCCATGGAGAATTTTCGTCTGCGCTTCTTCTTTTGAAATTTCAGTGGAAGAAGAAGTTTAAAGGAATTGTTTTGTATCTGCTCGGACGCTTTTATGGCGTACATTGGCAGTGGGATAGAAACGGAGATGCATGTACTAGATACTATGTGAATCGTTGAATATGCAAAAAAAAGGCAAAACACTATGGAGAATTTTCTTCTGCGCTTCTTCTTTTAAAATTTTAGTGGAAGAAGAAGTGTAAAGGAATTGTTTTGTATCTGCTCGAATGCTTTTATGGCGTACTTTGGGAGAGGGATATAAACGGAGATGTATGTACTAGATACTATGTGAATCGTTGAATGGGCAAATAAAAGACGAAACACTATGAAGAATTTTCTTCTGCGCCTCTTCTTTTGAAATTTTAGTGAAAGAAGAAGAGTAAAGGAATTGTTTTCTATCTGCTCGAATGCTTTTATGGCGTACTTTGGAAGTGGGATATAAACGGAGATGCATGTACTAGATACTATGTGAATCGTTGAATGGACAAAAAAAGGCGAAATACTATGGAGAATTTTCTTCTGCGCTTCTTCTTTTGAAATTTTAGCGGAATAAGTGTAAAGGAATTGTTTTCTATCTGCTCGGAAGCTTTTATGGGCGTACTTTGGCAGTGGGATATAAACGGAGATGCATGTACTAGATACTATGTGAATCGTTGAATGGGCAAAAAAAGGCAAAACACTATGAAGAATTTTCTTCTACGCTTCTTCTTTTGAAATTTTAGCGGAAGAAGAAGTGTAAAGTAATTTTTTTCTATCTGCTCGAATGTTTTTACGGCGTACTTTGGGAATGGAATATATAAACGGAGATGCATGTACTAGATACTGTGTGAATCGCGTTGAATGGGCAAAAAAAGGCAAAACACTATGGAGAATTTTCTTCTGCGCCTCTTCTTTTGAAATTTTAGTGGAAGAAGAAGTGTAAAAGAATTGTTTTGGAATTTTGCTCGAATGTTTTTATGGCGTTTTGGGAGTGGGATATAAACGGAGATGCGTGTACTAGATACTATGGGAATAGTTGAATTTGCAAAAAAAAGGCGAAACACTATGGAGAATTTTCTTCTGCGCTTCTTCTTTTGAATTTTAGTGGAAGAAGAAGTGTAATGGAATTTTTTTCTATCTGCTCGAATGCTTTTATGGCGTACTTTGGCAGTGGGATATAAACGGAGAACATGTACTAGATAATATGTTGAATGGGCAAAAAAAAGACGAAACACCATGGAGAATTTTCTTCTGCGCTTCCTCTTATGAAATTTTAGTGGAAGGAGAAGTGTAAAGGCATTGTTTGGTATCTTTTCGAATGCTTTTATGGCGAATTTCGGGAGTGGGATATAAACGGAGATGCATGTACTAGATACTATGTGAATCGTTGAATGGGCAAAAAGAAAAGACGAAACACCATGGAGAATTTTCTTCTGTGCTTCCTCTTTTGAAATTTTAGTGTAAGAGGAAGTGTAAAGGAATTGTTTTCTATCTGCTCGAATGCTTTTATGGCGTACTTAGGGAGTGGGATATAAACGGATATGCATGTACTAGGCACTATGTGAATCGTTGAATGGGCAAAAAAGAAGGCGAAACACTATGGAGAATTTCCTTCTGCACTCCTTCTTTTGAAATTTTAGTGGAAGAAGAAGTGCAAACAGAAATCTTTTTATCAAATGGAAACGCTTCTGTAGCGTCCTTTGGGAAGATGGATATAAGCGAGGATGTATGAACTGGATATTTTGTTAATTGCTGAATGAAAAAGACACAATTATTCTGGATAATTTCGTTGTACGCTACTTCAAACCTATGAAATATTTGTAATTTAAAAACCTAAATTTAAAAAGCGTTTAAAAACTTTTTGATTACTGATTAAAAAAGTGGGGAAGCTTCACTGCGTCATCACTACATGCAAGGAAAAACAACATTGACAGTTAATTTTGTCAAAAAATCATGTGTCAAATCGTTAAATATATTTAAAAGGTTTTCTTTGATTTAGTAAAAAAAGATTTTTGCTTTAAATATTATTTTTGAGCATCTAATTAACATGAAAGGTTAATATCCTTAAAACTGCAAGTAATAAAGACATGTAAGGGTGATATTCGTATTTAACCTAATATATTTATTCAAAATTAGGTATAATTTCTCTCCTAGTCATTTTTTCTGTTACTTCGTGCAATTATTTTAAAATGGCAATATTTAAATTCATAGATGATACGAATAGTTTGTTATATTTTCCTTTATAAAAAATTACATTTACGATATGAAAAAAAAAATATTCAAAAGTTTGTTTTCCAAAACAAATAAGTTCTTCAAAGTTCAAAATAAAATTGAGGTTGCTTCCTTCAAACATATTTATTGAAAAACAAATATTATTCGATACATGTTTTCGAAAGAAGTAAATATGTTATGTGTTAATGGAAAATAAACATTTTTCTTATTCAACATCAAACTTCTGTATAAGTTTTATTGCTTTTTTTATCTTTGGCTTCGAATTTGATACTGGTTTACATTGTTTTAACTTGTTTTAAATTTTTCCTCTGTGTATATGTGTATCATATAACTGGGCTTTTGTTCCTGTTGCAAATAAAAAAAAATAAATGAATGAATGATTAAATAAATGCATAAATAAATAAATTGAATAAATGAATAAATGAATAGATGAATAAATTGAATAAATGAATACATGAATAAATTGAATAAATGAATAAACGAATAAATGAATAAATTCTATATGGGTTTTTTGGGGAGGGTTGGTATTTATTTGAGAACTCTTTAAAAAAAATTACACTAACTCGGAATAACAAATATCCGCTTAAATATATACTTTTAACTATCACAAAAAAAATATTTCACAATTCGAAGATTTTAAATGACATTTTTTTTAAAGCAACATGTAAATGAGGCTCAAAATAAGAAACCCATAAAACGTAAACATTTTCGTGAAAATCGCTTTTCTCCCTTTAAACTACTTTTAATAATGGCTGCCAAACATTTTTAGCCTTTTCAAATTAAGAAAACACATTTCTTTGCATAAGTTTCCGAGAAAAATATCAACCTAAAGATACCAATTTGCTATTTAATTATTTAAAATGGAATATTCAAACATTTTTTCTGTGTGTTTTATGGTTTGTTTATACTTTTAAAACGTTTCTACTAAACTGGAAAGAAAAAACACAGTTTGAATTTCTTAAAGATAAAATGGAACTTTATCTTTTTATGTAAGAAAATTACTGAACAAATTTTAAATATGTATACTGCATTTTTGTAGATGCATTTGAATTGTAGAAAGAATTAATAATGCATAAATAAAATATTTGGAATACTGTGTCGGTGCACTGTGCTTCGTTCTGAAAACATTTTTTAAAATACTTTATCGATGAAATCATCAACTAAATCTGTAATAATAAAAGAAAGAGTATGTGTGTCTGTATGTCTGTGGATCGTGAAAGACTTACTTATACTACCTTCAGAAATTCGAAATTTTTAACATAGTTTCCCTTCAATACCAACGTGTGCACCAGAGGCTTAGTTTTTTTTCATATTCGTTCTATTTTTAAGGAAAGTTTGAATTTTCTGCAAAAAGTACACCACTTTCGCTTAAATTCGATAACATTTTCCCTTTTTTCTGTTGCCATCGGCTGAAAAAATTTAAATAAGCTTTTAACATTTTAATTTAAATTTTAATAAGATTTTAACAATGGCTTTAACATTAACAATAGAATTTTGAATTAAATAAACTTAACCGACACCAACAGCTCCAAAGGCCATCATCCTAACGATTGCGCCTTTATACTGTTATTAGTATTAATAATATCTACTTAAAACATTCTCAAAAGATATTTTAATTAAAATTTTGTGAAACTATCGCGTCAACTAGTTAAAAAACCAGTGGAATGCAAAGATTAGAATTTCACGCCAGTTACAAAAGAAGTAGAAAACGTTCTTCATATTAAAAAAAGTTATTTATTCACATTTTTTTTTGGCAAGCCTCATTTCCGTTGAAGCCCTTGGAATTTAAATATCATTTCAGTCGGCCGAGTGGAAAACAGAATTATCTAGATATAGATATTTAAAAAATGTTTCGCTTCCACTTTTTTATAAACGTAGGAAAAACATTTAAAGAGGTACAGAAATTCAATTTAAGAATAGTGAGTTGGCTTTCGAAACATGGTCAATAGAGACATCAGAAACAATATTTTTTCCCTTTTTCATCTAGTTTCAAGTGGTAAAATACTTTCATCTGTTATTCTCTCATTTTTCATTTGTTATTCACGTATGTTCTAACACTAATATGTTAGAACATTAATAGATGTTATGATGATATTATAATAATATATGCGGAATATTAATATTAGAACTTCAAAATTAATATTTTAGAACATACCCATTTTAATTTGTAATTGCTAAAAAATAATTATCGCGTTATGTTTTCATTCTAAAAAATTCCCTGCTATCGAAACATTGGAAATGAATAAGTATTTTAATGAAAATACCCCCAATAATGAATAAGAGTTCAATTAAAAAGAACTTGAACACTAAATATGAATATTTATATATAAACAAGCTTAACTGGAATATTTCTTCATTTATAATAAACAAATAGTATATTTTTGGGGGTTTTTTTTTTAGTTTTAACAGCGCTGCGTAACTGTCTGAAACTAGTTTAAAAGCACGTTGTTGATTTTTTTTTCTTGGTATCTTATAAAAATTTGCTAAACGCTTAAGAAAGTATCGTACTATATAACAAACATTCTTTGACAAGCATAAAAATGTTTAAAATTAGTATTCTTGCCTTTAATATTTACTCAAGCACAATGTAAAACGGTAGATAAAGTTGAATTTAATAATGAAACTGTGGCAAAAAGAAAAAAATATGTATCCGGGTTACTACTTTTCCCTATAACATGGCACTTTGTTACGCACACAATTGTTCTCACTCTGTATTATTTTCTAGTAATATATATAAAGGCGTCCATGCATAACTGTAACCTTTTCATGCATAAAATTTCTTTATGCATAAAATTCTCTAAATGCGATTAGTTTTATAGCACGATTCATTTAATTGGTACAATTCTAATAATTTTTAAATATGTCTACTAAAACATTTGAAAACAGACTTTATTTAAGTCCCAATACCGAAATTTCGCTGTATAAACTTTTGTTTTCGAAACATAGTTTGTTAGATTTGTTTTCAAAAAAATTTCATACTAAAGGGTAATTCTAAATATCTTGAATAAAAAAAAATGAAACTTTATAAATATCCGATTGATTCAAATAATATAGAGTGTAAAAATTAAAAATAAAATTTCGTATTAAAATAAAAGTTATTGATTTCAACCATCGCTCTGTTCATCTCTTGTTAAAGAAGTGATAAATGCCGCTCGAAAGTCTTTGCCAGCTCAATTGGTTTGTCGACATCGCAAGTGAAACTTTTGTGCCTTGATCCACGGTTTCTTCCAAAACAAAGCTTTTACGACTGCTGATTGGATGGTTAAGTGTTAATTGAAAAAACAACCAATCAGTCGTTGTTTAAAAGTTTTTTTTATCTAATGGGGCTGCAACATTGACGGTTTAGGCTTTGCAGACTCGGCATATTCCCCAGAACTGAGAGACATTTTTTGTGGCACCGTTTAGGTGCCTCTCGCTACCAATTTTGACGCGCAGATTGCAGTGAATATGAGCTCTCTGCGTTAAAGTATGTCGAGATTAATTTTGCCGAGAGAACCCGAATTTAAAAGTTTTTGAACCGAATTATAAGAGGAATAAATTTGCCAAACACAGCATTAATTTTTACTTTTAACCACCAAAAATTACTATTTTTACATATTTTCTTTCGCACATTTTGTAATATTTGCAAATTTAAGAACAGTTGACTATACGATAGTTTTGTTTAAAACTTGGAGAGAAGCTTATCATAACAATTTGACGTCATTCAAAGATGATTTGCATCAAGGACTTAAATTTTTCTTCGTATTTTCATTTTTGAAAATAAGTTTCTCGTGCGACTGTTGATGTGACAATGGTGTATTTATCATACAAAAAATCACAATATAATGCTATTTAAACATGTATTAGTTTTTTTAATTTAAATACCTCTAAATATAGTTTTTAATCAAATGAGGAATGAAGTCTGGCATGATTCGTTTCTTTAATGGGTCGAGTTGTGCTTTCTGTGAGATTGTAGCACGCGCTAAAAAAAGAAATAGGCGACAAACTAAACGATTTTAACAACTTTCACGCTTTACGTGGAAGCTTAAAAGTTCCATTTGCAGTTCATGGCAATATCTCTCTAAGACAATAATTACGAACTATAACTATCTCGTCACAATTTAACTTCTAAATAGAAAAAAAAAGAAAATGTTCTTTAAGGGGGAATAATCCCGCTGGGCTTCAGTGCCTCAGTGTTAATCCAATGGAGGAAAAAAAATTCTAAGCCGAATCTAAGACTATATTAAATATTTTTACAAATTGGTTTTAAAGTGATAAGTGTAACTGACTTGCAGATCCCGACAATCCCACTATTTGAAATTGGTCCGAATAATTTTTTTAAAAAAATTTCAATAATTAATTTTATAGAAAATGTTCAAAGAAATTTCAAAAAGTGGGATTATAGAGACCTGTAAGTTATCGACATTTATCATTAAAAAAAAATACTTGTAAAAATATTCAATGCAGCTGGAGAAATGTGGCAGAGAAAATAGTTTTTATCCTTTGGATTAACACTGAGGCACTTTGGTTTGGAGACCCGCGATCCAGCGCCCCCATTCCCCCTTAAGGGGGAATGGGCGTGCAGGACCGGGGGTCTCCAAACTCAAGTGCCTCAATGTTAATCCAATGGGAAAAATTATTTTCTTTGCCACATTTCTCCGGTTGTATTGAATATTTTTACAAGCGGATTTTTTTATGTGATAAATATAGCTGACTTACAGGTCTCTATCTTCCCACTTTTTGAAATTAGTACGAATATTTTTTTAAATATTCAATAAATTATTTTACACAAAATATTCGTACTAATTTCAAAAAGTGGGAAGATAGAGACCTGTAAGTCAGCTACATTTATCACATAAAAAAATCCGCTTGTAAAAATATTCAATACAGCCGGAGAAATGTGGCAGCGAAAGTAATTTTTTCCCATTGGATTAACATTGAGGCACTTGAGTTAGGAGACCCCCGGTCCTGCACGCCCATTCCCCCTTAACCTCCAGTTACAGCTTTGGCACAACAACGCAGCGCCCTGAAGAATAAGAAAGATTTTCGCGACATCTTTTCTGTGAGAAAGTACGGCACTTCGCCCTGATTGGATTAGCGAACGACGTGACGCGCAATTCGATTGGTCGGATGGAATTAGGTGGGAATCGCTGATTTCGCGGTCTTTTATTTGATTAAACCATTTGTCAAGGACGAAAAACTCCGATTTTAGAGATATCCGAACATAATTTGTCAAAAATTTGTCCGTGAATATAGAAACAAAGAATATGCGATATCTTTATTTAAGTTAGTGAAAAAGGAATGAGAAATGCGATTGTTGGCATGTGTAATGTGTATATTTAATTCGCAAATACAATTTTTTTGATGTTCAGAAAATTCAAATAGCAAAGTTATTAAAATGCAATAATGCCATAAAACATATCAAATTAACTTGCTTCTTATTTTTACATCCAAATGTAATGCAAGCGGGGGAAAAATGAACCATTTGCAAAAAGGTCTTAATTTTTTCAAAGATAAAATTTTCCAAATGTTAACGAACATAATTTTGAAACATTGAAATGCAACTAGTGTAAAAATTCAGTGTACTTTGGCAAAATACACGATACATTACTTACTTTTAGAAACATTATTGAACAGTAGAATTACGTTCAATTGTGCAACAAAATGTTACATTTGTTCAATAAAATATATTTACTTTGATAAAAACAAATTATGTATAATAAAATGTATGGTCTTTTTAACTAATACAATGCTACATTTGTTCAATAAAATATATTTACTTTGATAAAAAAAAATTATGTATAATAAAATGTATGGTCTTTTTAACTAATACAAATTCTACGATTGTCTAAAACCCCTCGGCAACTATTCTACAGTATTACCTTTTCAAAAACAATTGCTTCATGTTTTAAGATCCATAACCCTTTCCGACAGGGCTCGCATGATCGTGCGGGAATTAAAGAGAATGTTCAAATTCTTCAAAAAATATCGATACCGCATCAGCTGACTTGTACCATTCGTTATTTGTATTAAAAATGACTTTGGTTTTAAAGAGTTGCTGGCATTTATGCTGTTTAACGCATTCTTTTCGATAAACCACCAAATTTAGTCTCGTAACTTTAAATCAGCGCCACCTTACCGCCGGTCGTAAAGGGTTAAAAAAAAGTTTCTATCATTAAAATCAAATAATAAAAACATTTTGCTCAAAAAGTTGCATCATCATGTTTATTTACTCGTGACTACTTAATCATTTATAAAACAGTCAAATTCCTTCCCTGATGAAAAAAATCGAGCATCTTGATTTTGTTTGTCATATGATACTTAACTATTAAAATTAGAAGGTATGGAGAGTGAAGGTAAAATAAAATGACTTACATTTCGAAAGTCATTCATTTTGATGCATTTTCCCAATCCTTCAGAGGATGGTTCAGTCTCCTGAGTCGATAGAAGATTCGAGAAAAGGCCTTATGTCAATAAATGGTTCAGTAAAGTGTTTTTGAAAAGGTATTTTTTTATTTACCTATTGCAATATTTCATTGGCGTGACATGATTTCAACCGTCACTGGACAAGCTTGTGTTTATATTATACACGCAATTCGCAATTTTAACGCAAAAGCTGGTTTTTAACAGACAATTTGAAAGATTCAAAGAAGAAATTAAACCCCCAGTGACCGCAATACTACTGAAGAAATATAAAATTCTCATACCGGGGTACCAGGTTTAGAACCAAGGAAGTCATTAAATTACCCCATAAGGTATATTATTAGCTGCCTCCCCGGTGGCGCAAACGCTAGGATGCTGGGCATTGGAGCTGCTGGGCTCGGGTTCGAATCCCGGTCTGGAATGGATGTTTGTGACCGTCAATAAATGTTGTTATTTGTATGTGTATTTGTGTTGTCCTTTCTTTGTGTGTCTCTTGTGCTTGTAAAAACTTTTTCTGTGTATGTAGCACTTTTGACGAAAGCTTATAAACGGTTCTCTGAACAAGCACACAAGCTGGAATATATATGTACCATACCATATATTTATCTTTAAATGCATTGATTTATTGTAGAGTAAGTGAAAGTCTTGTAGTAGTACGAGCCCCTAGTATTCTCAAACCACTCAATAAGCATATGGGCAGCAGTGTCAAATGCCCTATACCTTGTATAACCAGAATGCGAGCCGAGAAAGCATTTTCTTCCGCCATCCCGTTTTCAAGAAATCGGGAGGAGTATTGCTTTTCTAAACCTAATGCGTTTGAGGTTTTGATGTGAGGTTAAAAATCCGAACAGTTCAAACCCAAGTAGGGTGCGGGGAAAACACGCTTACGCCGCGCCGTTTCGAGGAAAACCACAGCGGGGATGGGGGAGGAAAATGCTTTCGAGTCTCGCATTCTGAATAGAGAAGGTATAGTTCACCGGAAAATTTGAAGATTTGAATGATTTACCAAAAAAAATATCTGACAACACCATTCCCCAAATCCTTACTAAAATTTCATAGAACTTAAATATTTGAATGGATATACTCTTTACACAAATTTACTTTGAGATCGAAAATAAACTTTTTATTTTTGGAGCCGCCCCGGTAGCGCAATCGTGAGGACGCTAATCATTAGGAAGTTTTGGCTTGAAAACTAACATTTCTCAAAAACTTCTAAGGCTGCAGCGTTTTTTCCCTCAACCGGTATACAACAATAATCATAGAAAATATTCTTACGCTTTAGTAGAAAAAGGCCCAATGCCAAATCTTGTAAAATGTGACTTTGGTCTTATTTCTACTATTGCGAAGATTTGGTAATCAATCAAGAACCACAACGGATTTTATTGGCAAGTTTACCGTAAACATTGATTTATGCGTTTACGAAATGCAGTACTACAATTAACCTAGTTGAAGTAGACTACTATGTTATGACGAACTAAAATACGATAGAAATAAAATTGCTTATATAAACACCCAGAATAAAACATTTCTTACTCAAATAAGCAGGTATAAACATAAGTATTTATATATTATGAAACATTTTGTTTGAGCATAATATAAGTTTGTTAACTTGATCAAGCTTGTATAGTTCATTTAAAATTGCAGTGATCGTTTAATATTGACAAATAAGTTGTGAGGTATTTTAGAATTTCATAGTAATTCAGAAAATTATTTAAAAAAAGAGGGAAAAAACTGAACTCATCCTAACTTGAGGATATGCTGAAGAGACAAAATACGCAGTCAAATTTTGCTTAAAAAACTTGCATTACTACATTGCATTTATGATATAAGTAAGAGCATGATTCATGTCTGAAAGGGCAACAGTTTTTAAGAAATATACATAATGTCGTTTTCAATTTTTCCACCACTATTGGTACTCTGTGTCCACGTGACAATTAACCAATATAGAGGAAGAAGCTTACCACAAATCTCCGAAACTACCAACAAAATCCAAGAATGAAAGCTGGAAAGATCTATTTCGAATGAAACAAGCCAAATGCTACGTCTTGAAATAATCATTAAGGGGTAATGGGCGTACTGGACCACGGGTCTCTAAATCAAAGCGCATCAGTGTTGATTCAATGGTAGAAAAAACTATTTTCTCTGCCATATTTCTCCGGCTGTATTAAATATTTTTACAAACTTTTTTTTAAATAATAAATGTAGATAACTTATAAGTCCCGCCAATCTCACTCTTTGAAATTGGTTCGACTATTTTTTTTTTAATTTTCAATAAATAATATTACAAAAATAATTCGAAGCAATTTTAAAAAGTAGGATTATATAGATCTGTAAATTATCTACATTTATTAATTAAAATAAAACCGTTCTTAAAAGCATTCAATACAGTCGGCGAAAAGTGGCAGAAGGATTTTTTTTTTCATTAAATTAACACTGATGCACTTGAGCTTGGAGACCCGCTGACCAGCGCACCCATTCCCCCTTAATATCATTTTTTGTATTCCGGCAATTGACTGAAAGTTATGTGAGTGCTCTGTTAAAGAATTGTGATTATTCACAAAGATAACTTTCCGATATCTTTAACCTATCGATGAATAAAAATAATACATTACGAGAACCTACATTCCATAAGAAGAAAATAATTTAACATCTTCAATTAATAACTTTTCAGACAACAACAATGTAACTTCTTTTTTTTAAAGAAATTTACAATAGTTACTTCATAAATCTTGATACAACGATACTTATCTTTCTGATAAAGAACATTTCTCTATTGGATTATTTTAAATCTCGCTATTTGACTCCTCTGTGATTCCTTTACAAAGAAATTCGATGATTTTCATTCGTGTGCCGACAAAGCAAAGAATATTTGAAGCATTTTTTTTTCACCGTTCAATGCTTTGCATAAAATCATAATTCAGTTCTTAGAAGAATTTTCTTTTCGAATGAAAATTCACCATTTTGGACACGTACGGGGAAAATAAATCTTCCGTTCCACTCTAATTTGAACAAAATCCTATTTTTAGAATAATTCAAAGAAGAAGAGTAAGAAATAATGGAAAGATTTACTTGAATATGAGTAAGCAAGAATATGAAAGTATGTTTGTAATGGGGCATTTGTAAAACACTTAAAATTGCTTAACAGTTTGATTAATGTACCTATGTTAAAACAGTTGGTATGGTTGTTTCTTTTTGTTTCCCTTACTACATTGTTGCACATGACTAAACTGCTGTTTAAAAACTACGTAGTAAAATCCGTAGAGATAGAAAAACCGTGCGCTATCGCCCACTATCTAGAGGGGAAACGGAGGGTCAAAATCTGTTTCCTTTGAACACCTCAACATGGCGAAAAATTGCGTAGAAAATGACAGTACTAAAATTGCACTTTTTAAGAAGCTGTTATCTTGGAGCTGGTGGCTCTTTGAAATTTTTTTGTAGACGTGTATTGACTTTTATGATTCATGAATCAAGATCATCAAGTGATAATCGTGATAACAGCAAAATAGCTTAAAATTTTTTGTACTTAGGACACTTAAAAATATATATATATAAAAATGATACGTAGTAAACAACACTTAAAAAACTACTTTTCGGAAAACAAAACAAGTGCATAATTCGTCATAATTTCAATTTGGTTTTTTAATTAAATTTTTTTACCGTCCAAAGCAATCATAGACACAATAGATTTATACCGAGAACCTTTGAATCCTTTGTGTTATCTATTTTAAGGGGGTTCGATATGTTGTATATCAGTAATGTTAAATTGGCCAATTGCAATGTACCTTTTCACAATAACTACTGATCAGATCATCTTAAAATTTTCTGTGTGTGTGTTATTCCAACCTTATATATTAATCTAAGGTTAAAAGTTTTTTTTTTTTTTTAAACTGTTAGATTTTTAATTAAAATAAGTTTTAAATACCTAAAAAATCATGAAAATTTTCACTTTTTTGCTCCATGAAATTTTTTTTCACTTCTCTTTTATTAAAATTTATAACCTCAGATTAATCTATACTATGTATTACATCATATAAAAAAAGTTTACGAGAAAACATAGCATAGTTTTTGAGAAAAGGTACATCGAAGTTCAAAAAATCAAGTTCTGGGAAAAACGCGTTTGAAGTTTTTATTATTAACCCGTTTCAGTAAGAAAAGGGTTAAATAAAATGGCTTTTAATGTCAAAAATATTTTTCCAATCGTCTTGATACTTTGTGACATCATTAATAAAGGTTGTAATAGTATTTTAAGCCAATAATTTTATTTTTTATTTTTTCCCCGATTTTGGGGTACTGAACCCCCTTAAAAAGTAAAATAAGTGTTTAAAGTACAGGGTAGGATACGCATATATATTCCGGATTGTGTGCTTCATCAGAAACCCACTTATATAACCTTCGTTAAGTAAGACAGACACAGAGAGAATTTTTACTGTCACAGAGAAAGGAAAGTACACCCCAGGCGAAGGCGGGAATTGAACCCGTACCCGTTACAGCGCGCTGACTGCTAACGTTATGGTCCAGTTCAAACCCTCGGCCTTCCGGGCCCCTTTTAAATTTTTTTAAACCCTTTATCAATTAAGCAAAGAGCTTTTTTTACAAAACTAAATATTTCAGGTAAAAAAATATTTTACAGCTGCATAATAGTTTTACTGCATTATATATTTTTTAAGAATAAATAATTAGTAATCGAAAAAAATCTTAATGTGCTTCCTCTTTAACCAATCTCCCTTTAAAAAAACGGTACCATTAATAAATCCATCCACATTTATTTCGTACTAAACCATTGCTTGTAAAAGCAAAAGTCTGAATTGTGCCTTAATTTGTGGTTTCATATTCAAGAAATTATCATATTTACAGGCACAGAAATTCACGCTCTTATTTCCTCGGTTAATTTTATATTCAACATAAAAAATCGTCGCGTTTTGGAATCTTTTGAAAGCTTCTTAGAAATGCAAATTCTGTCACGGATTCAACTTCTTAAATCACAGGTTTTCGAATAAGTTGAAAGAAATTTTTTGTGTCACTATTATAATGTGAATTCCTTAACCATTCGTTAAAAATTATCGCTTGCGCTTTTGGAATTCGAAATGGCAATAAGAGGATTCTTTTAAACTAGAAAAAAAATGTTCGAACGTTTAGCATTTTATTTGGTATCATTTTGAAATGAAATATATTAATCAATATATAAATCAATTATAATATTAAATTACAACATAAGTTTCATTTAAAGATGCAATAATATCATTTAAACGAATGTTTTACACATTGCATAAGTATTAAAAAATCTTACTTTAGCATAAATGCTTGAATACAGGGAAATGTGTTATCTAGCACCTGAATTTTCTGCTTACGACAGTTTGATTGTATGCTGAATCTTCGCTCAGCATATAAAGTGCCCTTGTTGCACGTGGACGGATTTCTAATGATCCAAAAAAATAGAGGGACAGCTTGGCACAAAGCCTTTAGATCCCCATTATTTAAACGAACCACCATGGAAATTTATTATTTATTTGATAATTGAAACATTGTAATTGTCTTCGAAATTATACATCTTTTAAGTTAATAACGGGATCACTTTAATGATACTCCTAAGAAAAATTTACCCAATTAAAAGCTTGTAATTAAATTACGTTTAAAAAGTACTTTGAAACACTCTTACAAATTAATGCTGATATTTCATACATAATGTTTCATTTTTAATTGGATGGTGTCTTTTGAAATGCTCTGAAACGTACTTTAAGCCATAGTGTGGCAAGTTTGTGTTTGGAAGTTTGCGTATCGTGAATAAAGTCATGTTACCTATCAAAAAAACGCTTGTCAAAAATGCCGAAATGAACGAAGATTCCTTAAGTGGGACTGTCAGTCCCGCATAGAGCTAATGCATTAATTTTGAAGTCACAACTTCCATGTTATCTTTTTTTTTCCCAGGTATGGGAATCAACATGATATCGGAACGAAATAAAATTGAAACGAAAATGTTATCTAGCTATTTAATTATATACTTTTGAAGTTTTATAATGACCAAAAATGTGCAGCAAATGGCGACACTACTTTAAAACTTTATTAATTAATATATTTTTTTTCTTTTTTAATTTTGTTTTTCATTAATGTTATGATTATTCCCATGCCTGGCGAAAATGGGATAGCATAGCAAAACAATTCTTTTGCAGAAGTTGTGACTTCAAAACTAAGTCATTAGCTCTATGGGATTGACAGTCCCTCTTAAGAATGTTGCTTTTATATCTGAAAGGGAAATTTATTGTTTAATTTACTTATAAAATTGTGAAACCACTTACTAATGTCTGAGAAAATTTATTCAGTATAATTCAGTAGATGCTGCATTTTCAAAACTTTCAAAAATTTTAAACATCGAAGGGTAAATATAATTCATCACGTACTACTGAGTTCATAATAAAAACTACACTGCTCAAAACTATTGGGGCATCCGTTTCGTACTTTTGTTAACCCTCTCAGTTCTAACTTTCTTTTTTAAAATCAAAAACTTGTGAAATAGATTTATTATGCATCTAGAATATGAAATGGTGAAAACCAGGGGAGAATATCTTAATTTTTTAACTAAAATTTACGGGGGCGAAATTGGAATTATAACTTTTGAATAAATTATAACAATAATTTTTTCAAAACTTCATTTTTGAAAAAAAGAATTAAAATCAATTTTTAAACATTTAAGAATGCAAGCGTGAAGAATTTAGGGTCAATTTATTTCAATACAATTTTTGGGATTGAATTTTATTTTACCATGTTTTAAATGTTTTCATTCAATTAGAGCAAGAAGTTTTTAATTCTTCGAAAGGCATGATTCTTCCATCTAAAGATAAATAAACGCAGGATGAGCTTATTTATTGTTAGCTGATAATTCCAAATGGAATCATTGGGGGTTTAAGGGTTTAAACCATGCATTCCACTTATTCTTTTGAGCAGTGTATTAAATTAAATTCCCTGCTATAAGAAAAAATGACTAACTGTTTAATCCACGAATGTAAAACTTTATTCTAAATATTTCCGATCTTCAGGATTTATTCTAAATTCAAAAATGTATTCTAAATTCAAAAAAGAAAGACCTTGCAACTCTATATATATACAAAAACAGTTTCCTTGTCAGCCGGTTGTCAAGATGGGCATTGAAGCATAAGGTAAAAAAATATTTTTTCAGAATATTTCCTAATACTTTCGAATCCGAACCTCTTGAATATTTTAAACAAATGTTTATTCTTCTTTTCTGCTTACTGAACGCTTTTGTAAGTTTTAAAAAGAATTATGTATTTCATATCTTACATATATTTGGAACATTTCTTTAAGTATATTTATAGTAGAATTACAAAATTAAAATTATATAAAATCATAACGGCTGTTTATCATTAATTATTTAATAAATTTAATTACAAACAAAACAAAGTTTTTAGTTTATTTGCCCTGTACATTAAAATCCATTGAAACCCAGGGGTTTAGTGGTAATTAACTAAGTCGATAAAATGAGAACCAAATATGCTTGGGAACTACTTGAGGACCAAATATGTTTGGGCTTCACACCCCAGGGCCTATGGCCCCGTTAGCTGAAATGAGTAATGTATGCGACAAGACGCACCTTATAAAAAACATTTTTTTTAAATAATTTTTTTAATCCAATCTAAAACTCGTACTGAAATTTATTGATTTTAATCTTTTGGGGAAACTGTAATTATGGGGCAGATAAAATTTTGGTAAATTTTAAATCTCTGCATACTTTAACATAAGCAGATCGCTCAGATGCATTGCAATCTGAGATTTAACATTGTTAATTAAAGCCGCCCAGATGGTTAGCCGCTCCTCTCACGTCTGGAGAAACTGCCGAATCTGAAAAAAGCTTTATCCACCATAGGGTAGGTACATATATTCCGGCTTGCGTTCTTGATCAGAGACCGCTTATATAAGCCTTCGTCAAGTAAGACAGACACAGAAAAAAAATTACTGTCACAGAGGAAGGAATTTACACCCAGGGCGAAGGCGGGAATCGAACCCGCACACGCTTCAGTGCACAGACTGCTAGCGTAATGGTCCGAACCACTCGGCCATCCGAGCCCCTATCCACTATAAAGCACCTAAGCACTATATCCACCCCAGTTTAGGAAAAATCAGTTTGGGGAAGCACAGATATGGTACAGAGTCAGATCGAATTGTCAGTAGCTGTCACAAAACTAACCATTTCTTAAAAATGGTGTTACTATATTGATTAAAAAAGCCTATTACGTAGATCCCACAGATATATAAAACTAATGTTCATCATCAAGCTAAAAAAAAAAAAATTGCACACGTCCAACTGATAAACCAAGACAAAAATGAACTGAAAAATATTTTTTTAAAAAATACATAGCATTATGAAAGAAATTCCCTCCTCTAATGGATTCATGCAAAGAAGAAGAAAAACTGTCCATTCGCACAGTATAATTTGTAACAAAAATGGCTTACATGTATGCTTTCACTGACATTAAGATAAGTGAAACACATTCGCGGATTTTCTTCAAAGTAATATTCCGTATGCGTTACAAAGAATAGAAATTTTAAGAGATCCATAACAGAAATAAAAATAGCTTCTTATGCTATTTTTAATGAATCGTTAAACGTAAAAAAGGGGAATATGTCCATTGGATTATTTCCATCCACGATTTTGTCCATGAAAGTTTTAGCAATATACAAGCTTATATGGAAATATTACGGAGGACTTGGATTCTTTTAACAGTTATAAATTGAGATGCGATCCGCAGAAAGTGTTTTTAAAAGGATTTTCTGTCCACTGCGCTTGCAAAAAGATTAATACCGATTTTTCTATAAATCCTATTTGGAAGTGAAGGTAATGCGTAAAAATTGTTCGTCTTAAGGGGGATTGTTGGAAGATTTGTGTTGGATTGTAGGGTTTTTTAAAGTAAAATGCAACTTTAAAGTAATATTTTAATGCAATTTCAAACGTTTAATAAATTTAATCGTAGGATATTTATATCGTATTAAACAAACGAATTGTAATTTGTTTTTAGAGTACAAAATTTGATTAAATGTTACATATGTAAACTCTTAAATATTTCTATATATATTCTACATTAATATTACTAAGATTAGCTTACATTAAAAAAGTCGAAACAGCTCAAACGCCAAATAAGAATATGATATTAAAAAATTGATGATATATAAATATTATGATATTGCCCTGTCTAGAGCATTAATTAACATTATATACCATTAAAACCAATAAATAAAAGCTTTGACTTTGAGTTTTTAAACTTCATTTTTCCTTCATAAATTTTTCATCTTTGATCACCATTTGTCTACTATTTTTTTTTATTCAGATAAACTTTTACATAAAACATACTTTTGAACTGCACATTTTCTAACTAATCGTCCTTAGTGAGTTCTATACAAGAAGCTTTGTTATTGATAAATAACAAACTCTACACTATTAAAAAAAGCAGTTGTTTTTACGGTTAAATACCATATTTTTTACAGTTAAAATATGTTCACCTAAAAACTTTAACATTCACTTAGATCTACAGCAATAATAGCGATAGGGAATCACTGTTGTAATAACATAGAAAATTACTTTAAATATACTAATGTCTTACACCATGCGTAAAAATAAAAACTAGTAACTAGTAAAAATTAGAAAATTAAAAAATTCAAATCCATAACATTCAGACCCAGAAATCACATATTTACCGTTATAATAAATTTAAGAATCCCTAGCAATTATAAACTGGTTAATGCCTTCTAAAATGAACGCGAAAGTCGATGAATCATTTTACGTTTTTAAAAATGAAAACTAAACTTCCTAAAAATCCTCCTGACAGGTAATTTTCCCGCTAATTTGCTTCTGATTACTAACACATGGCAAAAATAACCCAAAACACGCGCTTATCTTAGTACTAATTATTTTTTTTAGTACATCCGTGCATGCAACAGCTTGTGAATAACGATCGAACGAATTTTAAAATTTCGCTAATGATTATTGGCATAACGACTGTTTAATTACCTTACTTTTAAACGAAATGATAAACACATTTTTGTAAAAATGGCGGAAAAAGGAAATTTGTTGACTTTTGATTTGTGACTTGTCATTAGAGCACAACGTGGATTCCCATTAACATGGACTTAATATAAATAGCTGTGTTGGCAAAATTTATAAAGACCAGCATTATTTCCAAGTCACGTGGGTTGGTTACAATAACTTCGCGAGGTTTAACCCTTTCAGTTCCAATGACAATTTCGCATCATTTCATCGTTTTATAATATTTTTTTCTGATAGTCTATAGCCATTTATGATATCAAAAAGCACATCATTCGATTCTTCAAACGTTATTCCATTGCGAAATATGTTTTAGTAATCCCAATAGATGTCAGTCCTATTATTTTTAAAAAAATTATGATCAGAAACATGATGATGCCAAAAGGCATTACAGGAAATAAAAGGGTTAAAAACAATACAGTTGTAGAAATTGTTGTTAAAGTTTGTTCATATAATTAAAAGTATGTATACAGGTAACTATATTCGGTATTTTTATTTCACGTGCGGGTCTGGGGAGCAAAGTCGGTTAGGAATTCGACTAGAATGCGAAAGGTCTCTAGTTCGGATCCGGGCATCGCCAAAATAACTGCTGACCTAAAACCGGCGAGTGCTGTCAAAAATGTCCGACGAATAATACCCAGTGTAAAGGAGTGAACGTTAAATATCCTTCAGAGTTCTGACGCTGCGTACAATGTCGCCCTTAACGGTTGCATAGGGTGCCTACTCAGGTGTCGGCTCGTCACTTTTGACTGTGGTTCTAAAATACGACGCCCGTCACCAATAGCCCTCGTGTAGCTCTAGAGCGACGATAATTCAAACTAAAATAAACGGAATCTTTTTTAAAGAATTTTTTTTGGCAAAAAACAATATGCACAGTTAAAGGTTACAATAGAAAATATTCCATTTAACAGCGGTTGTACATTTTTGGCTACAATCATAGCTTGCGCCCGCGAAATTAAAAAGTACCCTATATTTATATTTAAAAGTACCATATATTTATATTAACGATGTGAATTTGCAATCCTGACAAGATCTTTAGAAAAATAATTTTCTAAAACGTTTATTTTAATAATTTGTTCACCAAAATTGGGGGTAAGCCGCCAAAAGTAGCAACCTTTTCGCAAAATTACCGATTTATCCCAATAGCCACCCAACCTGCTTTCTTACTATTAGACAGTATACATACTTTATTCATGTCGTTGTTCACACCATCGATAGATTCATTATACTTGGGAAAATTATAATTTTACTTTTTAAGGATCGGGAAAGATCATTACCAATGGTTTAATTTTTTGGTGGGTAAAAAGCTACAGGATTTACCATCTATTCACATTGATTTCTGCCCATAAATGTGTTTTAATTGGACTTTGTGGTTAAGTTATTGACATTTAAACCAAATACTTAAGAAAATACAGCTTACAAGAGTCTGCATTCTTTATTAACTGTTGGCATGTTCAAGATTGCTAATTAATACCTTTTCAATCCTAATGAGACGGTTTGAATACCAACATTCAATGTTTTTTTTTGTGCTTATTTAAAACTTATTTCTTTTGTAAAAATGATGCAATTCACACTTAGCACGTTTTATAAAAAAAAATTCTTATATTTTAGTGAACAGGCGGGTGTAGTAAAGTGTTACTTCAACCCGTAAAATATTACGTATGATTGAGTGAAATATTAACATAATTATGACCATTACAAGGCAAATCCATATCATTTTATGTACGATACCTACCCACTACAGAGCATTTTAGTAAACTCGTCCGTTATCATTTGACAAATAGTTTAGCTTTCGGTCGTATATACTAACTACCACTCTAATAATTGAAGAGTACAGGGGAAGAACCAATAGATTATTAAGGCGGACGCCCGCAATTGCCTGCTTGGCGGACATTGGTGGCAGAAAACCAGTTTCTCTCTTTCTTCTTCGCTTGGTCCTACGGAATCGTCAATCGCCTGAATCTTGATAGCTAGGAACCACAGAAATAGTAGTTAAAGTATTATAGAGTGGAATATCACGTGATCTACAACACTGGCTTCATTTGAGCTCTTCTGGGAGCTCCTTGCGCGTCCCGTCCTTAGCATTGGAGGTCACGTGATCTACCACTCCATTACTTTAACTACCATCTCTGTGGTAAGAACTGGTTTCCTTACACAAGTTTAGGCGATCACTCGCTATTATCGCCAAAGTGGCCTGCTAAGGAAACTTCTCTACAATCGGTTTTTCTCGTGTACTCTTCAATTATGAAAGTCATCCAAATTCAGCCGTCTAGACGTTAGAAGCTCTAAAAAAATACCGAAAAATATTTCACAGAATGCACCTATTGTAATGGAAAGAGCTGTTGAATGGAAGCTGTAAAACAACATTAAAATCGAAAAACTTAGAAGCCAGCAAAATTCGACTAGACATACGTTACTAAAAATAAATATTGCTGTTGAGTTTTTATGACTGCATATGTTTTGATGAAAGTAGAGTACAGAATACAGAATATCTGCTTAAAAATGATCAAGCGATACTTTCTGGGCTGTCCCAAACCTAGTGGAGTTGGCTTCCAAAAAATTTATGTACATCCCGCGTGTTATATATAAACGCTGACGCGCGCATGCATAAGCTATGAGATCTTTCCGAACAACACTTATTGGAACTGGAGGCGACAGAAGTTACGGATAGGCAGCAGAAGTGTTCTTTTTGACAGAGCTGTAAATGACAAATGGCAATGAATGTGCCCTCTAGGAGGGAGGAGCATAGGCTTTATAGTCCGTTACCCAACTCGCCAGAAGTGACACAGTCACAAGAGACACATAAATAAAGGACGACATATACACGTAGACAAATAACATTTATTGAGAAACATCCATGACTTACCGGGATTCGAACCCGAGCCAAGAAGCTCCAAAGGCTAGCTTCCTAACCATTGTGCTGACGGGTCGGCAACAGCTGTAAATGGCAGATAATTGTGATGTGTGTTATATGTAAAATATTGCTAATTTTTGTTCTTGCCAATCTTATGTTCTTGTTAAACATATGTATTTTCTGAATATTAGTTTCTTTTCGACTAAACCAATACCTCCTATAAAGCAAGCCCACTTACAGACGTGGTGTGCGTAAGAGCTAGTTTCGTCTGTGTGCTTTACCACAACGGCAAAAAAAAATTTAATTAATCCAATTTGGTACGGAATTGATATTTAGCACCAATATCGTCCCCAAAAAAAAGAGTTTGTTGTAATCCGCTCGTAGGCTTTCTCGGACTAGGGGGCATTGCCTGAAGTTTTTTTTTTTGGTTAATTTCGCTTTTCATGCACTGTAAAAAATTTGGCTTGAATTTACTAACGATTACTTAGTAACTTTACAGGTTTTCACCATTTACTAGAAAATCATCTGTAACCTAAAGAAACTACTGTAGTAATACTAAACAATACTTAGTAAATTGATGTAACGCTTACAGCGCCCCCTGGCTATCTTTTCTAGAGATTATGACGAATCGATATCGCAACGATAAAAAACCTAATAACGTGGTTTTTTTTTATTTTAGTATATAAAAACTACGTTAAATTATTTCGAAAACTTCATATCCGAAAAAAAAATGAATCTTAAAATTTCTTAATCAATAACATAAAACGCCTTTAACGATCAAGATTTTAACCTCTTTATTTACACGCAACCAAAATGCAAGTCCCCGATAGCAGAGAGGACTAACGCGCTGTTCCACGGATCCCGATAATCTTGGGTTCTGTCCTCGGGAAGTTCGAAATAAAACCTGACTAACAGAAAAATTAGTGGCGCCCTCTGGTTTTAAACTTTTGTAACCAGTTTACTACCAGTTTCTTTGTAAACATACAAGAAAATCCCCTGTAAAATCTACTAATTTTTCTTAGTATAACTTACTAAGCTTTAATTAGTAATATATACACATATTTCTTATGTAACACTACTAAAAAAACTTATGGAAGCTGAGTTTCCTAGAGAATTCTTAGTAACCTTACAGATATTTTTTTAGAGTGTGGAGTAAATGTATGTTGGTTGTCATTCAATTTCTATTTAATTTTGTATGCATTTGATAAGTCAATAAAGATGTTTTTTCTACCATTGATTACTAGTTTTAAAGCTGACTGTTAAGCTATTTTTTTTCCTGTATTCACACTCCATTAAAAGTAAAATTGCTCGTTTACTTTCCTACATAAATATTTAAAAAAAAATTGTACATTTTGCTTTTAAATTGGCTATTTTCATAATATTTGCCATTAAAAAGCATCACAGGGTAGGATCAGAACGTTTACGAACCATAAATGCTGAACCGAGAAGGTTCGAACTAAATGGAGACTGCGTATGACAGATGACTAAAGACATTAAGCACATTATATAGACTGTTCTACATTACTTCTGAGTAAAGGATATTTTATTTGTTGGAATTAGTTGTTGATTATAAAAACCGTAGAATCTCAGTGGCTGAAAGGTTAAACGTATCCGCCTCATAAGCCCAAGATCGCGGATTCGAGCCCCGGCTGAGTACTCAGATTTTCTGGATGGGAAAATCTTAGGCACGCATGTCACATGATTATGTGGCATGTAAACGATCCCTTTAGTACCAATTTGGACCAGGTTCTCTCGGCAGATTTTATCATCCACAGAGAGCTCAGATTCATTGTAATCTGAGCGTCAAAATTGTTAGCGAGAGTTGCCTAGATTGTGCCACATAAAATTGGCTCCCAGTTCTGGGGAATATGCCAGATCTGCAAATTGCTTGACCACCAATATTGCAGTCCCATTTGAGGAAAAAACGTTTAGAAGATTGACATATTTTAATGCATGTATGGGCATTAGTAATCATTTGATTAGAAGACAATTAAATTGCCTATACACTTTACCAAAATGCGTTGATATGTATATAAGTGGTACTGAATAACTTCACTGTAAAAAAAATGTTTTTGTCCGAAAAGACAATTACAGTTTTTCCATATCAAAGCAACGACACAAAAAAGAAAATACTTCATGTTAAAAAAGAATGAATGTGTAACTTAAAGAATATTTAAATGGAAAGTATTTCTGTGAATATATTTCTGCAAAAATATGAAGCTCTCGGCTTGAATGTACGGAAGCTTTTTGAAAAGGCAACGTATTATTTCATATGAAAAATGGAAACCGAATGGTTTGGATTTCAGGAAAATTTATTGATCAACCAAGATATTTTTTTATTTTTATTTGAAACAATTTTTTGAGAACCCTTTAAATCCACAAGCGATTGTTTTCCAGAAATTGAAGTGTTTCAGAAACAACCAATATACAATAGCTATTTGTATTGCAAATAAAAAAAAATAAAAATCTTACTAACTTATAGTTTGATACCAAATATTGTGAATTCGCAAAAAAACGTTTTGGGCTAAATGAAAGTTTGCAGTCCTTTTCAAATTGATTGATTTTTGTGAAGGGGTAGGGTAGGGGTAAAATCCTCTTATGACCAGTGCTTACTTATGGCTCAGAAATCTGGGCCATGACAAAATCGCAGGAAAATAGACTGGCTGTCTTTGAAAGAAAGGTTTTGAGAAAAATTATGGGTGCAGTGAACATCAATGGCATATGGAGGCACAGATATAACAATGAACTATATAGGTTATATAGGGAAGCAGATATCATCAACTTCATAAAAGTCAACCGAATGAAATTTGCTGGACATCTGTGCAGAATGAACCGAGACTCTTTAACATCTAGAGTCTTCCACTATAAGCCAATCGGCACCAGGGCAAGAGAGAGGCCCAAACTTCGATGGATTGACTGCGTAGACGAAGATTTCAGAACGATTAAAGTGCAAAACTGGAGGTCGGCTTCCAAAACAAGATCAGAATGGAAGAAGATTCTGAGGAAGGCCCTGGCCCACAAAGGGCTGTCGAGCCAATAAAGCAGAAGAAGAAGGGTAGGGGTAGATACATATATATATTCAAGCTTGTGTGCTAGATCAGAGACACGCTTCATAAGCCTTCGTCAAATAAGATAGACACAGAAGGCTTATATTTTAACTTAAATAGACGGACCAGAGGTCATGGTCAGAAATTAAAAAATCCTGCCTCAAAAAGGAGGTAAGAGAAACATTATTTTTACAATAGACAATCAGTCAATCAGTGGAATGCTTTGCCAGGTTATGTTGTTTTTTCGATTAGAGTAGAAGAATTCAAGAAGATGAATCACGATAGTTACTGAAAACTAGTAAAGACTTAGAAATGATGTAGAATAAATAAATACAAAAAAATATTTTGTAGCAACCTTTGTGGGTCTTTGGCTTGTTGTTGGTCGACAGTTTGTGTATTTGTATAAAAATCCACTTACTAATAAGAATTTTAGTTGAATACATTTAATTAAAAACTGTCTAGAATTTCTCACATGCACGAAATTTACCTACACTCTTAAAAATGAATGCTCAAAAACGACGAAATTTTCCTTAATTTTGACGATTCCATTACTGGCAAATGCTCCGAGTTTTCGTTTCCTCAAAGTGAGGAAATTTGAATCTGTCATTTTTATGAGGATTTGAATGTCGTCTAATCTAAAGAATTATTTCGTCATTTTTGAGCATGTGAGTAGAACAATGAGATTCAGTTTCCTCAAAATCACGATACAGAATCGTCAAATCACGAAAGTAAAAGTGAGGATTCGCGTTTACTCAAAGGTCAAATGATAGTTTGACGAAACAATCCTCAAAATTAACGAAATTAGGCTTGAGGATTCATGAATCGTCAAAAATGAAAGTGTTATTTCTGAGAGTATATAGTTAAAGAACCGAATTAAATGATAACGATATATAAACTAAACTAAACATTAACATCTAAACTGGTTCACAATAAAGATTATTCATACACTTACATAGTCTCCAACTAATTAAATTGGTAAATGTAAAAAGAGATCAAGTCCAATCGAGAATTTTCCTCTACGCTTCTTGCTTTTAACATTCTAGAGATAGTTGAAGTCTGTACGAAAATCTTTCTGAGGACTAATCCCCCTTTTAATTTTTACATCAAGCAATTGAATTGATATCGAGATAGTTAGCACTAATAAAGATGGGGAAATGTCACTAAAACTAATGCCAAACCATTCAGTCTCACTCACAGACATTAACAGCCGATCCGGAACCGAAACTTCTGCGGTTTATCGAGTTGGAGTGTCTGCAGCTGATATTTCTCTAGAACTTTCTGGGAATGTGTTGCTGCCACCGGATAAAGACTAATAACGATCAAGCTAATGCTAATTAAGCAATCGAGGGACGGTTTATGGGTGAACGGTATTGAATAATTTATTCGTTTCATATTTAGAGGGTCTTGCTTTGGCAGGTGTTGGGATTCATATATGTGTATTTTATGGTAGGATGGACTAATACATAAATATTCAACGTGTTAGTTAATGATAGGGGGAAGAGTTCATATATATTTTGAAGAGTGGTTAAAACAATTGAAGAGCTTACTGGATGAACGTGTTAAGTGACGTTTTTGGAAACATTGAGATTTTTGTGTCAAGGGGAGCATGTTATTACCTGCTTTAAAGACAACTTAAAGTTTATGAAAAGGGGGAATCTTGTTAAGTATATTTTTTAATTTTTGCGCAAGTGCTGTTTTTGACGTATCTAAGCGCAAACGAATATCTTTAAATCTCATTTTTCAATTTTCTGCTTTTTGTCTCTTGGCACGTCCTTGCACTAAACTCTACAATTCTAATCAGTAGAAATATGGAGGTAAGAAGTAGGGTGGGCCGAAAATATTATATATTATATTGTATATTATATTTGTATAAAAATCCACTTATTAATGAGAATTTTAATTAGGGTAAGGTGGGGTAAGTGGGCCATTGGGGCAAGTGGGCCACCCCCCTGGCATTTCCCGAATTACGGAAGTAAAAAAAATCTGTTGCAATATTTTTACGTATTTACCCCAATACATGCAGGAAACATTATGGCATCATTTTCACTTAAGTATGTAACAAGGTACAATCCTTTTTGTGAAAATTTTTAAAACTGCATCTTTTCGTAATTCACGCCATCATACTACTTTTAAATTTATTTCCAAACGGTTCATGATACAAAACAAAATGTTATATATTTTGAAAGTGCATAAAACATAGTATCTTTTTGTAGTGTCATGTACTTGTGATGTTGATAAAGTTAAAAGAAAATTGGGGTGGCCCAGTTGCCCCTCGTTTGGGGTAAGTGGGCCACCACAATGGCGGGGTAAGTGGGCCACCCCTGGCCCACTAGCCCCAACTCTTTAATATACTTAAAAAAAGTCATATTTACTGATTCATAGGGTTAGTCATATACACTATTCATAGTCCTATTCATTGACATAGGCCAGTTTAAAATCTGTAGCCCTAACATTTTTTTTTACACTACATGCAAAAATGACAAGATGAAAAATAACGTATTTTTTCTTGTAGTAAGCTTGCGAGCCAGAAAAAGTTGCTATGGGGGAACTATTAAAGATACATCATTACTTTTTTTGTTCAAACACTCAAAAAATCATGTAGATTATTCCACTTGCCCGGCCTTATCTCTACCAGTTATGTGTAAAAATATATTAGGGGGGTGGCCCACTTACCCCACCTTGCGGGGCAAGTGGGCCACTCGGATGACCAAAATGAAAAACATATTTTTTATATTTATTTTTTGCCAATTTGTGTTAAGGTTGTCGTGGGTACAGTAATAACGTATGAGAGAATGGACCACAAAAAAAAATAAGTTGTTAGGCCGATTACATCCAATGGTATGAGGGTCTAAAGTTGAATTATGCCAAAAAGGTGGCCCACTTACCCCACCTTACCCTAAATACATTTTATAAAAATTGTCTATTGAGAATTTATTACAAACATGAAATTTACCAATAGTTAAAGATACGAATTATTGATAACGATATAAACAAAACTAAGCATTAACATCTAAATTTGTTCGCTATAAAGGTAATTCATACATTTACATAGTTCCCAACTAATTAAATTCGTAAATGTAAAAAGAGATCAAGTCCAATCGAGAATTTTCCTCAACACTTCTTGCTTTTAACATTCTACAGATAGTTGAAGCCTGTACAAAATTCTTTCTGAGGACTAATCCCCTTTTACTTTTTACATCAAGCAATTGAATTGATATCGAGATAGTTAGCACTAATAAAGATGGGGAAATGTCACCAAAACTAATGCCAAACCCCATTCAGTTTCACTCACAGACATTAACAGCCGATCCGGAACCGAAACTTCTGCGGTTTATCGAGTTGAAGTGTCTGCAGCTGATATTTCTCTAGAACTTTCCGGGAATGTGTTGCTGCCACCGGATAAAGACTAATAACGATCAAGCTAATGCTAATTAAGCAATCGAGGGACGGTTTATGGGTGAACGGTATTGAATAATTTATTCGTTTCATATTTAGAGGGTCTTGTTTTGGCAGGTGTTGGGATTCATATATGTGTATTTTATGGTAGAATGGACTAATACATAAATATTCAACGTAATAGTTAATGATAGGGGGAAGAGTTCAAATTTATTGAAGAGTAGTTAGAACAATTGAAGAGCTTAGTGGAAGAACGTGCTAAGTGACGTTTTTTGAAAAATTGATGTATTTGTGTCAATGAACATGTTATTACCTCCTTCAAAGACAACTTAAAGTTTATGAAAAGAGATAATCTTGTTAAGTATATTTTTTAATTTTCGCAAGGTGCTGTTTTTAACGTATCAAAGTGCAAACGAAAATCTTTAAAGCTAATTTTCTCGTTTTCACCTTTTTGTGTCTTAGCACGTTCTTGCTTTAAGCTCTTCAATTCTATTCAGTAGAAATATGGAGGTAAGAATGTATAGAGATTCTACTCAGTAAAAATAATGCAAACACCGGCTTTCAAAGTGAAGACACAAATGCTTCCTCTTAATGCTCAAACAAACGCCTGCTAATTAGTTGGTACTACGCCGTCTAATTAGTTGGTACTACGCCGGCTAATTAGTTGGTACTACGCCGGCTAATTAGTTGGTAATACGCCGGCTAATTAGTTGGTACTACGCCGGCTAATTAGTTGGTAATACGCCGGCTAATTAGTTGGTACTGCGCCTGCTAATTAGTTGGTAGTACGCCTGCTAATTAGTTGGTACCACGCCTGCTAAATAGTTGGTACTACGCCGGCTAAATAGTTGGTACTAGGCCGGCTAATTATAGTTGGTACTACGCCTGCTAATTAGTTGGTACTACGCCGGCTAATTAGTTGGTACTACACCTGCTAATTAGTTGGTACTACGCCGGCTAATTAGTTGGTACAAATTTTAAGGGACTATAAATTTCAGTTTATTTTATGCAAAATGCTGTACACCTCTAAGATTTCATGACAACATTTTCCCATATAAATTTTTAATTGATGGCTCGCTTTGTGTTTAGCTTTATTTAACTTTAGATTGTAACCCTACACGATTGATACTACATACAATATATATTACTAGTACACCAGCTGATATTTGTTCTGTAAAAACAACACATTTTGGTACAGTGAAAGACAGAAGTACAGACATATTGATTGTCTAATAATAGGACACGAATAACAGTGAATGTTCTATCTCTCAACAAAAGCTTCGCCGAATCTTCTCCTGGCTTAGCAAGCTTATTGTCACCCCTTCTGTGTCGAGAGTCTGGGATTAGACGAAGATCTTAGTGGAAGAACGTTCTAAGTGACATTTTTGAAAAAAATAAATTTTGTGTCAGTGAACATATTACTTACTTCTTTAGCGATAACAATTTTCTCCTTTTTTATAAACTTTAAGTTTGGAATATTTTTTACGCTTTACACTCTTAAAAATGAATGCTCAAAAACGAAGAAATTTTCCTTAATTTTGAAGATTCCATTACTGGCAAATGCTCCGAGTTTTCGTTTCCTCAAAGTGAGAAAATTTGAATCGTCATTTTTATGAGGATTTGAATGTCGTCTAATCTAAAGAAATATTTCGTCATTTTTGAGCCTGTGAATACAACAATGAGATTCATTTTCCTCAAAATCAAGATACAAAATCGTCAAATCGAGATCGTAAAAGTGAGGATTCGCGTTTACTCAAAGGTCAAATGATAGTTTGACGAAACAATCCTCAAAATTAACGAAATGAGGCTTGAGGATTCATGAATCGTCAAAAATGAAAGTGTTATTTTTTAGAGTGTCGAGTACCGTTTTTAACAGATCTGGGTGCAAACGAAAACTTTAAGGCTCATTTTTCGTCTTCACTTTTTTGTCACTTAGCACGTTCTTCCACTAAGTTTTTCAGATGTCTATGGTAAGATACGGCTGGGGCGAAGAGGCCATTGGAGATACGTGAGGTAATCTTGGACGTTGTCTCATAGATCTAAGGTATTATCCGAAGCGATAAAAATAACTCTGGAGATTAAACCCTGTGTTATCTGATTTCGTCTAGCCGTTTTACTGTATTTATATGGATATATATTGGAGTTTGATTAATGTATAGCAATGATAATGTATTAAAACAAATGCAAGATAAATCGCAGGTATGTTATGGAATTTTTTTTGTTAGGTTGGCATTGATTTAAGTAACAATGCTTTTAGTTTTGTCAAAAACAGTAGTGAAAATCCAACTGCAGTTGATAGTCTTTCAGAATCCAAACAAAGAAAAGAAATCATAATTCACAGCAAACATTTTACGTCTTTATTTGCTTGTGTAAAGACAACTTAAACAAACATTTTATTCAACAATTATTTTGCAATTATTGTTAATTTTAATTGCAATTATTGTAATTGTTGCAATTATTGTAATTGTTAATTATTGTAATTGTTAATTATTGTAATTGTTAATTATTGTAATTGTTACAATTATTGTAATTGTAACAATTACTGTAATTGTTACAATTATTGTAATTGTTGCAATTATTGTAATTGTTACAATTATTGTAATTTTTACAATTATTGTAATTGTTAATAATTAGAAAATTATGTTTACAATTAATTTTACAATTCAACAAGAATATATTTTTGTCCTGCCATACCAAATTTGAAAACTCAAAGTTATTTTGGACTTTTCATTAATTTTTTTTACCCCTTTACAACATGCAGAAAGCTTTGAACCATCGATCTGCATAAAAGTATAGTAGCATATCCTATTTAAATTTAATGATCGTAGTTTCCTCTGCATTCGTTCAGCAATATAAACCTCTTCCCTACTTTCTATCTTCTAGTAAAAACAAGTTTCAAAGAGTCTAGCTGATCTACTAGGTTGAGAACAAAATTTCATCCAAAGTATACCCCCAACGTACTAGAAGATAAACTAAATATATTCCCTGCATGATTTATTCCAAAATCTCTCTCTGCCATTTCTTTAACCAATCTTCCGGCATGTCGGTCGTTTTGTTGTTGCCATACTATTTATCTTAACTTATTCTCCAATAGTATGGAATACTTGTTGTTTTGAAATAATAGTTTTATTGAAGTATGTTGTATGTATAACTATTTTTTAAGACATGTTTCTCTTCATTAATCCTTCTCTCTCTCATACCATGCTCGCTAAAGATAATCTTTCTAAAAATTTAAATCCCTACACACCAACTTAATTGGGTATATACTTTATTATGTGTAAATAATGATATGAATTACAAAAATTACAAATCAGGCATCCAAAAAATTAAGTTACAGAAAAAAAAACTAAGCGAATACGCAGAAAAATTATACATCGAGATTATGAAATTTTGTTCTTAATAAAGTCGTTAAGAAAAATAACGCATTAAAAAAAAGCTGTATTCAGATCGAAAATTTTGTATATTTTAATAAATTTTTACTAGGATTTATAAATTGAATTATCCAAGTACCGTTGCTTAATATGATGCAAATAAATGTATGGGTGAATTTTTTTCTTTTAAAAACATCAGTGGAAAAAATATAAATTTTCCTGACAAGGTATAAATATTATATTTCCTTCCAATAAATCTTAACAAAGCATCCAAAATATTTATATCATTTTTAAAACAAATTATTTTCTTATTTTACTCACTGAAAATCTGTAGACCATCACACTTAATAGCAAGTAAATAAGTACAAAAAGAATGTCATTTTATCCGAGTACATCCATCAGCATAGAAGTATAAATTGACTTTATTTATAAAATCATAAATTGCGAACACTGAGATTTAGACTTCTATCTGCTACTACCTGGTAACTGGTAGAGTAACACAAGCACGAAAACAGTATAGTGCTAAACTTTACTGTCCGAGGCAATAGGTGACTGAAATAGCCACTCCTACGGTGACGTTACTGCTAAGTCACAAACGATGTATTAAACCTTATAAGCAAACCACTCGGCAGCCAATTTGTCCAATTTAGAATAGCCACGCCTAAATTGACGCCACAGCTACGTCAAACATTGACTTCTACCCAACAAACAAACCACGCTCCTCCCTGATCGAATCGTCCATTTACTACCGGTTTCTTCAAGGGCCAGTAGCGATTCACCGTCCGTTTCCGAATAATGATTTTAGTTGAAAGCCTATTGCCAAGTTTGGTAGGACTATGTCTGCCTTAGTAGAAGCAATATCAATTGACTCTACACGGTTATAAATTTCGGCGCAAGATTGCACCGAAATCATGGAACTGTCTAGCTGCCACCACTATTTGGAGCGCTGATTCACCCCTTTTGCGGTGTATCAAAGTTATGGCTTTACCACAAAATTGGTAAATTCACGCTCCAAATAGTGGTGGCAGCTAGAAAGTTCCAGGATTCTGGTGCAATCTTGCGCCGAAATTTTTAACAGCGTAGCTACTATAGTAGGCTGGGGAGACCAGTCAGTAAGCACAACAATTTTGGCCAATGTCGCATGAGTAGCGGCCAATTTCGGCAAATATTGGGTAAAATCTATCATTTTCTACAGATTTTAACCAGATTTCCCCGTTCTTTGCGGTTTCATATCGAAAATTACGAAAAGTGCAATACTTAATTTTACTGCAATCTTATGGTATTTTGCAAGTGTAAAAGCTCCAAAGTAAATGCAAAAACTCCAAACTCCAAAGTAAATGCAGATCTATAAACGATACGTGCACCTAACAGGTCCGGTGAATAATGCCCCAAATAGAAGAAGTGAACGTTAAATATGCTACAAAGTCCCGACACTGTGCACTCTGTCGCTCTTAAATTTACGTTGGGTATCTTTTCAGCTATCAGCTCGTTTCTTGACTTTCATTCTAAATCCCAAAGCCCGTCACCAATAGCCAGTTTTGCAGCTCTAGTGTGATGATAGTTCGACCTAACCTTAACCCTAACCCTCTAGTATTAATTACTAGTTAAATAGATGTGTTAGCACATGTATTTTCCAATTTGTGTGCTTGATCTGAGATATCTTATGAACCTTCGTCAAGTAAGACAGACACTGATATAATTTTACCGACAAAGAGAGAAAGTACATCCAGGGGGAAGGCAGGATCGAACCCGCACCCGGTACAGTGTCCTGACTTTTAATATAATGGGCTGCGATCAAACCCACTAGGCCACTCGGGCTTCAGTAACTAGTAAAAAGGGATATAATGGTGTTATCTTCCACACCTTTTATATGTTGGCCTTCTTGGTGGAAAGTGGCTTTTACGTAGGAAAAAATAGGTGCGAATTCAATCTGGTGGAAATGCGATTCTCCTCGCAACTGCAATTACACGGGAGAAGAGGAATGGATGGCTTGCTTACATGAGGGATTTCTATGTCTATAAATATTATTCACGAGGAGTTAGTTTGTTTCATAGGAAATCGAGAATAGACTGACTTGGGAGAAATGCGGACCGTTCTGTTTCTGGAGTGCCTTTTGAAGGTAATGGTTGTTAGATATAAAAACAAGAATATACCGGGTGGTTATAAAATAATGCTCGCTATTCGGAGTGGTCTGTAGCTTGAATGAATAATCCGAATGCATCAAACATCGAGACACTTACTAATCAAATAGGCGGGGGAGGGAGAATGGAATCATGGAATCATAAAAAACAAACTCGTCTCTTGACCAGGGTTCCAAACTACGAGGCGTAATTGGCTGTGTTGGCCGTAATTGGCCATAATTGACTACTTCTCGCAATTTAGAACACTGGTCAGGAGACTAGTTTGTTTTTTATGATTATTCTTTTTATGATTCTATCTTTTTTATGATTCCATTTTTTTTCCCCACTTTTTGATCAGTAAGTGTCTCAACGTTTGATGCATTTTGATTATTCATTCAAGCTACAAACCACTCCGAATAGCGAGCGTTATTTTATAACCACCCTGTATAAACAAGGGTTTTTTTTGTATTCAACCGCACGTAAACATTAAAGCCACGAAACGCAAAGTTAGTTAAGTATGTAAGTAGGATGTGTCTTGTGCTTGTGTCATTTCTGGGGTTTAGCACAATAGACTTAAAGTCGCAGTGCATGGCGATCTTGCCCCCCACCAAGAAAGTCATAAGTCATGTAAGTAGGATTGAAATTTATATTTTCATACAATATAGTTGGTTGGTTGAGATATATTTTCAAGCTTGTGTGCTTGGTCGCAAGGACCCGCTTATAAACCGTCGTCATTCATACAATATGTTTTATACAAATGTTAAATATAGGGTGGCCGAAAAGTAGACTTGCAGTTAATGATGTAAAATTGGTAAAAGTTTTGGGTTATTTAGAACAGGTATTTGACATAGTCGTGCCTAGTTTTGTTGGTTGGCTAAAAAAAAATCGCACTACTACGTATCGCATCCAAAGAGTAGAGATTCGTGGACTTCGTTTGGTTTAGGTTCGAGATAGCTTCGGAGAATTTATTTGGTGCTTGAAGAATAAGCAAATAAAGTTTCCAGAGTATGAAACTTCGAATCTCTCTATCTGCCAGCTATCTTATAAAATGATCTGTGCTGTTGTAAAATTTGTGCTTCATGTTTATAAGTGTAAACCTTGCTGGGAATCTGAGTGAGGAGCACCGACGGTGTATCCTCAAGACCATCTGGAAGTATGAAAATGCAAGGACAGTGTGTAACATAACATTCATAAACATAAAAAGAAGTAGGGGCTGGGGAGCCAAGTCGATTAAGCACTCGCTTAGCATGCGGAAGGACCCAGGTTCGGATCCGGGCATCGCCAAAATAACTGCCGACCTATAAACGGCCAGTGCAGCTCAAAAATATCCGGCGAATAATACCCCGTGTAGGGGAGTGCACGTTAAATATGCTCCGAAATCCTAGCGCTGCGTACGATGTCGTCCTTAACGGTTGCGTTGGGTACCTATTCAGGTGTTGGCTCGTCACCTGACTGTGGTTCTAAAATACGACGCCCGTCGCCAATAGAACTCGTGTAGCTCTAGTGCGATGATAATTCAAACCAAACCTAACCTAACCATACAAAGAAGTCCACTCGACAAGCGTCTCGACAAGCTGATTTCTTTAGATCAACGTTAAAACGCCTGATGGACCATCCAGGCCCCCCTCTACCTTTACACCCTCTAAAACGTGAATAAAACCCAAAATCCTCATTTTAGAGTATCAACCCATAAAAAATACTTTTACAAAAAATTTATTACTTTAATTTAATATTTCAACTATCTACTTTAATATCACCTATTATCAATTACCTAATATTAAATGTAACTTCCTTTAAAGTAAAAAAAAAAATATTTCATCCCTATTGGAAAATTAATTTCAAATATTTGCATAAAGTTTTGCATTCAAATTCTCATAAGCTAAATAAATATTTAAACAACACAAATACATAAAATTTATTTTATTTGAATGTAATAACGAAACTTCCCAAACCTTTTATCTACTTCAATGAATCTAACAACATCAAACATAGTAAACTGAATCCTCCTGCTTTAAGGTATCATTAGTGCAAAAATCGATTTTTTCTAACTATCATCATTTTTTTCTATTTTTGTTTACTTTTTATGTGCGTATTTCCGTTAATGGCTAGGATATACGAATAAATATTTTGAAAGAAACTATTTAAAAGCATCGATTCACCATTAGCAGAAACGTAAATTGTATATTTTGTTTTATTTTATAAAAAAAAATAATTCGATTTTCTGTTATATTTGTAGTACTTATCCTTTATTAATCATTTATTTTCCTAAGTTTTTATGTAGCTATTTTTTAACGAGCATGGTTGCACTAAACAAAACTTCTATAAAAATTAATCCAACTCCGTTCAAATAATGATATAGTGGCTACCCTTGACTTGACATGTTTAACCAAGAAACTACCCTAAACCTTAGAAGAAATTAACCCTAGATTAACCAATAATTTTAAATATTGAACACTGATATGTGGTTAATCAAAACCTTATTTTCAAATGATCTAAATATAGGTTTCTGACCAGAACGTTAAGTTTTAAAAGAGAGGCTCAGTTTCACAATTTATTCAAAAATAAATATTGAAAATAAATATTGAACTATATACAAAAATATTTATTCATATATAACTATTTAAACAATAAAGTTGTAGCTTCATCAAAACTAAATGAAATTTATGTATAAAATAAAATAATAAATTATATCAAAATATTTAACTTTATTACTTTTGTTGTGAAAAGTAAATGTATTAAGCAAATGTAAACTATAAGAGGGTGGCAAATAAATGTTAGACTTAAGTCTGCATAATCTTAAATCCGGTACTGCTGTTTATATTATTACCCAAACCACAAAAGGATTATTTAACTGCTAACAAGTCCTATATTGTTTCCGAAATTCATAATTTATGCTATAAAGAAATAGTTATCTATAAATTTTCTTTTTCCAGTACATGATAAAAATTAAAACAATCCGAATATACACATGATAGTCACAAGTAGTTTCATGTTTAAAAGATGTTAAATTAAATTTATATATTTAAACAATGACACAGCTGCATATTAATAACAAAATATAGTTAATTTTTCTTCCAAAAATCGAAGATGTCGAAATATGGATGAGAATTTCTCTCAGTTTGGTTAATAATTATTTGTATTTGTAATATATATTTGTCAAATTCTTTTACTTTCTAATTTAGTTTCATGCCATTTTAACGGAATGCACAAGACATCATTTTAAAGCATCTAAAATATTTAAAGAGTGCAGGGGAAGAAAGAAGCCACTTGAATTATTGGGAGTCTTCCCTTAATTGTGCCTGCTTGGTGGACATTGGCGACAGGAAACCGGTTTTTCTTTCGTTTATTCATTCGTGGTACAAACTTGTGACTCGTGTCCACTAATCTCTGGCGTGAATCAGGGTTGCCGCGAAAGAAAAACAAAGCTAATAACCTTTTCTTTACACCAGTTAAAGTGATTTTTCGCTATCATCAACAAAGAGGCCTATTGAGGAAAGCCTTCTATGAAATCAAGCGGTTCTTCCCCTGTACTCTTCCTTTAAGGAACCTATTTTTTTTATATTTGTGCATTTAATTAATGTTTTTAACCTCATCGTAATATTCTCATTAAAATAAATTTCATATTAGGTATTTGAACGTAAAAAAAAGCTTGCATCGTGTTGAACAACTAATTTCAAAAATTTGTATAAAGCCTTGCATTCAAATTCACATAAGTTAAAAATATATATATTTAATCAATACAAATATATTAAATTTATTTTATTTGAACAAAATCCAGTGAATTCCAAAAACTTTTATCTACTTCAATGATTATAACCACATTAAACGTAATAAACTAAATCCTCCTGCTTTAAGGTATCATTAGTGCAGAAATCGATTTTTTATAACTATCATCACTTTTAACTAGTTTATTTACTCTTTTATATTCATATTTCCTTTAATGACTGTTATTTCGATGTATGTTTTGAAATATACTATTTCAAAGCATCGATTCAACATTAGCAAAAACGAAATAGTATTTTATGTTTAGCAAAATAGAAAAATAAATCCTTTTTTTTTTACATGTATAGTAGTTATTATTTATGAAATTACTGATAAACCAAAGTTTTTATTATATAAACATAATTTTTTACAAACATAATTGTGCAATAAATATGCCATAAAAATTAAAGATCTGAAAGCTATTATTCAATTAATGATATAGCCTCTACCTCAATCCAGAAACTTTATACTATAAAACTACCACACACCTTAGGATAAATGGACATACGCACTTTTGACCAGACAATTTTTGCTTTTAAAAACTAAAGCCTAGTTAATCAAGGCCTTGTTTTAGCCTTTAAAAGCCTTTGGTAGGTGTCAGCCTGAAACGTATTTTTGAAAGAGAGAAGTCTTACATTCAAAAGGTTAAAATTCAATAATTAAAGTTGTAGTTTTATGAAAAATTAAATGAACTTTGTGTATAAAAAGATGGGGGGAAATATTTAGCTGTATGGAACTTTAACTTTTGTTGTATGGAATAAAAAATGTATTAAGCAAAAGTAAGCTATGAGGGCGTGTCAAATGAACTTAAGCCAAATCCGCCCCGTTAATAGTATTACACATATTGCAAAATCATTAGCAAAATGCTTACTAGTCTTTTTTTTTTAATTTATGTTATAAAGAAATAATTATATTTATAATTTATTTTTCCTGTAAATAATAAAAATTAAAACAATCTGAATGAATGTCCACATGATGGTTAAAAATTGTTTCATTTTGAAAATATTTTTAATTAAAATTCAAGTATTCAACGCAAATATGCATCTTATTTAAGTACATGGCAAACAAATACCGTGTTTTTAATGAAAAACTTTGTAATAAACATATAAATTATTTACAAAACCAACTAATTTACTTGTGACAATTAATTTACTTGTGTAATTTACATACAACTAATTTACATTAAAATTGTGGACAGTACTTAAAAACAAAATCTCAAACTACGACTGATGCAACATGGACATCTTAAAATACTATTATCAAGTGTGATAGTTTGTAAAATAAACCATTACACTCAACTAATGCCCTCATTACTTCCACAAGATTTTGACAATTCCTTCATAAATCTCCTACTCACTGTTTTCCCATTTTGTTTAAAAACTGGATTTCATTATTCCAAAAAGGACCAAGAAACATTTTTTCGGAAGTGAATTAAGGTAGGCGAATACAAAAATTCCCCAAAATTCTAAAATTTTTACTATTACTTTAATCTTTTCCAAATTTGGCATAGTGATTTCAAATATAATGAACCATACTATTTAGGCATTTTTTTAATTTAAATATAATTTATTTATTTTAAACTTCGTTTTTCTACTAAAAAAAGAGGTTTTTACGCCAACAAGTCTACCACATTGAATTTTCATCCTATAAACATTAATTATGTGTTAAATTCTTCGTTTTGAACTGATGCGTGCAATGACCCTCTAGAGTTACATACAAATTACAAGAAAAGAAGTTATTAAGAAAAATGTTAAAAATTAACCACAAAAAAAATGATTTTTTTTCGGTTAACTCACACTTGAGCATTTTTAAAAAAAAAAACTTGTATATTTACACCAGATGTTAGAGGTTCATGGCACAGATATATATTGAAATAGCATCTGTAAAAAATTTCAGGTCAATTAATGTTAAACTTTTTATGCTAGAAGTGTTAGCGCAAACCCCTTTTTTTTAGTTGAAAAACACCTTTTAAAATAAATCAATTATATTTAAATAAAAAAAATTGCTTAAAAAGCATTGTTCATTATATTTGAAATCACTATGCCAAATTTGGAAAAGATTAAAGTAATAGTAAAAATTTTAGAATTTCGGGTATTCGCCTACCTTAAAGAAATCCACATGAGCACAGGTACAGAAAAATATATGTGACTTTAAATCAGTGATATTATACAGGACTGAACTAACGGCGACTGTGTTTTGTGGCGTATAATAAGGGAATGGAAATACATGTTTAAATAACTTGCAACTTGATTCAACAATTCAAGTTGGTGGAAAATTTAATTAATTTTATTTGTTGGAACGCATTATGCTTTTTGAATAACAAACGTGGCCAATCTATGCACAGGTAACCTAGTAATACGTTTATAAATGTAGTAACTCTCAAATAACGAGAAATAATATGGATTCTTAAATTCATAGCACACAAAAAATTGGCATTTAATGCAAAAAATGTCAAGTTGTGTTGAAATAATACGAAAATTGTGTTACGTCTAAGTATTATTGCATGGTTAGCAGTGTTAAAACAACAGTTGTGTTGAAGACGCGGCCCACTTGTATTGTGTAGTTCGGCATCTGATATAAAGAATTTTGGAAGATAGCTAAACTAAAATTATTAAATGTCTATTATGGTATTTTAAAATAAATTTTATGATTTCCTTATTCGATTTTAAGAAAAGAAAATAATTAACAGTTTATTATCAATCGCGAATGTACGAAACAATCATCTCCTCTCTCGATCGTCATTTGCGTTGCAATAATATCAATTTGTGTTCGTATGCCATCCCCACAATAAATAGCCGGTATAACTATACTTCCCCCCACCCTTATTTGAAACACTTAAGGTAGGCGAATACCCAAAATTCTAAAATTTTTACTGTTACTTTAATCTTTTCCAAATTTGGCATAGTGATTTCAAATATAATGAACAATGCTTTTTAGGCAATTTTTTTTATTTACATTTAATTGATTTATTTTAAACGGTGTTTTTCACCTAAAAAAATGGGGTTGCGCCAACACTTCTAGTATAAAAAGTTTTACATTAATTTACCTGAAATTTTTTACAGATGCTATTTCAATATATATCTGTGCCATGAACCTCTAACATCCGGTGTAAATATATAAGTTTTTTTTAAAAAAATGTCCAAGTGTAAGTTAATCGAAAAAAATCATTTTTTTGTGGTTAATTTATAAAATTTTTCTTAATAACTTCTTTACTTGTAATTTGTATGCAACTCTAGAGGGTCATTGCATGTATCAGTTCAAAACAAAGAATTTAACACATAATTAATGTTTATAGGATGAAAATTCAATGTGATAGACTTGTTAGCGTAAACCTCCTTTTTTAGTAGAAAACACCGTTTAAAATAAATAAATCATATTTAAATTTTAAAAAAATGCCTAAATAGTATTATTCATTATATTTGAAATCAGTATGACAAATTTGGAAAGGATTAAAGCAAGTGTAAAAATTTTAGAATTTTGGGGAATTTTGGGTATTCGCCTACCTTAAGGGATGGAAAACCAAAACCGTTTTTTTTTTTTGCCCTCTGTTTTGAACAAAAAAAAAAGGTTTTTCATAAAGCCGGTCTTAGGGTTCAGTAAAACTGAAAAAACGGTTTTTGAAACACCGGTTTTTTCTGAAAAACCGCCATCCCTACCGTTTCTTGGTTGGCGGCGAGTCTAGCTTTGTAAATTTAACTCTCTAATGCATACTGTTGCCGTTTGGCAAAAATTAACATAATCCACTTTATTCTATTAAAGTAGAGCGCCCTCTTCACAAATTTGTGTTTTTTTATCTATTACATTCCATTTTGAAGTTTAGTTAATATTCCTCATAGATGACAGTAGAAAAAATGTATTCAAAATTAAAGAGTGAAGTTATTAACTGTGGTGAAATTACGTTTTTGGCAGTATTCAAAGTATAATAATATTTGCACTAAATACAAATAAATTGTTTGGAAAAAATTAATTATGGTTCAAAAGGGTTATTTTGAAATACTGGGTGGTAATAAAATAACGCTCGCTATTCGGAGTGGTCTGTAGCTTGAATGAATAATCCAAATGCATCAAAAATTTAGACACTTACTAATCAAGAAGGGGGGGAAAGAATGGAATCATAAAAAAGACAGAATTCTAAAAAATAATCATAAAAAAGAATAATCATTAAAAACAAACTCGTCTCTTGACTAGAATCTAAATAACGAGGCGTCGTCAATTATGGCCAATTACGGCCAACACAGCTAATTACGCCTCGTAATTTAGAACCCTGGTCAAGAGACGAGTTTCTTTTTTACGAAAAAGAATGGAATCATAAAACAGAAACTTGTCTCTTGACCAGGGTTCTAATTACGAGGCGTAGCCAATTATAGCTAATTACGGCCAACACATCCAATTACGCCTCGTAATTTAGAAACCTGGTCAAGAGACGAGTTTGTTTTTTATGATTCCATTCTTTTTCCCCCTTCTTGATTAGTAAGTGTCTCAAAGTTTTTTGCATTTGGGTTAATCATTCAAGCTACATACCACTCCGAATAGCGAGCGTTATTTTATAACCACCCTGTATATTTAGTAGTTTTCTTGTCATTATTATCAAAATTGAATTTTGTACATAGTTGGTTTTTGTCATATGGAAAAATTTTAAAATTGAAATTATTTAAATTCTAATGCAGTTAATTTTTTTCAGTATTTTTCCCATTATGTATGAATATATAAAGATACATATATTTTTTATTTGGAATGAAGAAAAACATGCATCAGAGGGTTAAAATAACATTAATAACCCGAGCTTAATTTGTCCCCTAGTTCTTTTCTGATAATTTCAACACAAACTGTCCCTCCTCATCTCAAAGTGGAGGATGTAATGGATGATTATATAAAGTATATATAGCTTTTTTTTTCAGTCTTGTCAAAAAAGGAAGGCGATCATTGGAGGAGAGAAAAATGGTCCGAAGGCAATCAATCAAGCAGTTAGCTGCGAAAGAGGAAGAAAAATGGCGGAAAAGGACTGGAAATGGGAAAACTCAAGTCTTACTTCGCGACTTTTAACAGTGGTATAACTGGAAAATAGATAATCGATAGATTTTATTCGGTGTTTTTGTCTCAAAGAAAACATTAATGATGACTTTTTCACCTTTACAAAAGTTTAATTACTTTCATGTATTAGCTTCTCAATAAAAACATTTTGAATATAAACAAAAAAAACCTTATAAAAACTTAGCATCTTTCTACTAAAAAAACTTAGGTAGCGTGGATCCCCAAATCGTGAATTCGATCTTAACTCGTTTCCAAACTGCTTCTCATAAACGTGATTATATTCAGGCGTGGCTCGTCACTTGACTGTGGTTCTAAAATACGACGCCCGTCGCCAATAGCCCTCGTGTAGCTCTAGTGCGACGATAATTCAACCAAACCAAACATAAACGTGATTTCAGTGCTGCCATCTGAGATTTTTGGGTCAATTAACATGTAATTCCCTTCTTTAAAAGATTTAAACAAGACTCCCTCAGTTCATAAACTGAAAAATAGGTAAATTTTTTTTCCTTCCGCAAGTGCCGTTTTTATCGTATCTACGTACAAACGAAAATCTTGCCATTTTTTTTATGAAATTTTTAATACCAATTTTTTCCCCGATACGTTCTCCCTTTAACCGTTCGAAATCTGCTGAAGAATTGAGAACCGAAAACCAAGTACTCGTGATAACGGTAGAGCGGGAATGAGAAAAATTTAATAATGTCAAACCTGACTCCCCTATCAGCCCAAGTCACGTGTTCAGTGCAATGATGCCCCTTTTCAATGCCAAACCCTAAAAATAATTAGTACTAAAGCTTGTAGTGACATTTCTTATTAAAAATTTTTCATCGGTATTTACATAGATAACAATGACATTTACTTAATAAAAATAATGACATGATTACATTTAACATCGCATACCACAAACTGACACAACTGCAAGGTACAGCTGAGTTATAAGGGAACGTTCGGTTCATTGGCTTCAGTGATCTTAATTTTGTATAATTCGTCATTGTAGTTAAACTAGAATCTTTATCAGATTTTTAAGTTTCTTTATTAAGCATCTTAACGTAAATCTCCAAACGTATCCGGCCTTTATATATTAGCTGTACCTAGAAGCTGTGTCCCTTTTGAAGTATGTATGGAACATGATGGCTTACCATTTTGCCAAAAGTAGCGATAAATTGCCAAAACTGTTTACCCTTATTGCATTTAAAAGAATCATGTTTGACCTACCCAACCATTTCCAATACCATTAAGTGCTCAATCTATATCATCCAAGGTCGTTGTGAAAACTTCTTATTCGATAAGAAAGACCATTTATCTGGACTACTCTAGAAGCGAATCGACAAAAAGCAGACATCGATCATGGATAAAGTCAAAACAAACGGAATCAACTTGCGAGAAAGTGATGAACTATTGATGGTAATTGATATTTTTGAACACGGCTTTGAACTTGGAGAGCGGCATCTGTTGGCATCATTTTTCATCATCTTGATCAAGCAAGATGCGGCATCAAAAATGATACTTTATAAAATCGGGAAAAAATACTTTTTTCTTTTACCTTGGAAGTTGTTTTTAATATGGGAGTTTTGTAATGAACACACTTTTCAAAAGTTATTCTAAAGAAAACATTTACAAGATGTAAACTTTTTTTATTTATGTGATATATCGTACAAATCTCTATAAAGTTATAATATTAACTTTTCTTTCTTAATAACTCTCAATTAATGACTTGCCGATAAATCGAACAGTTTCCACGTTTTAACGGACGTCAATACATTCTTTTCCAGAGACTTAGTAGGCGCAGCAGAATTTGTTTTGTCTTCTGATCCACTCCTCTCATAACCATTAAAAATAGAGTCACTTTCTAATCGGACCTCGATATGTGAGGGTTATGTGTGCTTTGACAACCCTTCTTGGCCCTTTTTAACATCAGTAATGGCTTGCGTTCCACTATTTTGAATATTTATTATGAAATTATTACAGACCTGGACGTCCTATCTATCTTCTTTTTAGAATAAACTACACAAATAGTACACTCTTAAAACGAACGAGTGATTTTAACTCAGTCTGAGCCGCCCCGGTGGCTCAATCGTTAGCACGCTGGCCTTTGGAACTGCTGGGGTCGGGTTCGAATCCCGGTAAGCCATGGATATTTGTGACCGTCAATAAATGTTGTTATTTGTCTATGTGTTTGTGTCGTCCTTCTTTGTGTGTCTCTTGTGACTGTCTCTTCTGGAGAGCTGGGTAATGGGCTATAAAGCCTACACTCTCCCTTCTAGAGGGCGCATTTACTGTCATTTTGTCAACTCAGTCTGATTAATTTTCACTCCTCCAGTCTGAAAAATGCAGTTCTCCTTTTGGAGTGGATCCTTTGTGTGTTAAACCTCGGACAGGATCACTTCAAACGAGTGATTTTAACTTAGTCTGAGTCAAAATATGTCATTCCTTTCCAGTGTCGAAAATGCACTTCTCCAACTGGAGTGGATTTCACTCTTTTGTTTTAAGAGTGTATGTTATCCTATTAAGTAGATGGTATTCTATTTCGTTTATGTACAGAAATATAATGCTGCTATTGAGGATATTTACTAATAAGCAGTTTATCTGCACACAAACTCATTTTTAGGGTTGACACAGGTTGACCATAATCAAAAATAGAATAACGTATGCAGCATAAAGGAAGTATTATTCCCATTATAATGCACACATTTTTAAATTTTGGGTCATTTTCAATTATGTGTTTTTGCTTTAAAGTTCATACATCAAATGTAATAGCGAAAATATTTAGATCAGAAAATATTTTTTAAAAAGAGTTACGCTTAATAAAAAGAGAAGAAAAACATGAAATACACATATTCAGTGCTATGTTTTTACACATTAAATATGATTAATTAAACAAACTTTGTATGAGCTAAATGAGCAAAATTTAATTTATATTTCATAGAATAAATATGTAATATTCCTCTTTTTCAAATAGAACCAAAACTACTCATATCAACATGTAAACAAAGAAATCTCTTTGTGAAATATATTTAAAGTCATTTCAAATATTGATTGATGTCGCAAAAATAAATTTCTTTTAATTTATTTTTTAAAAGAATTAAAGTTTTTTGAGTGATTGTTGCAAATGGCAATGGTGATTTTATTCTAATAAAAGTGGTTTCTTAAACTATTTAAATGAGCATTAAATTTTGCGTTTTTTTTTTTTAAATAATAAAGTACTTTGATTTCGATTTTTTTTCTGAGATTTTTAATGTCTTCTAATTCCTATACGATGAATTTCTTGACGTATCGCACTTCCCCGAAGCATTTGTAGTTTGGGCTATGAAAGTGGGTGACAGACGGACGGACTGAAAGATAATAATAGCTTCCACTTTTTATGTTATAAACGAAGTGCGGAAGCTAAAACAGGAAATTTTATAGTTAAAACTTTCTTAAATTACAATCCGTTTGTTTAAACATAAACCTTTCGATTAAATTATGATTACATGTTTTTGGAAACTAAAATGCTTCAGACTTTCTGTTTTAACTATTAAAAACGTATTTTAACTATTAGTTACAACCTTGCATTAAGGTTAGTGAAAACATCAATTTGTTACTAATGATGTACGACGATGCAGCAAGTTAAAAACGAAAAGAATTTTGGATGTTAGATTTTTGTTTTTTGAGCTAACAACGAAACTACTTTCAAATTGCGAAATTCACCGTCATTTCAAATTGTAATAAGATTTATATTTAATATCTTTCTTTTTCTTCTTTTAATTCGTCTCTATTTGAATATATCTAAAAACTATTGCATTTTCTTACCTTTTCATTTGACATTATATTTGATAAATTAACTAACACGAAGGATTTTAAATTTAAAGAAATTTGGCGTTTAACGTTTCCACTTTAGCTAATTTCTTTAATATGAAATATATCAATCATAAACAATTATATGACTTGTTCAATTAGCTTACACTACTTTAACCACTTTACTAAATTTATTATTTCTTCCAAAAACAAAGAAATAACTGAAATTACTTGAACATTGAATAATATTGCTTTTAATTTTGATAACTACAGGTAGTGCATAAAATATAATAAAATATGTTATTCGCCAACATTCTAAATCAAATTAATCAATGTAAAAAGTGTGAGAGTCATGATATAGTAATAGCCGGCCTTGATTTGGTGGCATCACGTTGTCAAACAACGAAAATATATTTTACATTCAATACCTATTTCATACAAGTCAATACGTATAGCAACAATAAGTTTAATTTCAAGCTCGCCAAAATTCGCCGAATCTAGGCCGGCCATTACATCATAACTGTACCCAAAACGTTACTCCGATTCTCCATTTATGAATATCATTCATGTATGCCCGCCAAGGCACGAATACAAGCACTCTAAAAACTAAATTGAGCACTGCACATAAACATTTACGCATTTCTAGGCGGCAATATTCTAGTAATGGTCGCAATTTAAAGCAGGCATCGTTTATTTTTATGGGTGACGTAACTGCTTGATGACAAACAGATTTGTTGAATGTATATATGTACATATTTCCAGTGCTGTGATCGCTGACTTTTATTGCCGAATTAAATGGCTGTAAAAAGTCCATCGAAAACCATGAGTTTTCTCAATTCGAAATTGCCCTTTCTGTAGAGTAATTCACGTAGGTAAAGAGTTATTATCACTTCAACTTTTAGCATTAAATGAAAAATTGCAAAACAGATTATCTGCACTTATTGCAAATAAATTTTGCAACTTATTTTATTCGTTCTTTTTTTTTTTAAATCTAAAAAGCTTTTTTAACTTTCGACTTACACTATAGTTACATCATGAATTTTTTTTTTTTGAAAAACGAAGTTTCGGTTAGAAATATTCAGCTTAAAATTTTATACAAATAATTTATTCAGCTAGAGAACGGAATGTTCATTGATTGAATAAATAATAAATACCAAAATTGCATCTTTTTTTAGCTAAAAAAAACTTTTAGCCTATTTTCCTACTATATTTTATTCAAAAAACTAAAATATGTAAATTATACCCGTCAATATGTCTATTATTCAAAATATTAAATAAAAATATAGAATAGAATTAAAGATTTTTTAGACTTTTGTTATTGCTTAGGGATAAATTGGCCTTCTGGTAGATAACAATTAAAGTCGTTATTTAAGACAATTTACAAACAAAGTCTTATGAATTTTCTTAACTAAAGACTTGAAGGATGGTTTACTGTTATTTTTATTAAGTAATTCGTCAAGCGACACTTTTAGACAATCACAGTCGGGTTTTTTTCGTGAACATTGATAAAGCCGCCCCGGTGGCACAATCGTTAAGACTTTGGAGCTGGTGGGGTCGGGTTCGAATCCGGGTCAGGCATGGATGTTTGTGACCGTCAATAAACGTGGTTATTTGTCTATGTGTTATTCATTTCTTTGTGACTGTAAATTTCTTTCTGTGTCTGTCCCACTTGACGAAAGCTTTTATAAGCGGTTCTCTGAACAAGCACACAAGCTGGAATATATATGTACCTACCATTTCATACCAAACCATACCACACTTAAAAATGCTAAAACTAAAATGAATGTTTATGGAAAGCGATATTTTTGAATGTACGTTATTGTATTATGTTAAATAGAATCAGGGAAGCGAAAATATTTAAAAGAATTTTTAAGTAAAAAAAGGTTTGAACTTGGAATTTTTTTTCATAAAATTCGGCTGTTTACTCAATATTCTTTTTACCGGAACAACACCTCTATTCATAATTTCAATCCCTAAAACTATTAAAAATTATTCAACACTACCCACGAAAAAATTGCTTTTGTGCTCTTACGCGATTTATCCTCTTAAGACCCGAGCTAATTCCTACCCGTATATTCCTAATCTTTTCGTACAAATATATTCTAAAGAGTGTGTCTTTCTAAGAATTTTTTAAATTATGTTTGTAGTTACTTGGGGACATATTTTTTGTGCTATAAATTCAACAAAAAAGGATGCATCACTTATTTATAGCAAACAGTTTATTTTAACTTAATACTGATACAGGTATAATCAAGGGCTGGAAACTGATATTTGGATCTTCTTCTATTGAACCTGGTCAATTTTCGAACTAATTAAAGTGCTAATTGTTTGTGGGGAGGTTTTAAAAAATGTCCCCAAAAGGGAATGCCAGGTCACACGAGGAAAAAAGCATCCAGGTCTTGAATTGTCGTTTTTTTTTTCGACAGAATTCATTGATGGTTCACACAATTAAAAAAATAAATCATATAAGAATTTTAAAATTCATTTTCAAGGTACAATTTCTATTTTGTAAAATTATTTTTAAGTGAGTATTATTATATCAATGAAGAATTTTAATTATTTCTTTTACCTATTACTGAACGTAGATTTAATAGAAAAAGTTCAAAATAGTTTCATTTTATTTTCTTCTACTTTTTTGGGAAAGATTAAACGAGCGGAAGTAAGAACCCCGCAAAAAGTTTTCGGTGATAGGACTCCTGCGATAAAACAAAGGAACTCGAAGAAAAGAACATTTCTCGAACTAAAAAAACCGTTTGCTATAAAAGAAAATAAATCGATTATTAGTAAATCGATGTGTGTAGGGATTTAGGTTTAAGAATTATCAACTTCATTAATTCCTCATGAATTTTTGAGTAATATTTTAACCAGCTGCGAGAATTTTTCTATATTTAAAACTTAATATTCATTTGATGTCTTTTGAAAGAAAAAAAATTTACGATGAGAAGAAAATGTTAGGTAATACTTTCCATGCATTAATCAAAATAAAGAACATGGGGAAATTTTGAATTTTTTTTAGTTGTTAAATGCTTTAAATTGGTCTTTTAGAATTTTTTCAGTTTTTAATTATGATTTCTATCAATAGCTTGCGAATGTTACTTGCTTCACGAACATTTTGAACCCTACAAAATAATATATTTTGGAATTCCAGTTAATAGTTTTTTTTTTTTTTTTAATTCTGGTGAATAATATTTTTTTGGCTTCGGTTAATAATATTTCCTGCAGCTTTATGTTTCTAACTGACTTTTTTTAAATATAAATTTCAAATGAAAGTTAGTTTTTAAATAAAACAAAAACGGTTTAAACACTTACTGAATTTTAAAAAAAAAATAGTAAACACATAAAGCAATCAAACAAAATAATACCAAAATTAAGGAAGCAGAAACACCTAAAAATGCATAACAAGTAGCGTATAATTTAAAACTTTTATTCTTTAAAACATACAATATCACATGAAACATACAAATGTAGTTCTTTTCCAAAAATATAAAAATAAGCATATCATATCGGACTCATCACAATGTTTGGCTATCAGCAAATGGCGTGATCGTTTTTAACCACATTAGCATAAAAATATCATCTTTTTTAAACTACTTGACATGTGTGGCACTTTATAATCCTACATAAACCATAGTCTTGTTGATATACTCAGTATCGTTTTTTTTTACTTACAACTGTTTCTCGAAAACTTAAAATTTAAAAAATGTTAATCCACTCTATTTTTTTTTTCAGGAAAATATTCCTAAAAATGTGAAATACTATTTCTTAACATAGAAATTCTGACGAGCTATTATGTCAAAAACTACTTTATATTGAAGAAATTGTATTAATGATAATCCACTATATTGTTAACCGTTAAAAAAATCCCTTATAAGTCAAATAATATTTCTTAACATAAAAAAAGCTAAAGGGTGATTTGAGCAAAATCAAGTTTTCATTGCGGAAATTCTATTAAAATTAGTGCATTGTTAATCAATACATTATCAATATGAAAGTAAAATGCAAATTCTTAGCATAAAAAATCTACCGTGCAACCGGAGTTAAAAACTATTTCATATTGTAGCAATTGCATTAAAAATTAATCAGCTATGTTGCAAATCATTAAAATATCCCTAAAAAAGGTAAAATACTACTTTTTAACATAAAAAATAGGGCTATTGGAGCAAAAACTTATCTGACATTGTAGCAATTGCATTAAAAATTAACCCACTATATTGTAAATCATTAAATATCCCTATAAAGCTAATAAAAGTATAACATACTATTTCTTAATGAAAAAAAACTACACAGACTATTGGAGCCAAAACTATCTAAAATTCTGGAAATTGCTTCAAAAAATAATCTACTATATTGTTACTACTATTGTAAAATACTATTTTCTAAAATAAAAAAAATTCGGGCTATTGGAGCAAAAACCTATTTGGCATCGAGTTACTTAATAACGAGTCTGCCGTTCTTGTTGAAGCCAGACTTCTGAGTCCCCGACTGCACGTTGAATGCCCTCAGGCTAGCGGTAACGCGTTGGTTGCCCTTGCGCACGTTGAAGTAGTTCTCGTGGTACCGACCCACGGAGATGTCGCAGTCTTCAGTGGCCACGCTGATGCGACCGGAGGTTGGGGAAGCCTTCATGATCTGCGAGGAAGACAGAACAAACACTTTAACAAACAAACACTTTATTAATACAAAACAAACATTACAGAAAAAAAATTCGTCACAAAGGGGTAAAACAAGAACCCCGTATATTTGACTAAAAAAAATTATGATTAATAAGACACTTAGGTTAATAACAAAAAAACACAAAAAAAATTAAATTTAAATACATAAATATACACAAAGAAAAAACAAAATGTGGCAATGCTATATTATCAAAACAAATGTCCAAAAATTTGGATCCAGCGGGAAATATATATACAAAAAACATTTCGCTTCTATGAATTAAAAAATACATCAATATCGTCTATTGACAATATAAATTTAAATAAAGAATTTTTAAACCTGTAGATAGATAATAAACTCATTGCCAACATAAGTTGGGTAAATAGAAATATGTTATGGAGAAGATCCTTCCGCGGATGTAAAGAGTTCCATAAATTATTTGCGAATCCATCCAGAAAACATGTATAAAACATTGATTTCATTTAAGGTCTAACAGATTTGTATATTATTTGAGAAAATTTCGCAATTTTATCACAATGCAAAGTGTACTTTGGTTAAATTGTATTACGATCATTTTGTATGTAAATAATGATAATTTTGTATGCAAATATTACCTTATACGATTTTCTAACAAACGGGCCAATTGCGCTTTCCCCCCTGACTTTTTACTTTTTGTTTTTACCCAAGCTAGGTTGGCATGAAGTGTTGGATCGTGTGTTCTAAAGTAATAAAAGTTATAATAAGGAGGTTAACACACAAGAGCAAAAGTTCTCTAAAGCCCTGGTTTGTGAGATGTTAATAATAATAATAATAATTTGGGCATATTTTCGTTTCTTGACAATGTAATGAAAATCTCTAAACCAATACCAGTCATTATATTATGTCTTTTCCAAAATGTTTGACTAATTATTTAGTAGTACATTGTGTACATGAAAATAGTAAAAAAACAAATTCAAAACCGTATTAAAACCGTAGGAAAACGTTAGAAAATTGCATTATTTCTAATCTTGTTGACAACCTAACAAATTGTCTCATAATTTTAATTATCTTGCAATTTCTTATAACGAAAATGTTCTCCATATGGAAATCTCATAGAGAATGCGCAGTGCTGTTTGGTGGTATCATCAATTCAGCAAATTTTCTGATGGATTCACTTTTTATTGACACCCGTTGAGACTTATTCTTTACCTCCCTCCCTCCGTCACCACACAGGGATATATATTATGTTACCAAGTATAAACTATTAATTGTAATGTTTGAATGTAGAGACTTTTCTAAAAAGTCGCCAAGTCAAATTGACCACTAATCCAATGTTTTCTCAGATTTGCCAACTTTGCAGCCTGTGATCCGTGCGAGCTCAAACGCTAGGTCAGTGACCGTTTCAGCAAAAATGCAGATTTATTCTGCCAAATATTCCAGATTGATAAAAACTATGATATAATGACCGGCTTTTTATATGATGCTTTTTTCGATATAAAAATTTAACATTATGGCTGCTAATACTATCAAGTTAAGTGAAATACGAAATGGAATGTTTACTACATTTGATTGTGTTGCTTGGCGGCGTTACGCAAATTGCCGAATCGTTAACCAGCCATCATAACACAGCACTTCCGATACCGATTCTTGAGAGGTAGCCAGATTGGTAGCCAGATTGGCAGCAAATCCCGGACTCTGACTCTTATGTTAACTACATAAATTCCAATTTGTTTACGTACCTGCCTCCCGAAAAATCTTGACACCATGACGTCTCCCCATTGATCCTGTTTGATGCGAATCCCGCCAAGCATCCACACTTCGTCCCCGTTCTTGAATCTCTTGTGGACAGATTCTTCCGCCATTTTGATGCATTTCTCCAGAGCCCCTTTCGACGAGTTACTTTTGAAGATGGAGTTGCTGAAGTCGCGGCTCAAATCTCGGAACTTGTCAGAAGTGTTCTTGGTTCCGGAAGCGTCCACCAAGTAGGACAGGCAATGTTTGCTGGAAGGGTTGGAATGTGTTGTATTAAAGAATGAAGTTTTGTAACTTTGGAACAGCTATAATAAAATGGCCAGTCCCGATTTGGTGATTTGTATTGCATCGCCAAATAACGAAATTGCTCAAATGAGGTCGAAATTAAACTTCATATTTCATAAGCCTTTGAATTTTCAAACTCAACAAAAGTCGCCAACGAAAGATGAGCCATCATACCATAGCTGTGCTCATTAAAATACAGTATTACGATTGGAACTTTTGAGGCATGCTCCATGCAATACAAATCGAATAAAAAGTCTAGAACATGGATTTGGGATGTTATGTTTTCGTTACAAAAACAGTTGAAATTAATTTTTATTTATAAATCCTACCTGGAAGTGAATACAATCCCTCTTTTTGATATCTTGGCCTTCTTGTCTAAAGTTGTCATATGAATGTCCTCGTAGTCCTGCAATACCCTACCATTTGGATGAACGACTCCACAGCGGTCTCCATTCGAATTCATCACTGCGGCGCATTCAGCGGGAAGGTTGGTCAAGAACACAGATTTGTCCGCGGACACATCTACTCTGATCAGGTGTCTCAGCATAATCGTCGCCGTGCCGTAGTTGGTCACTATCGGAAACGGATTGGGCAAATTATGAAGTAGACTTCCATTCGACAAATCTTGAAATAGGCTTCCATTCAAGTGACTAAACTGGACTGGAGGCAGATCTTCCGGACTGTATGGTGGTGGAATGGCACTGTCTCCGCAGCTGGAAACCGATATTGGCGGCGAGTTGGCAGAACTTCCCAATGCCAAAGGCATCTGATCGAAATCCTCGAAGCTCTCGTAAGGATAGAACTGGAAACTTTGGTTGCTCAAGATGCTAGTGACGCTCTGGAAAGGCACAGTGTGGACCGGAATCAATGGATACTGGTACATAAAGTACGGAACAACTGGTTCTTGTTCTGGAGAGGCGAATATATGCGACATCACTGAGTCTTGCATCGAAAATTGGTTTGGAAAGATATTCATGACATCATTTTCTTCCGGAGGAATTACAAAATCGTTTTGCGCCGGCAGAGTATAAGCGAATCTTTGTTTTCTCATTATGCTTGTCGCTTATTGCACAGTATAAAGTAATTTGGTCACTAAAAAATTAGAAATTGCTATTAGAAAATCCAACAAACAATGTTTTTAACTAAAGACTTAACTAAAGTTTTTCCTTCGAACAATATAATTTTCAAGTTAGCGAAAGTTATTTCTCAATATAATATAAAAACGAAACGAATTTAATAACTTTATAAAAGAAATATTCAAAAAATAATTTTAAATTTATTGAAATCAAAAAAAATATATATTATAAATACTTACCTTTAAAAAGATTGATAAATATTCAAACATCAGCCGATAAAAAATTATTCATTCTGAAGTTTTGAAAATTCAATTTGAAATTCTTGTCTTTATGAATCACGTTCAAAATACTTCTATCGCACGTTCAAAATGTAAATAGCGTGATTTTAATTAAATTTAAATGAAATAATCTATAATAATAAAAATGAAGTTTTGTGTGTATGTGTGTGTGTGTATGTCTCTCCGAAACTCACAAACTAGACATTTGTTTGACTCGTAACTTGGTAGAAATACGTAGTTCATACTTGAGTTGCAAAATAAGAACTTTCAGAGCTCAAAATGTTCTATTTTTAGAGAAAATTCGAATTTTCTGAAAAAAATGCACCACTTTGGCTCAAATCCGATGAACATTTTTCTTTCGCGTTGCCATTCAGCAAATGAAATTAAAATAAACTTTTTCAAGAATAGTTAAAATGTAAAAAAGAAAATACTTTATTCTTAAAAACTTACAAATATATTATTATTTTCATTTTAAAGATTTATCATCATATTTATCAAAGATTAACTATCATTTTAAGTAGTAAACTTTCATTTTATATCATTCTTTAATCTGTATCAATGCAATATTTTATTTTTAACTCGATATTTTAATAAATAATTATCATGGACGTCTATATAAACTGGAAGGTTTCCTCCAACGACAGCGGATCTCAAAAAGTGCTACTAATTTTTGTACATAATTCCTAACGTTATTGTTGGTTTTTATAAACTTGATCGCCAAGGTCACATAAGCTAAACATTTTATATTTTTATCATTTACGATTAAGCTATAAATTGATATTTAACTAATTTTTATTTGAAGAATCGTTTCCGGCAATTTTACGCCAACCCTGACAAATTGGTATTATAGCAACCAAGATTGATCGCCAAGGTCATAAGCTAAACAATTTATATTTTTATCATTTACGATGAAGCTAAAAATTGATTTTTAATTTATTTTTATTTGAAGAATCGTTGCCGGCAATTTTACGCCAACCCTGACAAATTGGTATTATAGCAACCTTTGGCGAAAATAGCAATTGTATTGGCGATTTCTAAAGGTTGATATGTTTAAATCTTAAATGCATATAATTTATTTTGAAGCTTATACTGATCTATGTTGTTTTTTGAAGGCCATCGCACTACAGATGCATATTAGGGTTTTATGCCTTTCTTTTTTCGCCAAATACTTTGATAAACTCGTCAAATTATTACAAAAAACGCGCCAAATGACCTTTTTTCTTTATTAGCTGGTTGGTTGCGCGATGGTCATTGCGCCAAAGCTGAAAGGGTGTGTTATTGGTAGCTATATATTTTCCTCGCCAAATTTTTCAAACATGCCAAATGAGATAAAATGTTTTCATTCGGGAAATTACCATGACATTATCCGTTAATTTTATAGCATTTTTTAAATTTTGAATTTTTATGGTCATATAAGTAACGGGATTCTGTACTTTATAACGAACGGGAAAAGTAACATAAGTTTATTATCCAAAAAACAGATTAAATGGTAGTATGGTACAAATACTTGGATCGATTTGGTATTTATTTTTTTTCTAACCCGTGCAACACCGGGTAGTTCAGCTAGTTCATAATATTTGTAGATAAAAAAACTTTTTATTAAAATATTGGGCTAGAATTGTAACTACAACACGGAAGCAGTAAACTTACGAAGCCAAATAGACAAAATCCAGACAATTTCTAATTCTTATACAAATAAATAAACTAAATTCAAAGGAAGTAAATTTTTAATCGAATTTTTAAGACAATGTTCCTTATTTACTCAAAAAATGTGTGTTAGTTCTTTCAGATTTAATTTGAAAATAAATTGATTTGATACTGGTAACAATAGCGAATCATCCCCTAAACTTATGTAAGGAAACCACTGAACTGAACTGAAACTCTGGAAGAAGCATCCCATTAAAAGCTGGTGAAGCATGTTTTGGGGGTCACTTTGGGTTGTCAACGACAGCCTTAGGAAGAATATGTGGCGAGCGATAAGGGTTAAGCCGACAACGTCCAATGCAAACTGTTAAGTCAAGTGTCAATTAAGATCGGCGAATTTCTCCCAAATGTGGCACATATTCTTCCTAAAGCTGTCGCCAAGTGGCCCAAAAATAGGCTTCAAAAGCTGGGATGATCCTTTCATGTTATGCTCCTTCCAGAGTTTTAGCTCAGTTCAGTGAAAAAAAAACCGGTTAATCACTTTGTTTTTCTATCGCGGCAACCCTGATACACGCCAGAGTTCAGTAGACACGAATCACACTTTTATACTGGGAAAGAAGAACCAATAGAGAAACCGTTTTCCTGTCACTAATGCCCGCCAAACACACCAGAAAACGGAAAGATTCCTATGCAGGGGGTTGACCTATATAACTAACAAACACTTTACTAACATAAAACAAACATTACAAGAATACTTAATTATAGTTTTGAAGAGTCTTTGAAACCATTTACTCGTCTTGCATGAGAAAGGTCCAAGGTTCTGGGATCGTCAAAATAACTGCCGACCTATCAGTGGCGCGTACAGCTAAAAGCTTTTTTTTTTTACGAATAATACCCAGTGTAGTGCACGTTAAATAGGATTTAAAGTCCTGAAGCCACGTACGATGTCATCCATAAATATGCATTGGGTGCCCACTCATTAGCTCTAGTGCTTTAATTAAACATAACCTAACGTCATAGTACAGCTAAATAAATTTATTAAGTCGGTCAGTATTCTTTCCAAAAGTTAATTCTGGTATTCTTTCTACAATTCAATTAACCATCTTAATTTATACAACTTAATTTTCCTTAACTAAATTCTCCAATAATCATTTCGCCTACCTTTTACCCCTCTGTCAAAACCTAATCTTATTTTTCTCATTAGCAACGAGATTTTCAGCTATTTACCAGAGACTTAAGGTACAAGAGACTGAGGATTTGCAAACTTAAAAGGTGACCATCATCAAAGCGAAAGACACGTGACTTTCCCGAAGAAAATGTGCACATTTAGCATGTTTCAGGTGTTGTAACTCTTTCTAGATTTCATTGTTGAATTTAGTTGGAATTATCGTCGCACTAGAGTTACACGAGGGTCATTGTCGTATTTCAGAACCACATTCAAGTGACGAGCTGACCCCCTGAGTAGCCACCCAACTCAACCGTTAAGGACGACATCGTACGCAGCGTTAGAACTTTGAGAGATACTTAACGCACACTCCCTGAAAACGGGGTATTATTCGTCGGACATTTTTGATTGCACGGGCCGTTTATAGGTCTGCAGTTACTTTGGCAATGCCCGCCCAAATATCTGGGACCATTCGCATGCTAGGCGAATGCCTAACCGACTGGGCTCCACTGCCCCTGTTTACATTGTTGAACTTCCGCAATTTCATTGGTTGTTTTAGTTTTAGTCTCATTTCGCAGTCTTTTTGACTTCTATGACTCTATAATCAAAGGAGTGGATGTCGAAAATGCACTTATCCTAATGGAGTGGATTTCACTCTTTTGTTTAGTTACAACTCCGACAGGATCACTCCAAACGAGTGATTTTAACTCAGTCTGAGTTAATTTTCACTCATTTCCAGTGTTGAAAATGCTTTTTTCTTATATGAGTGGATTTCACTCTTTTGTTTTAAGAGTGTAGGAAAACTTCTGTTTAGATTACATTTGTTTTAAGCTGATAAATTGTATGAATTCGTGGTACAGCACACTAACGTGAATCCCGAGCACGGAAAGAGCTTCAACTCTACCGAAAGAAAAGTTTGTAGTCAACTATCTTTCGAGAATACCAGAACACATGTAATTCCGGTTGGAACAAAAATGAAAACAGTACCTCTGAAGGTGTTGCTTTACAAACAGTAACACATATCCATTCCAAATAATCACAATGCTCTTACTCTTTAAAATGTTTTTAAATGAACACAGCATTTTTTTGAAAAATGCAACAAATATCCCAAAAATTAAATATTAAAAAAATAACTTCTAACCTTTAAGGTTTTTTGGGCGCATACTCAAATTTCCGCAAAATTCTGCCAACCTTAGGAATCTTTCTCGCTATATTAGTGGTGGTACACTCTTAAAACAAAAGAGTGAAATCCACTCCAGTTGGAGAAGTGCATTTTCGACACCCTAAAGGCATGCATATTTTCTCAGACTGAGTTAAAATCACTCGTTTGGAGTGATCCTGTCGGTTCAAACGAGTGACCCTGTCGGTTTAACACACAAAGGATCCACTCCAAAAGGAGAAGTGCATTTTCCAGTCTGGAGGAGTGAAATCCACTCAGACTGAGGTAAATTGGGAGTGTTTGTTTTAAGAGTGTAGTCACATTTATATTCCGCCTTGTGAGGCGTGATCAGAGACCCGCTAATAAGCCTTCTTCAAGACCAAAAGTACACCCAGGGCGAAGGCGGCAATCGAGCCCGCACCCGTTACAGCTCTCAGACTGCTAGCGTAGTGGTCTGCAATCCAAACCAATAGGCCATCCTTGCCTTAAATTAGTGATTCTTCTAACCCCCTCTTCATTCAGTCCCTTTAATATTAGATTACATATCCATTAGATTTACGTCGTTGCTATTCCCCGCGTTACCAGGCCGAAAATGCTCATTTCAGGTGATTTAATTCCACTCCGAAGTTCATGGGTGGAATCAAAGGTGCGGAGGGTGGACTTTGACCAATAGAATTTCGTCGGGGCTTTCATAGTTGGCGGATTTAATTAACTTCGGATAACGTAATTTCCGTCAACGGGAGTTTCTATTGTGGGGGAAAGTTGCTTTTCTCACGTGGATCAATGCTGTTTTGATAATTAAATAACTTGAATGTTATCTTTGGTATTGTTCTGTCAAAATAACAATGTCCTATGCCTATTTTGGAAGCCATTACATTGGAAGAGACGAAGTTTGAGTGCAATAAGTTCTAAATTGAGAAGATTGATAAAACAACGCTAGTTTTTTTCTCAATTAAATTTATTATGCAAAAAGTTGTCATGTTTTGGGTGGAAAACCAAATTTGTTTCACTGAAAAACTTCATTAGATTGCAAAAATATTTTTTAATATGGATGGATGTTTGGTTAGGTTTGAATTATCGTCGCACTAGAGATACACGAGGGCTATTGGCGACGGGCGTCATATTTCAGAACCCCATTCAGGTGACGAGCCGACACCTGATTAGGCACCCAACTCAACAGTTAAAAGCAACATCGTACGCTGCGTCGGGATTTTGGAGCATATCTAGCTTGCACTTCTTCCACACGGGGTATTATTCGTCGGTCATTTTTGGTTGCACGGGCCGCTTATAGGTCGCCAGTTATTTTAGCGATGCCCGGACCGGAAAATGGGATCTTCCGCATGCAAGGTGAAAGCCTAACCGACTGAGCTCTCTATATTTGGAAGTCATTAACTTAAAAGAGATGAAGCTTGAATGCAATGAGTTCTAAATTGAGGGGATAGATAAAGCAACGTTAGTTTTTTGCTCATTAAATTTATTAAGAAAAAAGTTGTCATGCTTTGGTGGAAAACCGACTGAAATTTGTTTTGCAGAAAAACTTCATTAGATTGCAAAAATCTTTTTTAATATGGATGGATGTTTGGTTAGGTTTGAATTATCGTCGCATTAGAGCTACACGAGGGCTATTGGCGACGGGCGTCGTATTCTGGAACCACAGTCAAGTGACGAGCCGACACCTTATTGGGCCCCCAACACAGCAGTTAAAGGCGACATCGTACACAGCGTCGGTATTTTGGAGCATATTTAACTTGCACTTCTTCTACACGGGGTATTATTCGTCGGTATTTTTTGCTGCACGGGCTGTTTATAGGTTGCCAGTTATTTTGACGATGCCAGGACCCGTACCCTCCCGCATGCAAGGCGAATGCCTAACCCACTGGGCTACCCTGCCCACACCTATTTTAGAAGCCATTACCTTAGAAGAGAGGAAGTTTGATTGCAAAAAGTTCTAACTTGAGGAGATTTTTCATAAAACAACATTAGTTTTTGGCTCAATTAAATTTATTACGCAAAATGTTGTCATGTTTTGGGTGGAAGACATACTTAAATTTGTTTCACTGAATAACTTAAAGAGGTGTCAAAAATCTTTCTTAATATCTACCATCTTATAGATTGGTGTGTCGGAAAAACAACGACTAAAAGACAATTCGGTTTATAAACGTTCACTTCATTGAAAGCAATACAATTTGGACATAAAAGTTCTGAAATTAGAAGATTTCTTCACATAAACAACGTTTAATCCTAGCGCCAATAAATTTATTATATAAATAACACATTATAACTTAAAACCCCTCAAAATCTCATACTTTTAGCCCCAAAACTTGATTACTTTTTTTACCCCAATTAAACTTAATAACTTAAATTACCCTTTTCACAAATCCTTAATATCACTTAGTACTTTAACATCGCAACCGCACCCTGTCGGCGACAAACAGTCGCCTAGATCAAACGTTCCCACAGAAACTGTTAATCATCATATTTTAAAGCTGACCTTTTCAAACTTTCTCATTAAAATCTTTGCTTCTGATAGGTCGATCGAAAAACAATCAATAACAATCTGTAACTGTAAATCACTTTTCAATTAGACTTCAAGATGTAAGGTTGTGTGGTTTTTTGGCTGCCGAGCTTCGGCTCCGGCCCCGTTCTTTACAAACTCTAAAATATGATTTCTTTACAATAAACCAATCTTTTGGACGTCCAATATTGCTTTATTTCTAGATTAACTAAATAAGAATAAGTATACTCCCATGTGTATGTGTTTTTATTTCAAAGATATTTGTTAGGTTTCAGTGAAAAGCAGACTTTGATTTGTTTTTCCAAAAAATATGTATTATGATGCAAAACTCTTTCTCAATACCGTTGGCTTGGTGTCATAAAACCAACAAAAAAATTTTAATTTGTGAAGGCGTCATACGTCAACAAAATAAATGCATAACATATGACTAAAAACTCCTATCACAAACCTTATCAAAATATAACCCATTCAAGTACATTTTTCAGCCTAAAAAAAATTTGGTGATATTTTGGTTGTATGCTGAACATATTTTAGACTTTAAAAAAAGGAATTCTTTAAAAATATGAACTTCTTCCAGTTGGGTTGCTTTTTTCAGAATTTTGAGATATGCTGAAGTGACGTTTTTTGTAAAATCTGTCGATAGATACACAGCGCTGAATTGTTGTTTCTCAGCAGTATTTATACCAAAATCCTGAGGATACAAGAAGTTTTTCCTTGAAAAATGTGTGAGATAGTTTTTGAGTTCTATATTTAAAATATTTGTTTCATGTCCAGGTATTTTTATACTTTAACTTCATGCGACCTGGCGTCTCCGATTGGGGACATTTTTAAAAAACTAACCACAAACAATTAACACTTTAATTAGCTCCGAAATTGACTTGGTCCTATAAAAGAAGATATAAATATCAGTTTTCAGCCTTGGATAACAAGCATCAGTCATTTATATCTATGAAAAAATTATGTTGAACGAGGGTCAATACGATATTAGAGTTCTTACAAAAATGAATTTATTTTTTTAACTTTTAAAAAAAATTCTTTTAGTAGTTAATTTTCAAGGGATTATTGCATTGAAAACAATGTTAGAATAATCCTTGAACTAAAATCCTTGAACTAAACTTTTTAAAAATGCTTTCAGTATAGTATATTTGAACCCCTATTTAATAACCTTGTAAAAAATATCATTAAAATGTATTAAAAAAAAGAAGGTACATAGAGAAAGAAGGAAAGGTACATAAAAAGGTACACTCTTAAAACAAACACTCCTAATTTAACTCAGTCTGAGTGGATTTCACTCCTCCAGACTGGAAAATGCACTTCTCCTTTTGGAGTAGATCCTTTGTGTGTTAAACCTCCGACAGGATCACTCCAAACGAGTGATTTTAACTCAGTCTGAGTAAATATGCATGCCTTTACGGTGTCAAAAATGCACTTCTCCAATTGGAGAGGAATTCACTCTTTTGTTTTAAGAGTGTACAGATAAAAATGTTATTTTAACATTAGCTTCAATGGAGTGCTCTTCGGTCCCCATTAAAGTCAAATTTGTCATACTAATTCCAAGCTATATCACACAGTTAGAAAATTTACAGTTGTTAGGCTGATGTTTCTTTGTCTAGACTTATCATTGTTATTCTGAATTCGGAACAAACTTTTACCCACTATTTCATACAGGTTAAGTAACAAACTTTTATAGTTTTGAGAATAGGTGACAGAAACCGAACGGAAGCAACTTTTTAACTTTAGACGGACACTAATGTTTATTGTTTTCGTTATGAATGAATAAAAAACACATAATCCCAACATTCTTTGAAGAGTCAGTCACAGAAAAACAGGGGCGCAGTTTTTTCATGTCCTGGATCTACAACGCAATGCCAGATCTCATTCCCCTCCTCCCTCTATAACCTAATAAGTCGACGTCAAAAGACGTCAACTCGAATTTGCGGAAGTTTTTCTGACACAATAACACCACCAACACTTTTGGCGGGGAAAAAAGTTCTTTGCTGTGACCCTATCTCGAGAAGTATGGGAGCACGGGCGCGGAAAACTTCCATCGCCAATAAATCCTATTTTTGGTGAAGAACAAAGATGTAAAAGAACTAAACTTATTCTGTTTGTTTTACCAGTTCTTTCTGGCAAAAGAAGCAAGGAAACTCAACTATGACGTTCCTCCCTAAATCACTCTTAATCAACTCAGTGTCCAAAGCAAAATTTAACAGCAGATGTGTTAAAATTATTCACCAAATCTGCAAATTAAACACCAATAGGGTAACTGCGACCACCCTAATAGACTAAGGACAGGCCACTCCAAAGGAATGGAAATCTAAAAAGATGGAACTGGGAAATACTCCAGCTGCACAAACTGTCCCGGCTCGGAACTGAATACAAAACGTCCTTTCTCTTTTCCAGCCATCCTGGCAAAATTGCAGCAAATCACCAACTCGCCCTATAAAAGACCTTTATGAGGACCACACTCTGCAGATCGCTGAAGCATTCTATGAGACTTTTGGTGTCATATAATTTTTAGAGATAAGCAATATAACGACTGTGGGAATTCACATTCAACGTCTGGCATGCATGTTTATGATTATTCGGTACCAGTTTAAGGAATAAGATAATGGTGTAACTATGCCAAGAAAAGCAAATAAAAAACTATCGGAACTATTTTAAATAACTTTAAAATCTTACATCCACTCTTAAAAATATTTTTTTATGCGATTATAAAAAAAAAATATGTGGTCATCTCTCGTGAATAAATTAAACTGTTTAAAACTTGAGGAAATTATTGGGGCTAGTCCCTCTTCCATCCAATAAACTCAACGGGCTTACTTCACTTCGGGATGGCAACAGCTTCAACGATTAGTTTCCATTTGTTGGAAACTGTCTGGAACTGCTTTTGCTGTTGGTACTCGAAAATAAGTCTTGTAAGAGTATCTTACTTATTGATTTTTTGAATACCAATCTCAAGCTGTCGATGTTGTGCAGTTCAAAACATATGTTAAAGAAAACTTGCATAGAAGGGATAGTTTCTTTTCATCTATATCAGTCATTTTGAGAGTGAAACCGAAGCAACCAATGAAATCGCAGTACACAGAAAAATGAAAACAAAAGTGCTACATTATAAGAAACATTCCCATTCTCGACGTTCCGAAAACTTTTACTTATGCGCACTTGAGGAAATAAATAACTATAAATAACGATTAAATGCTATGTTTAAAAACTGAAACATAGAACAAGCGTTCTATTAAAAATTCTTTCTGCACCCCTGTTCACGAACACACCAACATGCCGGCGATGTTTTGTGCTCGTGGCCCAAGACATGATTCTTTGTTTTGTGTTCCCTTTTTGGGCTTCTTTTTTGTCGCAATCTTTGTCCCTTACGCTCGGACAGTTTCAGTGGACAAATCGAGTTGCCACACATTATTCCGTGTGAGGACGCCATTTTTGTTGGTGTTCTTATCTAGTTTGTCCGTTTTTCTATTTTGTTCGATGGTTTCTGGCGTTTTTGGCGAAGTTTCCTTTTATCAGGTTGTCGTAGAATGCGGGAGCATAAAAAAGTTCACGTTCCATCCCAAATGCTAGTAATGCTAGTAATGGTAGTAAATGCTAGTAATGCTAGTAAATGCTAGTAATGGCTGTGTTAAAGCTCCTCACGGATGTTTGAATTAGGCAGCAGGAAACGTTCAAACAGTAGTTTTCGCTAACAGTTTATAGCCGCCCCGGTGGCTCAATCGTTAGGATTCTGGCCTTTGGAGCTGCTGGGGTCGGGTTCGAGTCCCGGTCAGGCATGGATGTTTGTGACAGTCAATAAATGTTGTTATTTGTCTATGAGTTATTCCTTTCTTTGTGACTGTAAAAATTCTTTCTGTGTCTGTCCCACTTGACGAAAGCTTATAAGCGGTTCTCTGAACAAGCACACAAGCTGGAATATATATGTACCATACCACTACCACCACTACCACTAACAGTTTATAGGGCTGTGAGGCGCCTGTTGTCTTTGTCTTGATCTACGGATCGGAAGATCCCTCGATCGAGTCCTGGTCGCTGAAAACTCACCGAGTATATGCGGAGTACGTGCTCGTTAAATCTGTTGGGTCCGAAAGTGATGTGGGCAGTCATTGCACAGTTTCCCACGGATACAGGTTCCTGGAGACCATTTCCCTCCCCTTCAGGGGCATGTCTAAATGGTGGAGGTGACGCGTGATAGATGGCAGCATCTGTCCTGTTCAGTTAACAATTTCTAGCCAGTTGCTATGCTTAGCAATCCTTAGCAACGTCATCCTTAGAGGGATTCAAAAGCATGGTCCGCTAATTTTACAAGAACAGTTAAGTTCATCCAAACACGTGCGTTGATGTAATGTTTAGTGTCACTGTTCCGAGTGCCGAAGATGAAGAAATCTGTTTTAACAGCTTTTTCATGGTTGACTATATTTTCAGTGTTCCAAACATGTTTCGTCCTCTTTGGCTCAAGGAACAGTGACAACAAATTTTCCATCCATGCACATGTCTGGTAGAGGCTTTCTAACAAAATAAGTTGAGATACACTCTTAAAACAAAAGAGTGAAATCCACTCCAGTAGGAGAAGTGCATTTTTGACACTGGAAAGGAGTGAATGTTAGCTCAGACTGAGTTAAAATCACTCGTTTGGAGTGATCCTGTCGGAGGTTTAATACACAAAGGATCCACTCCTATAGGAGAAGTGCATTTTAAAGACTGGAGGAGTGAAAATTAACTCAGACTGAGTTAAAATCGCTCTTTCGTTTTAATAGTGTAGGCTAATAGACTCGCGCACTATTGATTGGCATCAACTTTCGCTAATTAATCAATACAAACAAACCAAAACTTATACCAATTCTAATTTTTTAATAATCATTGATATTTATTTTTATATAATTTTGCTTTCAAAATGCTTGTTAATATTCAGAGGTACTTTATATACTAATAAAACAACTGCCTTAGCAAACGATACTGTAATAAAAGCTAGGTATCAGAGTGAAGCTACTTGTGTTGAACTTTAGAGAAATCTTCTTAATTTAGCAATACATAGATTTAGAAAGTAGCAGATCTTCCCCTAGGGGGAAAGGTGAAGCCATTTGTGAACCAGTATCCCATAAGGCAGTTCGCAAGCTCTAGCACATGGCATGCCATGCGCCACCAAATGGCCTCATGAGATAATTCGACTAATAAAAAATATATATATTTAATATTAACTAATTAAAACTTTTTACCAGTTTTGCTACAATAAATTCATAGATGGATATGCATTGATAATTTCTGGCAGACATGAGGTATATATTCATAAAAGAAGCAGATTAAAAATGCAGTTTTTATTGCATGTAACTCTTCTGCAAAAGCATTTTTTGTGAACCAGTATCCCATGATGCATTGCAAAAACGGCAAAATGGGGATTCATCACACAATTGCGAGATTTGTATTGCGTTGTACGGGATTGCGCAATCGATATACATATCTGCTACTTTCTAAATCTATGTAGCAATATGACTGATTAAAATTCGTGTTTAATTACTTTTTTTCATATTTTTGTAGAAACGTCTAAAGGCAATTGCCAAGGAGTTTCGAAAAAATAACTTCAATTCAGATGGGGACGATAACATGAAAATTCAATTATTCTCGTTCTTTGAAAAATCGTACTATTCCAAACTATATGGAATTAATATAGATTTCACCATATCAAAACAAGCACAAATGGTAAATGTGAATCTACAAAAAAGTCTTGCTCTTCTTATATTACGAACCTTCCACTATCCACATTGTTATTTCAATTATTATATATTTCATGTCCCTATATAGAAAAATACTTTCTTATTAAAATGAGAGTACTGCATTTCAAAACTTTTATCGTAATAAGTTGTGTTGTGATTTGAAAAGACTTTTTGAAAAGATTACTTTTTGATCATTATGGATTTTCTTAAAAATAACTGACTATATCAAATATATATCGAGTAATGCTTTATTATTTCAACAATCAACCTGAATTGAAAGGAAATTTCGGAACAGATTATTAAGCTGAAATATTTTTATAAAATTATTTTTAGGGGGCTTATTAAACTATTATAGTGATTTTAAAAGTTTGAATTGGTATGTAGGTTTTTTTATTTGAAGCTATTAAAAGTTTATTTCAGTTGACATAGAATAATATTTATTTTATAAATTGTATTTAATGCATACAATTTTCCACTGTAACGTATAAAACTAAAGCTTTTCCTATTAAATTAGCAGGGTAAAATCAATATTATTTTCATTATAACAGTTGTATTATTTCTTTGATTTCCAAAGTATAAATTGGATTTTTTTATAATTACTTTTTTTGCTCTTTTGGAATGTTTTCTTTTTATATTACTTTTATTAATTTTCAGCCTTGCAGAATAAAAGGTAGTTATGTTAGAAAAACACGGTTTGTTTTAAACTATTAACTGACGACTTTGTGAAATAAATAAATGCAAGACAACTGAAGACCATTGCCCAGTACAGTTTATGCAAAACAAATTGAATTCCATGAAAAACGAATTACAACTTCAACACCTTTCTTTCCTTTCATTCTTTTTTTCGTAACTTAATTTGAAATACATAAATTACTCTAATAAGTCTTATATTATATTTATTTATTTGTATAAACGTAAGCAGAAAGGCCTTTTTTGCATAATAAATTGACATTTGGGGCCCCCACCTTCTCGAAGCTAATTTGGAAAATTAGCAAATTATAAACACTAGTACAGACCATTTAATTTTTAATCAAATTTAGCCTATTCTCTCCTATGTTAGATCTTAAGTAATACTTTACTCTCTTTAGCGCTGAAAACGACCTTCCTGCTGAGCAGTTTGCCTCTGGTGTACACAAAAACATTCGTAACGCAATTCCTACGTTAAGATAGACTAGACTAAGAAGTGAATTAATGCTCAGGCACAATTTGTTTTAAGAAAATTCATACATTTTAAGAAAATATAGCTTATGTTTTATGACAATGTGAACACATCTGTCATTACATGTAAATTCTACAAAAAAGGAGGTGACTTTATATTGCATTGCTTTGGGTCTTTTGGGGGTCCAAATAAAAAGTAGTACAAAAGCCAAAAGAATGAACAGTTCTTTTACCAGTGAGTGGACACAAAAATGTCCAGTCAATAAACATGTTGGATTTCAATTAATGACCAATAACAACCAATCAGATGTCAGATAGCTTCCAACGAGATTTGAGAAAGTCAGCGTTGCCAATCCATCCAGTGGAATGATTTTTTATCCTTATTTTTTAAATGTATTTTACCAACTGATCATTCACTGGGGCCTGTTCACTCACTGGTCAGTCTGCCCTATATGTCCAAAAAGCCTTTTTCCGACAAGTAGGATACCTTCAGTGAAGATAACTCTTTAACTTCATCATTCGATGACAAATGAGCTTGAAGGTATCTGCTCGGGCCTTATAATTTTTTTTGGCGATTTTATCTTTTTAAGGGCCCATCTAGGCAGGGGCCTTGTAGAACTAGCCCGAAATCCGGCACTGCCACCACGACACTGTCCCGAACACAATCACACCAGTCCATTTTAACGCGGGTGGCACTACACAATTTTCCCTCACACTTTGCATGTAAAAGGTTTATGACAATAGGGTTCATGTTCCATAAAATCAAAAATTAAAAAGCTCTATATTTACAAAATAAGTAACAATATTTACAGCATTTGTATGTATTCGCAAAATTTAATGATATAAAAACAAAATTTTGTTTACAGATATGTAACTGCACATTCCACACTAAATAACTAGAAACGTATATAAATATGCACTACACGACATCCTAACAACATATCTGAACTTGCTGTGAGTTCAAGCATCGCTTAAGTTTGGGCCATTAGTGGGTTACCCCACATATTCCGCTTCCCTGGTTATGCCTACGAAATAATGAGTTACTTATAATGAGAACTCCTATATTTAATGATTGAGGGCAGCATACTCATCATCATTTTAAGATACTTTTCTAGAACGTTCCGAAGAATTAATGAAAGTTATTTGGAGTTATTTGTTAAGTATGTGCAATTGATATTTTTCGGTTAGATAATTCTCGTTAATAGACCATGCATTGAGTTTTTGAAAGATTTCGGCGATCACTGAAAGTGATGAAATAATTTATATTCAAATACCGAAAGCTTCAGAAAATTCTTTAAAAAATAAACGAGATGTTATATTAAAAGTTTGATTTTTCTTTTCTGTCCAGTTCTTTCGAATTTTATTCCTTTTCTGTCGAATTACGTAGGAAAAATCTTTAAATACATGTTCCAAGATACATATAAATGAACCTCCTTAAGATGTATTCGTTCAGATGGCGTATAAAATAAATAATTTGAATCTCAAAAAGCAATTTTATGCTAAGCTTACATTGCTTCATTACATGAAACTTCAAGTTAAGAGAAAATTTCCCTCGGTCGCCATTTATACAATGTCGACTTCAAATTTGGTACACGAGTTTCCAGTACCAATCGAACGTCATAATAACGTGCTCAAGAAAGTTGTGCAGGCGGAAGAGAGCTGCCATTAAACTGTATTGGTTTCGAAGGTATTGCTGAAAAGTGAAGAAAGATACAGAAATTAATAATAATAATTTTTCATCGTACAAAAAAATAACAGACATTAATTTTAAAGAAAAACAAATACAATAAGTAGGGAAGGGCAGGGGAATCCCGCCACCTCTTGCAATGCCACCACCCCTTGTATCTCGCCAACGGTGTTAGGCGGAGGAGTGGCTGTGAGCACTGACCTGTAGCAGGAAACAAAGTATTTTGTAGTATAGACGCTAATGGCCGTGCGGTGAGTTGGTGTAAAGTTATTTAAAAAATACGGTTTTAGTGATTTTCATCTAATTTTGGGCCTTCTGAATTTATAAGAGACAAGTTACTGTTATCTCTAAGTTAGATAAATCGGTTATATATCATTGAAAAGAGTAATTATTTGGCTATTTTATCACTTTGTTAGTTTGGACGCTAGGCTATCTATATTCCCTTACGCAAGCCGTCTATGTCATTTTGTCCTAGTGGGGTAATGCCGCCACATCACTCCGGGGTTATGCCGCCACATGCAAAAGGATGGCGGCATAAGCCAAAAAATAGAAATTTCATATATTGGCCCTACAACCTATTATTTTTCGTTCCAGATGCCACGTATCTGAAAAAGAGTATCTGAACTGGCCAAATAGACCAACGAAACCTTAAAAATAATAATAATAATTAGTTGAAAATGTTAATAAAAGAGCTGTACCCCGTACAATTTACCCTTCCAAAGTTCATTAAACCTACTTTAGTTCTATATGTATTGCTCTATTATGTAATTTTCCATTATTTATAGATTATTCGCTTTGTTTATTGATGGGGCGGCGTAACCCCAGTGGTGTGGCGGCATTACCCCAGGTACCGGATTAATCCCGACACTGTGCAAGTTTTTAGAAAAAACAACTTTATCCAGTTTTTATTAAAGAATTAAATTTTAAAAAATCACCACAAGATAGGTTACGAACTGTAGTATGCTATGCTCATTACAATTTACATTAATTGCAACACATTTCTGCATGAAAATTCAATTTCCCCTTGAGGTGGCGCCATTCCCCTTCTCTCCCCTAATAATGCAGTAGACAGAACACCAAGGGTCACAAGGATCATATTGGAGAACATAAAAAAGCATATGATATAGATTTACAAAAACAAAAAGAATAAAAATTAAATCACAAGTAAAAAAATTATTATGGCAACAGAAGTGTCGGGGGTATATTTCGGATGGTTAATCAATACAAATGAGTTAATGTACAGTTATTTTATATCAATAGTTGATGTATACATTATCAAAAATAGTTCTATATCGGGACAACAGATTTTTTAATTGCTTTTTGAAAGAAGTAAGATTATTTAAAGATTGTATTTGAAGCGGAAGACTATTAAAAAATGTTGTTGCAATATACACTCTTAAAAAAAAGAGTGAAATCCACTCCAGTTGGAGAAGTGCATTTTCGACACCCTAAAGGCATGCATATTTTCTCAGACTGAGTTAAAATCACTCGTTTGGAGTGATCCTGTCGGAGGTTTAACACACAAAGGATCCACTCCAAAAGGTGAAGTGCATTTTCCAGTCTGGAGGAGTGAAATCCACTCAGACTGAGGTAAATTGGGAGTGTTTGTTTTAAGAGTGTAAGTAACATTTTTACAGATATGTATTTTTTAGGTTTAGGAATGATGTAAATATTATTAAGTCGTCTTAGGTTCATGTATATCCACTTATTTCACACATCAGGATTATTAAAAATATATAAACAAACTTTAAAATAAACTTTAAACAAACTTTAAATTTGGTACACGATTTCTCAATCAGACATCATTATAAGTTTTTTGGAGAACATCGCACAAATGATAGCTGCTTTAGAACTTTTTAGGTTTTAAAGTTATTGAAATTACTATATACGGTACATAATTACCCTTAAACGTGTATTACTTTTTGGAGTGGTATAATTGAAAGTTGTTTAGTGTTACTCATATACTCATCCCTAGTTTACGTATTGTTTCACAGGAAACTATAAACTGCCTCGTTGCCCAAATATACTTCAATTATTTTTACATCTCATATGGGAAAAATAGCACAATTTTTAAAAAAAGAATTTTACAATCCACACAAGCTTTTTAAAATAAAAGATACCTCTGATATTTTCCCTTCTTTTCTTAGGCACACGAAATAAAGTTTTCTTACCACTTCGTTTTTAAATTAAGATTTTCGGTCATCTGCAATTTAAAAATTCAAACTGCATATAACATATTAAACGCCCTCATAATTTTTTATTTAGTTTTTAAAAGAAGATTTTCTTTCAACTCAACTTACCAAAAATGCTAAAAAGTTACGAAACTTTTTTGTTAAAATTGACCAAAAAAAATTAACAAGCCGCTCTTGTTACGCTCGTCACCAAAAAATAATCTTCTTATTCTAAATTCTGAATTAGGAGCTTTAATCCCGACAAGTTTTGCATTTTTGAAGCATTCTTCAAAAAAACTCCTTTCGCGAGAGCCCAAAATAATGAAATTAATAAAAAAAATGAATAATATTTAGTCTTTTATAAAATATTTGTTTTTGGTAAGAAGCTCTAAATTGGATGCTTGCGTATTCCTTTCAATGTTAATTTTTCTATACGAAGTTCCAAGTGTAAAGTATAAAGGAAATTTTCCTACTTTGGAAAACTTTAATACTTGTAGTTGAAAACGCTTCATAATTCTTTTTTGTATAGATTATTTATAATATATACTGTGTTTTTGTATGCTCATTTATTTTTTAAATGAAGTATCGAGAGTAAATGTGCGCTCTTGTTTGTGTTCTAGTTAAAAACCGCTGAAGCCAAACAAGTATGGAATGAAATGCAAATGCGCCCTCTAGAAGGGAGAGTGTAGGCTTTATAGCCCATTACTCAGCTCGCCAGAAGGGACAGTCACAGGAGACACACAAAGAAAGGACGACACAAACACATAGACAAATAACAACATTTATTGACAAGTACAAACATCCATGCCTGACCGGGATTCGAACCGGACCTCAGCAGCTCCAAAGGCTAGTACACTAACCATTCAGCCACCGAGGCGGCCAAGCAAACAAGTAAGATATATATATTTTTTAAGAATTTGCTGTTCTCATTGCAAAACCGTGCTGCATTGCGTTCGTAAGTAAAATTGGTGTAAAACTAGCCCCTTTCGGTTTCACAGAGTAATGGTCTACCAAATTTACGAAGTAAAGTGAGCGAACGTTACGCCTTTTGCGGCGTAACTCCTTAAATGTAGAGAGAGAGAGTAACGTTAATATTTGAAACTGGAAGTAACATTCACTGCCACCACTTTAAGAAGTAAATTTCCATTTATGTGAAGTTACTCAATAAATTCGGTAAACGTTTTTCCATGAAGCCGGAGAAATCTTACACCATAATTGTACAGTGTTCTTGCAGTTTTTAAGTAAATAATTGAATAGAACAATGAAAATTAAGCCTTTTAATTTTAACCAATGCTTTTTTTTTCTGTATGAATGTTCAATTTCGCTGCTTAAAGACTTGTTATTCAACCTAAAAATATGGAATTGTTTTTCTTAACGTGTCAGTTTTGTAAAGTGGGTTTGTAAGTTTAAAATCCATTTGAAATGGTTTTCTAGGGTGCGTGTTTGTCACTAATGTGTTCTTTTAAAAAAGCTAAATTTCAGTTTTATTTGGCTTATTTTGGAGAAATTTTGTAAGGAATTTTTAAGAACTTAGAGTATTAAGATTTTTTAAGGAAATATTCCAAGAGTTGAAGAAATTTAATACCAAAACTTTTGTTTTAAAATCTTTTGTAAACTAATAAATCTTTTTGTAACTCTTAATAAATTTAGAAACTTAAAACTAATATGTTTTTATTCATAAGTTATAATTAAAATTATCTAGGTTTTTCCTAATATCTACGAATTTACTCTCATAGCTCATGAAACTGCAGTATTTTATTTAATGGGATTGTCTCATGTTATATATGTCAACAGCTAAACCTGTTTGTTTTCATTTGTTGTCTAGAATTAGTCGTGTTTCGGTATTCGAAAATGAGTTTTCGAAGAATAATTTACTTATTAAATATTTAAATGCCACTTTCTTGCTCTTCTGTTTGGCGTTAAAAGCATTTGAAGAGTACACGGGAAGAACCGCTTTATTTCGTAGAAGGGTTTCCTTAATAGCCACTTTGAGGATGATAGCGAGAAATAGCCTTAACTGGCGTAAAGAAACCGGTAACTCGCTTCGTTTATCTTTCGCGGCAACCCTGATTCACGCCAGAGATAAGTGAATACGACACACACGTTTGTACCGCAAATGAGGAATCGAAAGAGAAACCGGTTTTCGGTGGCCAATGTCCGCCAACCAGACACTATTACAGAAAGACTCCTAATAAACAAGGGGTTCTTCCCCTGTCCTCTTCATTTGTTAGAGAAGAAAAGAGAAATAAAAAATTCTTTTTAGCTATATCGGTCATTTTGAGAGTGAAACCAAAGCATCCAATCAAATCGCAGTATGGATTTAAAAAAAAGAAAACAAAAGCGTTACATCATCTGAAACATTACCATTATTAATAATAAAAACTAAGTTTATTTTCTCGACTTTCTTCTAAATGTTTTGTTAAGAAATGAAACGCATTAGTCTTATCTACTTCAAAGATGTTCCTGATTCCAATTCCCTTGGAGAATCCGGATTTCTTGAAATCAATTTCAATACTTCCACTCAACAAGATTGTGCGGTGTCATTACGATGTCGCGTCGTTACTTTCACAAAAGTGTAACTCGCATAAGGGTCGCCCTATGGGTTAAACCAGGGGTTCCCAACCGGTGGTACGCGTACCACTGGTGGTACGCCGGAGAATTTCAGGTGGTACGTGTGAGTGATGTGAGCAGCATGATGCTATTGATAGCTTCTGTTATACACATGAGCAGTGAGCAAGCGAACATATTACTCATTATTTTAAAGAGAAATCTTTAACTTCTGGGTTGGATATAAAAAAAAACCTAGTACCCTTTGATCTTCTAGCAAGCTCTGCTATTTTTTTTATGCTACTTGTTACGAGGTTTTTTTTTTGTGTGGGATGGGATTTTCTGAACTCTTATAATAAGTTTTACACTAAAGACTATAAAAGTATATTTTGTGCGATGATTAATTTTTTTGATGGGTGCTATTTTTTATTTGTATGTTTTTGGACCTGTAGGTAATAAATAAAAAAATAAATTAATACCAATTTAATTGTTTTATTTGTAATTAATTATAAGCATGTAAAAAATAAGCAAATACGTAACCATTATTTATGAAGTTTTCACTGGAATTTAATTTAAAAAAAACTTGAACACTTTTCGAAGAGTAAATATTGTACGTTTATTAAAATATTTAGGTCTGGTGGTACCACAAAATTTCTCAAAAAGTGAAGTGGTACGCAGGTGCAAAAAGGTTGGTAAACCCTGGGTTAAACTGAAGATCCGTGGCCGGATTTGGCGTCTTTTCAAAAAATATCGCCAGATCGCAACAAACCCCGGAGCGTGCCGAGACAACCAATGAATGACCGCAGTATGGAGAACGTGATAAGAAACTTTCCCAATGCTAATTTTGCCAAAGGTTGCCATAATACCAACAAGTCGGGGTTCCCAGATTTGGCGTAAAATATCCGGCCACGATTCTTAAGTTTAACCCCCTATGTAAGCTATTATTGTGAATTATAACTACAATGGTTGTTCAAGACCATCGCACTTGAGCTACATATTAGGGTTTAATGACTACATTTGTTCGCCAAATATGTCACCAAACTCACCAAATTATTACCTAAAATGCGCAAAAGAGCAATGTGCTTTTTTTAAATAATTTTTAAGCTGTTTGGTTGTTCGAAGGTCATCGCGCTGGAGCTGTACAATGGTATGTTTGAAGCTGTATTCATTTTCTCGCCAAATTATTGCCAAAAACACGCCAAATGAGCTAAAAGGTTTTATGAATTCATAAGGGAATTACGATAACATTTATGCTTGAATTTTATAGCGTATTTCTTATTTTGGAATTGTAAGACAATAACACAGGATTTCATTCTTTATAACAAGCGGGAACAATAACATGAGCTTATTATCCTATAACAGATTATATGGTGCATATACTTGGATCAATTCGCTATTTTTTTTAGTCCGTGAGCAGAACGGGTATTCATTTGAAAGTTTAAAATAAAACTAAGTCAACATTCGAGTCTTTTTTCTAAATGTTTTTTAACGAAATGAAACGCATTAGTCTTATCTGCTTCCGAGATGTTCCCGATTCCAATCCCCTTGGAAATTCCGGATTTCTCGAAATCAATTTCAATAGTTCTACTCAACAAGATTGTGCTTTAGTCGTTACGATGTCGCGCAGTTAGTTTCACAAAAGAGTAACTCACATTGGAGTCACCACTATATAAGGTACATCTGGGGGAAAAAACTATCCATCCCTCGTTACTCGGCTGCTATTAATCACAAAGAAGAGTTATGACAGAAGAGTCATGACAAGTCGTAGTTTTGGGTATATAAATTCCTTTCACAGCTTTAAACTTTCCTAAATTTTATACCTTAAAATCAAATACTGCTATGTATTATATTTTTCCATACTTTAAGGTATTTATAAGAATTTATATTTAAAAAATTCTTATTAGAACTTTTTGATATTAACAAAGTAGGTAAGGAGTATTGTTTTTTAGTTAATTGTGACATAAATACTTTATATGTATACTTCCTAGTGATTGTCTGGGGAACATAATTCTCAGTTCGAATTTCCTATTTCTACTTTTAGCTGGTTTTATTTTTTCATCTGTTGTACAGTTTGGTTAACACCATTACTTCAGTTTTACTAATAAAACTCCGGTGATTTGTCTAGGTTTTTTCAACCTACTTTTTTTTAATTCAGAAGAATTAAAAAAGGAAAAAGTAGGTATTGACTTAAGATCGATGTCCGTTTGTCTATCTGTCTGTATCCCCCTTCCAAAATAGTTTATATCAATCGGATCTTAAAAATTCTTTTTTGTTAGAAAGCTATGACCTCAGAGACCCAACTTTCATACTTTTGTCCGCCTGTATGTACGTCCGGACTGATATAAATCTACTATCTGGCGGCGAATTTTCCATTGAATTATAACTCAAATTCAATTTTGAGTCTTTTTTTTAATCACTGTTACTGAATATACAAAAGCATGAGATACTTTATTCAAAAATATTTGAAGCAATAATTTCTCTTTAATCATTTTGGAATGACTTCATAAAATGTAGCACAATGTGATTCTTTGATTTTTCATTAATTATTTACCAAGAAAGCGCTAAGGCATATTTTTTGCATACAATTCTGCTTAGCTTTAATTTACATTGTTTTTTATGCGGTTTGGAGAAATTTCATTATTTTTGCTATAAAATAGATATTTAACTATTCTTAGAACTACAAATAAATCGAGTAAATAATATTAAGTTAGTTTGTGTAAGAATATTCAGGAAAATAGTTGATTATGGCTGTTAGAAGTTTAAATTATAGATGGATGATGTGCTTAGCTATTTTTTTCTCAATGTGTATAAATGAAGTGTAGAAATGATTGTTGATAATTTCCACTGTTAGTAACCTAGTTCTTTCCCTATCATAATTTCAGTAAGCATTTAAGGTAGACGAATACCCAAAATTCCCCAAAATTCTAAAATATTTACAATTACTTTAATCTTTTCCAAATTTGGCATAGTGATTTCAAATATAATGAATAATACTATTTAGGTATTTTTTTTATTTAAATATAATTTATTTATTTTAAACGGTGTTTTTCTACACTGTTAAAAAAAGCCTGAATTTTACGTGCATATTTCCGTGATTATTTTCGGGAATTTACGGAAAGATTGCGTTTCTTGAACAAACAGACGGTTTGTCTGAAATAAACAGCTTGTTTCCGTCTTCCTTTAACGCTTGACAAGCGAAAACGGAAAAACACCGTATTTCTGCGTGCAGAATTTCACTTAAGACCCGTATTAACGTAATTTCTCCATATAACCTCGCACCCAACAGCTTTTAGCCTCGACACATCGGCCGACCGACTCAGCCAGCATATTTTTTGTTTGTTTGTTTTGACCACATCTGAAGCAAGAAAGATAAATATGCAGGTATGTTCATTTCTTTTAATAAAATTAGATTTTATTTAAAGATTATATTTTCTATCTTTTTTTCCATATATAGATTTATAGAATCCAGTTCTTGTTTCTTTCTTATTTGTTTCTGTGATCTTTATAGTCCTATAATTGACCGTGGGATGATTCCTGAAATTAATAATTCCGTTTGTTTACCAACACGCTTAACTAGGTAAATTTAATTTAAAAGTTTGAAAAAGCTGTCAAATGTACGAAATAAACAATGTTCACCTGCAAACAAGTGCACATTATTAAAAAAAATAATGAAATTATTACATTTAAATTCGATTGAAAAGCAATTGTCCTCGTGTTGCTCTAGTGCGACGATGATTCAGAACCTAACCTAACCTCGATTGAAAAGCACGGTCACGCTATGGCTATCAGCATAGCATGGTTTATTTTAAAAACTATGCAAGTATACATAACGTAAAGTTTCTCTTCAATAAATAATACTCTTTTGATTAATTTAACGAATCAATTAGTGATTACGGATGTATGCAGATCACATGCTTTGATTCGATTCAGATGTTACATACACTATTGTCAATGCTCTTTGTTTTGAAAAATCTGCACTAAGAAAAACACAATTTCCAATTAAATGCAAATTTTCTAACGAATTCAAAAATTAGGAATTGAAAGTGTCCGCAGAACGCTATTTTAGTGTTCATTTAGATATAGCTGCTAAGTGATATCTCATTTTCGGCCCACCGTCTACAACTACAGCAATAATTATTAGCTTTTACTAGAATACTAATTATAAGATTGTATTTTATTGCTAAATGCCATATGCAATTGTATTTTATTACTAAATACTTTTATAAAATTGTATTTTTAATTTTGATATACATTATTCAAGAACACTTCTGTTCTGTTTCTACCCCCTCCTATTAAAAAATATTTTCAGTGTTCCAATTCTCAAATTTGTAATGTAAGATATGGATAAATCAATTCATTAAAGGTACTCTATGATTCATGAATTGTCTTCACCATCCCCCCACTTCACAAAAAAGAGAAAAAGAGTTTTTAACTCTGATATTAAATTATTACGGTGCAGATACTATGGAAGACTTGCTCGGAAAAAAGCCTAAAATTGAAATGACAAATTGGTTGCCAAATTGTTTAATTTTAGAAGGGTTAAGAAGATTTTGTCTGATTAACGCCCAATTACCACTTGCTTCTTTACATTAGATCTACTTATTCAATATTGGATTTGTATATATTAATATATTATTTTTTTAGGTGCTTGTTTATCATAAATCTCCAAAGAGGGTCAAAAGTTCAGAAAAAGAAGAAAACTAAATCTGTAGTTCCTGCAAAATTTTTTAAATTAGTTGAGCATTTGAAATACCATAACAGTCCTTTTCAATTATGAAAGAAAAATAAAACTTGATTATATTCTGTAATTCTTTTGTTATTCACATGTTGTTAAATTGTATTGGATAATAACTCTCGTCTCCATATACTAATTTTTTTTTTAACTATCATTGGCTATACAAATTCATGTATGTATTCCACAAATGAAGACACTTAAAATTTATTGTTTTTGACTACAAAGGTTACTGTCTTAACGAGTCTCTCTGTTTAGGGGTGTTCAACCCCAAGACACCCGACTCATTATCCCCTACCGATGATTTTGCCCTGGATATGCTAACTGTAAAGTACGACACCATTTAGCCACAGAACAATTCTAAATGTATACATTGTAAAATATATGACAGAAAAATTATCAAAATTCTTAAAATTTTTCTGCCACATTAAAATTGTTTTAAATATATGAAGAGTGAATATTTTTAAATTTCAAAAATGTGAACAATGTCCTTTTTATTCAGATAATATATCAAATATGGTTAAAAATTATCAAAGGATTAGAATGTATTAGTTTTGAATAGATTTAAGGTTAAAGTATGAAGACATTATATGCTTACGTTTTATATAACAAACAGGATGCATGTTTAAAATTCCCTATGCTTAACTTATATTTATAACACCATATATAAATGGATATATTTAGAATGATTGATCTTTAAATAGTATATAGAAACAAAATTGACAAGAAAAAAGCAAAAATGTCTTGGAATTATTTAGAAAATACTATGTAAGTTTTCTGAATTTAAGAGAGAAATGCCAATTTGAAATTCATGAAATTAACATTAAACAGCTATATGGAAAATCCTGAAATTAACGGAGAAATTCCGAAATGGAAGATCCTGAAATTAACGGAGAAATTCCGAAGTGGAAGATCCTGAAATTAACGGAGAAATTCCGAAATGGAAGATCCTGAAATTAACGGAGAAATTCCAAAATGGAATACCCTGAAATTAACGGAAAAATTCCGAAATGGAAGTTCCTGAAAATAACGGAAAAATTCCAAAACGGAAGATTCTGAAATTAACGGAAAAATCCCGGCAACTTGCTGCCAGTAGTTTTTCCGTTTATTCAGGGAATTTTTTTTAACAGTGTACTAAAAAAAAGGGGTTTACGCTAACAAGTCTACCACATTGAATTTTCATCCTATAAACATTAATTATGTGTTAAATTCTTCGTTTTGAACTGATGCATGCAATGACCCTCTAGAGTTACATACAAATTACAAGAAAATAAGTTATTAAGAAAAATGTTATAAATTAACCACAAAAAGAAGATTTTTTTCGATTAACTTACACTTGGAAATTTTTTTAAAAAAAACTTGTATATTTACACCAGATGTTAGAGGTTCATGGCACAGATATGTATTGGAATAGCATCTGTAAAAAATGTCAGGTAAATTAATGTAAAACTTTTTATGCTAGAAGTGTTTTCGTTAACCCCTTTTTTTAAGTTCAAAAACACCGTTTAAAATAAATCAATCATATTTAAATAAAAAAATTGACTAAAAAGAATTGCTCATTATATTTGAAATCACTATGCCAAATTTGGAAAAGTTTAGAGTAATAATAAAAATTTTAGAATTTTGGGTACTCGCCTACCTTAAGTAACAGGAAAGTAGGCTAGTTTAGTTCTTTTAGAACTTCCTCTTTAACATACAATCAAGCAAATTGGAAACATTGCAGATGGCCAGAGCAGTATTCTGAAAAAACTTTTAATGGTAATTAAAAGGCTTATAACCTGTGATAATCTTAAAACCAATAGAAAACTGTCTTTAAATGGAACATTTTATTAAGTCAGTAACTTAACACCACATTTGTAGCGCATTGTTTCTCAGTTAGGTGGATGCAGAGAAAAATACTTCCACCGTTTTTACTTTTTAATTCCACAAAACATTTATAGGAGGCTGCGGTTCTTCATTTTTTTATTTATTTGTACAGGATACAAGGTAGATAGATACATATATATATTCCTGTTTGTATGCTTGATCAGAGACCTGCTTACATAAGACTTCCGTCAAGTAAGACAGACACATAAAGAATTTTTGCAGTCTCAGAAAGAGGAAATACACCCAGGGCGAGGGCGGTAATCGAACCCGCACTTGTTACAGCGCTCGGACTGCTAGCGTAATAGACCAAACCACTCAGATTTTCGGGCCCCATTTATTTGTAACAAGTGCTTAACAATATATTTTTAAAGCTTCAGTTACAATATTTTACAACCAAAGTAGTGAAGGTCCCAAGTCTCATTTTAAGTCATTAGGTGCCCCAAAAAAATCTTTTTTTCAAAAACAACTTTTATTATCCTGCTAATATTATAAAAACTTATCATTATGATAAATTTTTCTACTTTTGAGAATCCTCCCGAGGACCTTGCATGTTAGTATAATGATAGTAAAAAGAAGCAGTGTCATTGCGAATTTTCAATGGTTAATGAATCATTTGTTTAACAATCCGTGGTAATGTTTTAAAATAGTTTTCTAAAATTGGTATTTTTGATAAGAAAAATGTGTTTTATAAATGTTTTTGTAATGATTTCAAACGAAAGATGAAAAATTACAAAGATAAGACGATAAAGTAAATTTTAAGAACTCGGAATGATGCCAAAAATAGAATTTATTTTTCTCTGTTGTTCCACAATTTTGTTTGGTTAAACTAAAGAATCATGGCCGGATTTGGGGTCTTTTCAAAGTTATCGCCAGGTCGAATGACAACAAACCCCGGAGCGTGCCGAGACAACCAATGAATTACCGCAGTACACTCTTAAAACAAAAGAGTGAAATCCACTCCAGTTGGAGAAGTGCATTTTCGACACCGTTAAGGCATGCATATTTACTCAGACTGAGTTAAAATCACTCGTTTGAAGTGATCCTGTCGGAGGTTTAACACACTAAGGATCCACTCCAAAAGGAGAAGTGCATTTTCCAGTCTGGAGGAGTGAAATCCACTCAGACTGAGTTAAATTAGGAGTGTTTGCTTTAAGAGTGGATGGAGAACGTGACATGATAAGAAACTTTTCCATTGCTATTTTCGCCAAAGGTTGCCATAATGCCAATAAGTCAGGGTTCACAGATTTGGCGTAAAATATCCGGCCACGATTCTCCAGTTAAGCCCTTTGTATAATTTTTCTGAATAACGCAAACATCATCTAATTGTTTTTCAACAATATTGAGGTTTTATTACTGTTTGCATGGTTTATATTTAATCGAATTAAAACCCGATTAAGTTTATTTAATGGCAGGAATAAAAAAAGGTCCACATAAAGAACTCGACAACCAATGAAATCGCGGAAGTGCAAGACCGATAACACTTAAAGAGTTACGTGATCTGAAACAAGCCAATTCCATTATTTACCTCTTAAGTTTAAATTAACTTCGTTTCCAAATGTTATATAAGTCACTTTCAAAAAAAATCTTTCTGACATCTCACGCCGATGCTTCCAAAATAGTTCGAAATATCAATTGAAGCAAGAAGCTTTTTTACAAAGAGTCATTTCGAAAGGATTTGCGAGCGACAAAATGTCGATTCAAATGGAAAATTGCAAACAGTAACTCTAAAATATGGAAATAAATGAAGTTTCTAAAACATTACATACGTATGATAGAATTTTACGTTGGACGCTCAGAACAATTTTCTACTTCCGAATATCTTTTTCAATCTTTAAAATAAAATATTATTTTAAAATGTGCATTTTTTTTTAGTTCAATACATTTAGATTCTTATAAAAGGATCATTTCATAATTCAATATTACAACAAATTTAACATTACGATTCATTTATTCGATTATTTCTAAGTGATAAACAATGTTCATCGGAACACCAAAAACCATTTACATGAATTATAATAAAATATTCAAATAATTTGATATTTATTATTATAATTTAATATTTTATCCCACTAACATGTTGTTAATCTACCAAAAGCAAGTATCTAAGCTAGTTTTTAATAAATTAGTAAATCGCTATATTTTTCGATTTAACTATAAAATGAATTTTAGTGCAAACTAAAAATGTAGTGCCGAATCAATAAAACCCTAATAGATTTGTTGATAAATGTAAAATTGTCCTTTCAAATCTAGTTTTAAAAAGCAATTAAATTGAACAATCTTTAAAAAGGTTTAAAATGAAATTTAACTCAGATTCTTACATTTTTGAACACAAATATTTTTTATTTAATTCCCACAAACGCCCTTTTCGTCAAAACTTGTCGGAATCCTGTAAGATGGGAAATGTAGAATAAACGTTTAATTCAAGACAATACGATACATTCTAAAAATTCGAAAAATAGGAGAGCTAAAAGTAAAAACAAATGTTTTAAAAAAAATTTATTTAATAAAAATATTTGAACTTGGACGTGTTGTCAAAGCATGCATTGTTTAAAGAAGAATAAGAATGCATTTTTAAGCTTTTTCGGATGGAATAGCAAAAAAAAATATACAAACACATTTTGTGTATAAAAGCTAACCTAAAAATTTGTTGACATGGAAATATTGATACAAAGTTTCAACATTTAATCCAATTGACATGCATTAGTAAGCGAAAGAAATATTTTACAACGTTACAGCACTTTTTCGGGAATTTTATTTTAAAGATATTTTTCATTTGTTCTAATTTTTTAAAAAAAAATTTATGCTTTAAATTATTTCTAGCTCCTCTAAAGAATATTTTAAATATCGAAATAGTGGTAGGATTATCTATGTTTATTTTTATTTCAAGTGAAGCATTCTCAAGGGAATTATGTGAACAATAGGGATTACAAAGTTTATTGTTATGCGTTTGCAAACAAAAATAGAATGTATTACTTTTGTGAAACTTGAATGTATTTGCCTTAGAAAATATTTATTTACATCAGTTTAGAAATGCAAGATAAAAGGTTGTAATTTTGTTTATCGAAATAAAACTAAACTCGGAGGAAAAATTGCCTTCTCTACTCTATGATACGGTAAGGAGACTTTATGCAGTAAGAAATTTTTATGATTTCAATCAATAATTGTACATATTTGGTTGGTTGGCTACATATATTTTCAGGCTTGTGTGCTTGGTCAGAGACCTGCTTATAACTCTTCGTCAAGTAAGACACATCTATCGCCTCATCCGCAATTTAGACATGTCCCTGAAAGGGAGGAAAATAGTCTCCAGGAACCTGTACCCGTGAGAATGACCACTCACAGGACTTTCGTACTCACAGATTTAACGAGCACGTACTCCGCATATACTCGGTGCGTCTTCAGTGGTACCGGGACTCGATCGCGGGATCTTCCGATCCCGTAACCGAGATCTTAACCGCTAGGCTCCCCACAGCCCCCTTTGTACATAGTTTTCGCAACTATATTTGACAAGATACAAATTATTCAGACTCTTTCAGTGCTTAAGAATAATTGACAAAAAGGTAAAAATTTGAAAATGAGCTCTAAAGATTTTAGTTTGCACTCAGATGTATTAAAAAGGAACTAGCAAACCATAAAAATACACTTAACTTAAGGTTTATCAAAAAGAGGGAACTTGATACTGTTATAAAGAAGTTATTAATATGTTCTTTTTCAAAAATGTCACTTAGCACGTTCTTCCGCTAAGCTCCTCAAATGTTTAAAAATGTATACATCAATTCGCACAGGTATACCAGTAAAGATTTTTGTTTATTCTAATTTTTCGCTAAAAAGTAAGAAGCCCGAATAACAATTCTCTGACTTAAAATTGTCAATTGTTTTATCACTGTCAAAAACGGTAATATCTGCTTGTTACAATACTATTTTATTACAATTTTCTTCATCTCATTTCACTACACTCAAATATTGTGCGTAAAAAAGCAGAAAAATATTAACTAATAAGAATGTACAGTGGTGGAAATTGATTTATGAACTAACATTCTTTTCACCAGATATCGCTTTGTATTAAGTGCTAACAATTCAAATTTTGTGTGTTGGATATCCAGAGCACAATAAAGGAATTTCACACAATTTTTTTTTCAAAAAATGATATTAAATAAAAATATATCTAATTTTAGTTTTTAAGCATGTCAAATGATGGAAATTGATTTATGAACTCAAATTTATTTTGAACCCAGGTACCAAATATTTTAACTAGTTCTTCATTTGAACTTCAGAGGAGCTTACTATCAGTGTCTATAAATAAGATTAAGACCAAATTTATTGAAATTTATCTGTTTTATTCCCAATTTACTAAATAGGAAAGCTTGCGGGACTACCTGAAGCCAAAAAGGTAAAAAATGACCCTTATATAATATTGTATCAAATCTGTAAGAGAAATTAGCATATTAATTAAAAGATCAATAAATATAATTCATAAATATTTGAAGAATCATTCTGACTTCGGCAAAAACCATCATTAAAAAGGTGTAACTTTCGTGGGACGAGGGAGAAAAGCAGGATTATTGGACTCGTATCCCAAAAAGTTACCATTTGTGTCAGCATTTGTGCTTTACAGGAAGAATTTATAATGAACAATCACTTCCTGTAACTCCCAGAAGAGCAGGACAAATATTGGTATCGTTGTCGAACTTGAAATGTTCCAAAATGAAGGCTGGTCCAAAGCTTACTCTTCACCATAAGAACAGGCTATTAAAATATAGTCGTAACTACATGGAATTGGATTAGGTGGGGGTGGAGGGAGAGAAAGGAGAAAAAAGTGACATTTGCTGATGAAAAAAAGTTCAATTTGGATGGACGCGATGGTTTAAAATGTTATTGAAAGGATCTTCGGAAATAACCAAGATCTGTCTTCAGCAGAAATGTTAGTGGTGGAAGTTTGATGGTTTGGGCCCCTATGTCTTATGATTGAAGAAACAAGGTTATGTTTCTGAAGGACTGACAAACATCACTTTATTGCAGATTAGTTCTAGAAAATTCTTTAATTCCTTTTTGCATGCTTTTGATTAGATTTTTATGCATGATAATGCAGGTATCCACATTTTTAACGAAATGGAAGACTGGTTAAATGAACTAAGTGTTGTTCATTTAGATCATCCTGCCAATAGCCATGACTTAAACCCCAAGAATAATGTCTGAGATCAATTGGTTTGAATAATTTACTCAACTGGAGTATGGTTTTAATGAAGTGTGCATCAGTTATGGAATAGAAGGACTTAATCATTAAAAACTGCAAATTTCTTGACCAAAACTTGACCCAAAGTTTTGTGTTGTCTATGAAAAACAAAATCAAGGAAGCATTAGCAACAAAAAATAGTTTTAGCAATTATTATTTGAGATTGAATGTAAAAGTTCATAAATCAATTTCCCTATGCTAAAACTAAAATATCAACAAAAGAAATTGTTTGCGAATTTATATAACAATTTATTTACGTGTATAATTTATAATGCAAAGCCTGTATAGTATATAAAATTTAAATCGATAAAAATGCATTTAATAAAGAAATACTGTCAAAAAACTGTCAGTTCATAAATCAATTTCCACCACTGTATAAGCCTCTAACCAACCCTTATACTACTAACTTAAGGGGTCTAAGGAGTCTTAAAAATGTGCAAAGAAGGAACTACAAAGCATAGTTTGATCGTTCATGTAATTTTTTAACTACTCAATATACAAGTATAATTTTTTTTATATGTAGTTCTACAAGATTTATTTAATATGAAACAAATTTTAAAATTTATGAAACTTTAACCAAAACTAAAATAAGTGATATTAAACATAAAGCTATTTGAACACATTGTGATTAGGCTTGCGCGGCAAATTGTGAGGTCAAAATTGAAGACATGACCAAGAAAGTGACTTTATATTGTACAAATATGTACAAACAAAGACTTATACCTAAATTCTCAGCTCAATTTTAATTAGAATTTATTTTAAGAACTTTTTACTAAAAAAATTTATAAAAAATTTTGAATTTTGATTTAAAAAAAATTAAAAAATTATTTCTTATTAAAATTGAGCTGAGAATTTAGGTATAAGTTCTAGTTTGTACATATTTGTACAATATAAAGTCATTTTCTTGGTCATGTCTTCAATTTTGACCTCACAATTTGCCGCGCAAGCCTAATCACAATGTGTTCAAATAGCTTTATGTTTAATATCATTTATTTTAGTTTTGGCTAAAGTATCATAAATTTTAAAATTTGTTTCATATTAAATGAATCTTGTAGAATTACATATAAAAAAATTATACTTGTATATTGAGTAGTTAAAAAATTACATGAAAGATCAAACTATGCTTTGTAGTTCCTTCTTTGCACATTTTTAAGACTCCTTAGACCCCTTAACTACTTACTTTAAGGGGTCTAAGGAGTCTTAAAAATGTGCAAAGAAGATACTACAAAGCAAAGTTTGATCTTTCATGTCATTTTTGAACTACTCAATGTATAAGTATAATTTTTTTTATGTGTAATTCTACATGATTTATTTATTATAAAACAAGTTTTAAAATTTATGAAACTTTAGCCAAAACTAAAATAAATGATATTAAACATGAAGCTATTTGAACACAGTGTGATTAGGCTTGCGCGGCAAATTGTGAGGTCAAAATTGAAAAAATTACCAAGAAAATGACTTTATATTGTACAAATATGTACAAACTAGGACTTATACCTAAATTCTCAGCTCAATTTTAATTAGAAATTATTTTAAGAACTTTTTTCTAAAAAAATTAATAAAATTTTAAAAATTTTGATTTTAAATTATTTTTTAAATAATTTCTAATTAAAATTGAGCTGAAAATTTAGGTATAAGTCTTTGTTTGTACATATTTGTACAATATAAATCCATTTTCTTGGTCATTTTTTCAATTTTGACCTCAAAATTTGCCGCGCAAGACTAATCACACTGTGTTCAAATAGCTTCATGTTTAATATCATTTATTTTAGTTTTGGTTAAAGTTTCATAAATTTTAAAACTTGTTTTATAATAAATAAATCTTGTAGAATTACATATAAAAAAATTGTACTTATACATTGAGTAGTTCAAAAATGACATGAAAGATCAAATTATGTATTGTAGTGCCTTCTTTGCACATTTTTAAGACTCCTTAGACCCCTTAAACTAAGGCTATTACTGGAAGTAAAAGACCAAAACGTTATAACTTCGGTTAAACTAAAGAATCGTGGCCGGATATTTTACGCCAAATCTGGGAAACCCGATTTATTGTTATTACGGCAACCTTCGGCGAAATTAGCAATGGGAAAGTTTTATATTAAGTCACGTTCTCCATACTGCGGTCTGTCATTGGTTGTTTCGGCACGCGCAGGGGTTAGTTGTCATTCGACCAGGCGATATTTTTGAAAAGACACCAAATACGCCCACAATTCTTTAGTTTAACCCTTACTTCTAATCGATATGTTGGAAGTTAGTTTGTGTTTTTGTTTTCAATGAAATACTTACCATTATTGTGAAAAAATCCATGAAATTTTTTTAAGCAAGTTTCAAAATTATTACGAATAAATACTATCATGGGACAATAAACGCCATAAATTTTCATTCACAAATAATTGTTTTATACATTTCCAACATAGATAACGCTTTGACTCATTCCCCTTATCCATACTTTATCAGATGTGTTTCTTTTAAGGCAGATCAGCTAATTTTCAAAAAAATCTAATTTTTGATTTTAGTATTTCGGTAAAATACGTTTCAAAAGCTTTCCAACGATGCCCTTGGTATGTCATTCAGAAGTTTAACCTAGTAAACTTTAGTGTGGATATGGATCAGCAATATTTTCATATTGTAAGTTTTCAACTTTAAATCTTCTCAGAAAGGTGTTTTCAGGTTTAAGTACCTTTTTCTCAAAAACTATTTCATGTATAGACCTAAATTTTTTACAGGGTAATTGTTTCGTGGATTTTTGCTTACTGGAAAAAGCTTTTCCCAACATTTGAAGGAGAAAAAATTATAGGTAATTTTGTGATGTAAAAATGCTATTTTTTTAAACCTAACACATTACCTTAAATAATATTTTTTAAACTTCTTTATATATTGATAAAATCTCGTTTCAGTGTATTGTTCGAAGCTCATATAATGCACAGAATTTTTTATGTTGTTTTGTATGTTAAATTTTTAAGAAAAAAGAACATGAAAGAGGTCAATTTAGTATTATCCTTATACAAGGCGCTGGCCTGCTTTAAGACGAGGGTACTTATTTGTTGAACCACCCTTATTTGTGTTTAAATAATTTGATTTATTTACATGAAAGTCTTTATAAAACTCTATAAAACCAAGCGGGGAGATATTTTGTTCAACTTCAAAGGCTTTATTCTAGCAAATGTTCCTACTAATCCAACAAACTCTAGAATATTATTGCACTAATATTTATTTTGGTTTTTAAAAAAATACCACTTGGCTCTTTTTATTTTGAAGCAGGGGTAGGAACATATATACTTAAGGCTTGTGTGTTTGATTAGAGACCCGCTTTTATAAGCCTTCGTCAATTAAGGGGTCTAAGGAGTCTTAAAAATGTGCAAAGAAGGAACTACAAAGTATAGTTTGATCTGTCATGTAATTTTTTAACTACTCAATATACAAGTATGATTTTTTTATATGTAATTCTACAAGATTTATTTATTATAAAACCAATTTTAAAATTTATGAAACTTTAGCCAAAACTAAAATAAATGATATTAAACATGAAGCTATTTGAACACATTGTGATTAGGCTTGCGCGGCAAATTGTGAGGTCAAAATTGAAAAAATGACCAAGAATATGACTTTATATTGTACAAATATGTGCAAACAAAGACTTATACCTAAATTCTCAGCTCAATTTTAATTAGAAATTATTTAAAAATGAATTCAAAATCAAAATTTAAAATTTTTTATTAATTTTTTTAGAAAAAAGTTCTTAAAATAATTTCTAATTAAAATTGAGCTGAGAATTTAGGTATAAGTCCTAGTTTGTACATATTTGTACAATATAAAGTCATTTTCTTGGTCTTTTTCTCAATTTTGACCTCAAAATTTGCCGCGCAAGCCTAATCACAATGTGTTAAAATAGCTTTATGTTTAATATCATTTAGTTTAGTTTTGGTTAAAGTTTCATATATTTTAAAATTTGTGTTATAATAAATAAATCTTGTAGAATTACATATAAAAAAATTATACTTGTATATTGAGTAGTTAAAAAATTACATGACAGATCAAACTATACTTTGTAGTTCCTTCTTTGCACATTTTTAAGACTCCTTAGACCCCTTAAGACAGAAACAAAAAGAATTTTTACTGTCACAGAGAAAGAAAAGTACTCAGGGTGAAGGAATCGGAACCCGCACCCTTTACAGAGCGCAGACTGTTGACGTAATGGTCCAAACCACTCGGCCATCCAGGGCTTCTTTATATAGACACAATCCAATTCAAAATCAAATTACGAACCAACAACGACCCACAGACAAATTAAGCATATCGCCAAACACATTTCAAAAGACCATTATCGGAGGAGCTCCAGAAGTAAAGAAAAACAAAGAAATTTCCTTCCTTCCTTCTAAGAGAGAACTTAATGCGGATTAAAATGTTCTGGCAAGGGATATCTTTTTTTTAACCCACACTTGGTCACACTCAGTTAATTAAAAATCAATTAGCGAGATTCAAGAAGCACTCGCTTAAATTAATCGATCCAAACGGAAGACAGGAAAACATCTCCGAAAGTGATCCAGGCTGCTTAGAAGCTAATCTCACTAAGACCCAATGAGAACGATAGAGGGACTGTCAGTCCCTTAGAGTTAATGCATTAGTTTTGCAATCACAAATTCCGCAGAAGTATTGCTTTGCCATGTTAGCCATTTTCCCTCAGATATGGGAATCAAAATAACATCAAAAAGAAACAAATTTGAAATGAAACTGCTAGAGCCAAACATATATTCTTCTTATTCAGAAATTTCTAATTTTTTTTTTCAAATTCGAAATCAAAAAGTTAACCAATCAAGAAGTTTTCGAAAATCCCTTGCTAGTATTAAAACTTTTTGTTGTTATATCCAGTAGTGAAATTGGTACAGCTGCGGAAATAAAAAAAGTACCACTAGTGATTATTTCAGCCATTAGTCACCCTATAGAATCGGACCTTTTTGAGATTGTGAAAAATTAACGTTCTGAGTTAATTGCATGACACAAAATTTGCATAAGGGGCCGTCTTCATATTAAATATGTTACGAACTTTGAAATTTCCAATGGCAACACCCAATTTTAATAACTTAGAAATGTTAAGCGCTCTTGAAAACCCTTAAATCTAAGTTTTTGTTACATTTCGATGAATATTTGACGAGTTATTCAATCGAATCACTTGTGGACCTTTTGGGGATCATCTCTAAAATGACAAGCGCAGTCTAGTTCTTCCTTTTTGCAAGGCCATCTTTATTTATCAATTACACATAATGTTATACACAGTCCCCTAAAGGGTAATTAAAAAGTATTTTGGTATTTACTCAGCAAATTATGAATAAAAAAATTTAAAATTTGGGATTTCGCTTAAACTTCCTGTCTTAAATGCATTTCTGTAAAAATATTGAGGGGTTTCTATTCATATTTTTTTTAAAAATTAATATAATAATTATTAAAAAATATAAAAATTGTTTTAAATACCCCACTATTGAATGCATTTTGTTTGGGTTATTATAATTTCTTTTCAGTAAAAAATTCGTTTCATTATCTTAATTATTTATAGATAGAGATAGTTTTTTATGTGCAACTCATTTAACATTATGGGACCTAAACTTTGCATGTCTCTAACTCCCCTAATAATGCTTAAAAACTAGCAAAATTTGGCATTTCGTATTAACATAGGTCATAGATTTGAAATATGGACTCAAAAAGGGGTGTTACTATTGGAAATTTTAAAGTTAGTAACATTTTTAATATGAAGATGACCCCTTATGCAAAATTTGTGTCATGCAATTAACTCAGAATGTTAATTGTTTACAATTTCAAAAAGGTCCGATTCTATAGGGTGACTGACGGCAGAAATAATCACTAGTGGTACTTTTTTATTTCCGCAGCTGTACTTGTTTACTGGGGATTCTAAGTGAAAGGCCTAGGTAGCTTGGGGTAATTTAAAAAAGATCTTTAATTGATATTTCCTTTTTTTTTCTTTCCTAAAAGGCCTTTTCAATGCGTTTATTTATAATTTTAAAGAGGCAGTAATGAAGAGAATGGACTACTTAAAATCTTTGAAATGTTTAAAGGTTGTAAAAAGAAACTTAAATGTTTCAGTTGTTTGTTTAGTTTTGAATGTAATTCGCAGTGTATATAAGCATATTCTATTTGAAAGATTTTTTTAAAACTTCTTTAATGTTTAGTTTTAGTTTTTTTTTAATGTTTGTAGAATGTTTCGATGTACTGGCAGACGGAAAAAAATCCCGACCCATGTTACTAACAAACTTTTAATATTTTTAAATTCTTTTAAATTTAAAAAAAAGTAGGTTGAAAATGTTGGAAAACTGATAAAAAAATTCATAATTGCAAATCGTTCTTAAACTATTTACCTTACACTGTATTTTTGTCTTGTGTAACAAATTAAGTCGATGAAAATGCTGCATCACCAACACTTTTTTACTACTAAGCATTTAACCCTTTCAGTCCCAGTGATGCCATTTGGCATCATCACTCTCAATATTTTTTTCAAAATGTTTATGTCCCGTTATAACATCCAAACACACATCATTCGATTCTTCACACTTTGTTCCTATTAGACAATATTTTACATTAATCTCAATAGAAGTCAGAACTACTATTTTTTTTATTTAGAAAATAGCCAACAAGCGTTTCACCTGATTTTTTATAAGTTCACTTCAGTTACACATATTTAAAACACAATTTAAACTATTTCGGTTAAAATCATTACTAATTTTTTTAATAATATGGTCAGATACCTTAAAATATATGACTCGAAGGGTTTTTAGGTAATATATATTTTTTTTATTTTGTATTTTTTCACAGTTAAAAAAATTTGGCATTGTTTCAAAAACCAAATAATAAATTTAAATGAATTATTTTTTCTTATGGAACTCGTATATTTGACCTAAAATAAACTTATTTTGTGAATATCATATGTTTCTGTAGTGTAGTAAATTTTTGGGACTGAAAGGGTTAATGAACAGTTTTTTCTAATACCATTAATAATGAGAAATCATATTTTGAATGCATTATATTGAAGTATTATAAAAAAAAATTCAATTTATAAATGATGGCATCTGGTCAGAGTAATGAGGAATTTTCAGGAGCGTTGTTTAACATTGCTTTTGTTTTAAGAAAAATCTATGGAGTCATTTATAAGGGAAATGTCCGTCAACAGATAGTTTTTAATAGTTAAAGTCAGAGCTAAAGGTCAAATATCTATAATAATAAAAGAAAGAGTCTGTCTATCTGTCTGTGTGTATGTCTGTGGATCGCAAAAGACCTACTTAGACTGCTCTAAAAAATTCGAAATTTTTAATGTAGATTTATTTTAATACCTACGTGTGCACCTGAGGCTTAGTTTTTTCATATTTGATTGTGATTTTTAATTAATATAGTTAGTTTTAAAAAAAAACGTCATCCACGTGGGATTGCGGGACCATAACAGGGCTTGAAAAAACATGGACCGGGCCGAAACGGGGGCTTGACGCCATCCTCTATTAGTTTGATTGATTGAGTTTGGTTGAGATATGCGCTCGCCCGAAGGCTGCTTCATCCTCTATTTGTGTTTGCTTTTTTAAGTGCTCATGCACCAACACGAATTTAACTTTGTTTTGATTTTCAGTGAATTTTCACAAGTAAGCGTACCGATAAAAGGAAGCAATGCGAAGTTAACGGATTCCCAGTAAGGCGGAATCATACTGCTAGTAGAATAATAAAGGGCATACATTCTATTACAAACAGATCAAAAGCATATTATCTAGGAAATTTCTTCGTCATTTAAGTATTTTATAATACATTTCTCTCGGTTTCAATTGCGTTAACATAGCACTGATTTACGAAAAAAACATAAAAGCGCGGTTACACGTCGTCAACATCAGCTTCAACTTCCATTTCAACTTGACCTTGAACTGGTTCAAGGTAAAAGTATTACAAGTAGATCTTCTACACTCAGTTGAAGCTGGTGTTCAAGGTAACGAACTCATCTTTTTTCGGTTTTTCTTCTCTACTTCAAAGGAAAGGGTTGCCATAAGGAAAATAGCAAACATCTTGACGTGTTATCTCTTTTTTAAGTGATCCTTTGAAAAATTATGTAAAAAAATAATATTAAATCATCATTTTTTTTTGTTTAACATACAACAAACAATTTTATCGTATTGCCCCTCAACAAATTTGTTTTAACGTTTGGTATTTAAATATAGTAAAAACAAACGAAAAAGTAATTTTTGTCATATTTTTTGGTTTCGAGTAATGCAATTCCACAACTAAACCTTCTGAATATAGATTTCCATAAATATGAGATGCAGTACTTGTAAACACATTAATCACTGTATCCAAGTACACTTGTCAATAAAACCTGCCGGCAGCATTCGGAAACCTTTACTGTGCCAAAATCGTAACTCACTCTTAACTGACCTTGAGTAAAACCAATACCACCTACATTCCTTGCTAACCTAAGTTGGGTAAATAGAAATATGCTATATAGAAGATCCTTCCGCGAATGTAAAGAGTTCCAGAAATTATTTGTTAATCCATCCAGAAATCATGTTTTAACATTAATTTCGTTTAAGGTCTACCAGATTTGAATATTATTTGAGAAAATTTGGCAATTTTATCGGAATGAAAAGTGTATTTTGGTTAAATTGTATTCAGATCATTTTTATGTAAATATTACCTTACAAGAGTTTCCAGCCACTGGACAAATCGCTCTTTTCCCTCTTCCCTTTACCCTTTGTTTTTACCCAAGTTAGGTTGGCACGGATTGTAGGCCTGGCTCAAAATCTTGTATACTAAACTGAGTGATGTGTTACATTAGTGGACCAAATTTTCGAATGGGCTTTCAAGTGGGATCTGGTAACATCTCCGTGGTCTTGTTTTTATTTTTCTCGAATTACTTTTATTGGTATTCGGAATTGAGTTTTCTAAGAATTAGTTATTTTAGTTGTTATTTTTTTAATTGCAACTTCTTACTGTGCTGTTGGCTGTTTTAATCATTTATCAAGGAAAACATGCATCGAAAGAGCTGGAATTTTAAAAGTATAACAACTAAAATATTCTTAGAAAACTCAATTTGGAATACCAAAGTAAAAGTAAATCGAGAAATATTATAGCAAGACCACGGAGCTGTTACCAGATCCCACGCGAAACAAGCCTTTTCTACCAATATTATTTCAAATGATTTTTGATGAAGTTTAAATATATTAAACAGCTATATTAACAACTATTTAACATTATTTAAGATAAGGATACAAACCAGAAATATTGTATGAAAGTATTCGGGGAAAAAACTAAAATTACATTTCCGTTCTTTGAACACATAAAATACAAGAAAAAGAAGAAATCATAAGGACTCAAAGTACAGAGAATATACATACATTGCACTCAATAATGGAATCGATTTCTTCCTTGTCAACAATAATAATATTTTAATTATATGTATTTAGATGAGGAATAAAATTATTAAAAAAATATATAAAGTAAACTCGATAAAAACATTAATTTATTCTATCTAAATAGACAATTTATACAGATTTTAAAATATATGCTACTTTGTAATAAATTCAATGAAAAGGTTTATTAACATTAAAGCTTGTTTACCCATTTTCTTTTCGACGTATTCTGTGAATAGCTAATTAAAGTTTCGAAATAATACATTCTTCTAAGAAGTCAGACGAACTTATTTTTAGATAATACAAATGCAGTGAAAATTAATTAAAGTTTGAATGCAATTTAATCGCATATTGAGTTTAGAGACATTTTTTTTATTTTCATTATAAGGAAATTTCTAAGAAAATGATTGGCTTAATTGCATCTGTATGAATACTTCGTTTTAAAATCAAAAAGCATTTTGAATAGGCGCCAAATTGTGTCTATCAAAATAGCAATGCTGTCTTTTATTTTGTTTATGCATTAAATGCTAGTTTGTGTTAATTTCTATAAATAATCCTTAATGAATAATATTTATTTACTTAGATTGTGATGTATAACTTTGAGTTTTAAAAGTAGATGAGTTTAAAAAAATCGATAGCTCCCTCGACCCATTTCTTTCTGTGACTTAGAAAAGGATGGATTAAAAACATAGTATATCTTTACAACATACACTCTTAAATCGAATGAGTGATTTTAATTCAGTCTGAGTTAATTTTCACTCCTCCAGTCTAGAAAATACACTTCTCTTAGAGGAGTGGATCCTTTGTGTGTTAAACCTCCGACCGGATCACTCCAAACGCGAGTGATTTTAATTCAGTCTGAGTTAATATTCACTCCTTTCCAGTGTCGAAAATGCACTTCTCCTACTGGAGTGGATTTGACTCTCTTGTTTTAAGAGTGTACTTCTGTATCCCTAAGGGCTGCGGAGCCCAGTCGGTGAAGCCCTCGCTTAGAGTAGGTCTATTTTGAATGTAGGCTTGGAAAGCATTTCCTCCCCGATCCACGAGTGCGGTTTTCTGGAAACGGGGTGATTTATAGCTGTTTCGGTTTTTTTCCCCACCCTACATGGGGAAAATACTAACTGTTTTGATTGTAAACCTCAAGCGCGCTAGGATTAAATAAGCTATGTTTCCCCCTTTTCGTAGAAAACCCAGTGAAGGGATGGGGGGAAGAGAGTCTTTTCGAAGCTTACATTCAGTCTAGAAACGGTATAGCATGCGGAAGGTCCCAGGTTCGGGTCTGGGTATCGCCAAAATAGCTGCCGACCTATGAACGGCCCGTGCAGCCAAAAAATCCGACGAATAATGTCCCGTGTAAGGGAGTGCACGTTAAATTTCCTTCTAAGTCCTAACGCTTCCTACGATGTCGCCCTTAACGGTTGGGTTCCTATTCAGGTGTTGGCTCGTCACATGACTGTGGTTCTAAAATACGACGCTCGTCACCAATAGCCCTCGTGCGGCTCTGGTGCGACGATAATTCAAAACCAAACCAAATCAAACCGAATCTGTCTCCCAAAGATGACTTTTTTTCGTCCTTCTCCACATAAATCTTTAAGTGAATGAGTGTCTATAAACTGAAAATTTTTATTTTACACTGCTCAAAACAATTAGAGGAGCGCATGGTTTACACTCTTTCACCCCCAATGATTTCATTTGAAGAGTACACGGGAAGAAGCGGTTGATTTATCAGGCGGACACCCGCAATTGTCTGCTTGGCGACATAAAACCGGTTTCTCTCTTTCTTTTTCAGTTGGTCCAAGCGCCGGGATCGCCAATCGCCTGAACTGGTAGCAGGGCCGGCTCCAGGGCAGGGCGATCCGGGCGGCCGCCCGGGGCGCAATGATCAAGGGGCGCCAAAATCATTGAAAATGAAAATAAACTGATAAAAAATAAGTTACAGGCTACCCTAAAATCAAAAATTAGAAAATCGCCGAAAATGGTTTTTAAATCGAACCGTTTTATCATCTAATGCCTCAATGTATGATAAAAGCTAAATAATTTTTTTTTAATACAGCCCGCTACATTTAAAAGTTTTCCGAAAATAAGTTGAAATCAATTAGCTAGAAAGTACAATGCATTCAGATATTGTTTCACGGCTTCTTATGTGCGCGTGCACCGAATAAACATGATTCTGTTCTTTATACTTTTTTTCGATATTGATATGTTTAGCAAAAAAAAAAAAAAAATGCAAACTCTTCTTTAAAAACCTGAGATCAGATGAAACTTTTGAAAGAATAATTTTAGAAGCAATGAAGCTATTTTCGTAACCCAACACACAACGTCATCGTGTCAGAAGCAAAAAAGAAAGTTTTTGTATGAGGGCCCCGGATGAACTTGTTAAAGACCTCAAACAAAATATAAAATAGATTTTTCCCCACTATGGATCAAGCAATAAATGCATTGGAAACCAGAAATAATTTGCTAAATACTCACAGTAATTATTTCAGCTTTTTGTATAATATGTTTGGTTTAAAAGACATCCCAGAATTGAACTACTGCGCTACTGGCTCATTTCAAAGATTTGGAAGTAGTTTTAACTGATGGAAATTCAAGCGATCTTAACGCCCTGGAACTAGACGATGAAATAAGCATTGTTTCGTCATTATTAATAAAAAAGGAAACCTCTGTTGTAGTTCTCAAGTTGAGGGTGGAGAGCCCAGTCGGTTAGGCATTCGGAAGGTCCCTGATTTGGGTCCGGGCATCGCCAAAAATGTCCGACGAATAATACCCCGTATAAGGGAGTGCACGTTATAAACATCCTTCTAAGTCCTAGCGCTGTGTACGCGATGTCGTCCTTAACGGTTGCGTTTGTTGAATACTTCAGGTGTCGGCTCGTCACTTGACTGCGGTTCTAAAATACGACGCCAGTCGCCAATAGCCCACGTGTAGCTCTAGTGCGACGATAATTCAAACTAAACTAAAGTTCACACAAACCACTAAGTTCTCAAGTTTATCGCTACACTTAAATTCGCAGCATAGCATTAAGAAACCCACTTAATTGCCGGTCACTGTGGCTTCAAGGAAAATAAGAAGTTTTCAAAACTATAAAAATAATAAAAAAATTATCATTCAGAATGATGCAGACGCAAAATCGTCTCAGTGGATTGGCACTGATAGCTATAAAACACCAAATTAGTGTCAAATTAGACTTTAAATCACTGGTTCGTTAGGTTAGGTTTGAATTATCGTCGCACTAGAGCTACACAAGGGCTATTGGCGACGGGCGTCGTATTTCAGAACCACAGTCAGGTGACGTAAATCACTGGTTCGTGAGTTTGCCGAAAGAAAAGTTAGAAAAGGGCATTTTAATTACCTTGGTTGTAATGTTGGAATGTATTTATTATATAGGATATTAGTTTAGTTAGCAAACCGACATTTTAATTTTTGTAATTTTGCCAAAAGTGATAAATTGATTATCTTGTTATCTGATGATTGAGCTTTTAATAAAACTTTTTTTAAAAATTTACTTTTAATGTGTTATTGACTTTCTAATATGGTCGCATGAGGATTACTAACAAATAACGGGGGGGGGGGGGAGGCGCCAAGTTAAGGTTTTGCCCGGAGCGTCAAAATGTCCAGGGCCGGCCCTGCTGGTAGCTAGGAACCACAGAGATCGTAGTTAAAGTACTACAGTGGCTTATCACGTGACCTACAACACTGACTTCATTGGGAGCTCCTTGCGCGTCCCGTCGTTAGCATTGGAGGTCACGTGATCTGCCACTCTATTACTTTAACTATGATATCTATGGTAGGAACTGGCTTCCTCGCACAAGTTTAGGCGATCACTCGCTATCATGGCCAAAGTGGCCTGCCAAGGAAACTTCTCTGAAAAATCAATCGGTTTTTCCCCTGTACTCTTCAATTACGGAAAGACTCTAAAGAAATCAATCGGTTCTTCCCGTGTACTCTTCATTTGGAATCATCAGCTGGCGAATTTTTCTCACTAAGTTGAGTTCGCACTTATGCATCGTTAGAACGAAGAATCATGTATTTTGAAGAATTTAAAAATGTTTGTTTTAATTAAATGAAAATATGAAAACAATGGTAAAATAAAATTCACCCTCAAACAATTTTATGACATAAATTGACCCTAAATTTTCTCATGCTTGCAATCTTAGATGTTTAAAAATTAATTTTAACTTTTTTTTTAGCAGAAAAGTGATGAAAAATTATGGCTATAATTTATTCAAAAATTATGATTCAAATTTTTCCACTTAAATTTTAGTTAAAAAATTAAGATTTTTCCCAAGTGTTTTTTACCATTTCATTCCGGATGCACAGTGAATCTATTTCAAAAATTTTAGATTTTTAGAACAAAAAATAAAAAGTTGAAACTGTAAGGGTTTATAAGAGTACGCAAAGTGCTCCCCTAATTGTTTTGAGCAGTGTAAAACTAATGTAATGAAAATAACCTAATACTTTGACCTTATTGCTCTTGGTGGCCCAAAATGGCGGCTCGACATTCTACCCAGTATCCCACGCTTGCACTCATCACCAAGCCAACATACGTCATAATCAGTCCGTGTTATTAATTAGCGGAACTTCAAGCAAAAGAACCACAAACTAATCCGGATGAACCTTTATACCCTCCCCTCTCCCTTTTCTATTTAAGAGTTTCTCCGAAATATTTCTGGAAAACCAATCCAAAACGGGAGCGCTCCAGGTTCTCATGGGAATAGGTTCTAGAAACCTTAAATGTTAATTTCACAATGCGGTGGATTGTGAAAGTCATTGTTATTTAGGTGTTTAGTGCAATATCAGGGCCGGATTTCTTAATAGGCTAAGTAGGCTGTAGCCTAGAGCAGTGAAATTTTTTGGAGGCTGCAAATTTACGTTTAAGTCGTCACGTTCGCCACTGAATGAACACCAGGATATAACGACCAGGACACAACCAGCCATTGTCAGATAGCTTCCTACTACATGGGAGGAAGTCAGTGTTGCCAATCCATATAGTGGAACGATTTTCAATCCTTATTTTTTAAATTATATTTACCAAATGTTCATTCACTGAGGCCTGTTCACTCACTGGTCAGTTTATACACTAGTTTAAAATAATTCGCCTATTATTTCGCTTTCGATTTAGAGTGTAAAGGCACGTAGATGATTCCAATATGTAAACAGAAAGAATAATAGTTCTACTATATAAGTTACACCTTATGAGACCAGGGTAAGTGAATATATTCCTCTTTAATAATCGTTGTGATAATTTTAAACAACACATGCCACATACCACCCTATTATGCAGCTAACCAGCTATCTCTTCCCGAAGGGGGAGAATATTGTGACGAGGGCAGCAAATCTATCAGACGGAACGGTCGTTCCGCCCGCCAATCTCAAAATGACGCCAAGGGCTAAACGGCAGTTATGTATATATACAGAAAACATTTCGCTATGTTAACAGCAAAATAGATTTTATTTTCTACCAGTCAAACTAAACATCATGGAACAATAAAAAAAATACAGTAGAGAGGTTTTGTAGATTACTTTAAATAAAAAAAAATTGGATATTCTAGAACAAAAAGCAGCGGAGAAAAAAATTATGGAAATTTTCGAAAATGAAATCTTTCGAGCAGTTTTAGTCAAATTTTGACCTAATTTTTGAAGAGACCTACAGCCATTACTAGACCATGAATATCGAAGCTGTTTTTACTAAACGATTAAGAATGCCGCAATTCAGCCCCTTTCATAGGTTTGAAGTTTCAAAAATATCTCTTTCTATTTTTAATTAATTAAAATCTATATTACTATTGGCGGTATGAATGCGCGATAAACAAGTCGTCCTAGCGGCCAAGTACCTCCAAAAACGAGGCCAAACGAGGTTTGCTATATTTTCATCAAAGAGCGTTGGTCAGAGTTCAAAAACACAACGAACAAGCCGCCATTACAGCTTTTAAATATATGATTAATCAAATATCTGGATCAACAGATTAAAAAAAAACTTAAGAATTCTAATTAATAAACGGAATGCGCCATTTAATTTTTTTTGGGGCGTTTTAATTTAAAGAAAGTATATCAACAATGATAATGGAATGAATGATAATGGAATAAATGTAAACATTCATATTTGGTTGCCAGATTCAGTTCATATTAATATTCAAACTTTTTAAACACTTTGCTTTTTCTATGAAGAGTAAGAAATAATATTTTTTGGTTCTCAGAAATTATATGACTCTCAATGAACATTGAAATCTTGTCGTCAATTTTGTAGTCATATAGTGTCTGTGTATTTTACTATTTAAAAAAAAAAACTACTGATATCCCCCCAAAAAACTTAGTAAAAGTAAACAAACGCCAAACTCAAAAAAAAAAGCTATGCATTTATTTTATAACAAAAAACAAGTCATTGTGAAAGTTGTAGCTAAAAAAGCCCTGATATAAAATGAATGCCAATCTCTTATTTAAAACTTCCTGGTCATAATTAATAGTATAATTTAAGTTTCGCTGCCATAAAAAAAACTGTTTGAGGTTGGTGCCCATCTTAATCCCCCTAAAAAAACTAAGTCACGCAAATGAACTTGAATTACTAAATCAAAATAACGAAGGATACTGTTAAAAAAATTTAACAAATATATAATCTCAATACATTTATATAAAGGTATAGAGGGTGGTTAAGATGGGAGGGGCACCAACCTCAAACAGTTTTTTTTATGGCAGTGAAACTTAAATTATACTATTAATTATGACCAGGAAGTTTTAAATAAGAGATTGGCATTCATTTTATATCAGGGCTTTTTTAGCTACAACTTTCACAATGACTTGTTTTTTGTTATAAAATAAATGCATAGCTTTTTTTTTTGAGTTTGGCGTTTGTTTACTTTTACTAAGTTTTTTGGGTCATAGCCTACAGGCAACAAATCTTTAAATCCGGCTCTATGTGATGCATTACATATTTGCATGGTTTATTATCCCTAATTTATTTTAGTCCCACCTCCTTTGAAGGGGCTTTGAAGCCCAAGCGGTTAGGCGCTTGTCATGCATGCGAAAGGTCCCCTGTTTTGACCATGACATTGTCAAGATAACTGTCGACTTATGAATGGCCTGCGCAGCCAAAAGGTCTGACGAATAATATCCCGTTTGGGGGGAGTGCACATTGAATATGCTCCAGAGTCTCGACCTTGCGTACTGTGTTGTCCTTAAAAGTTACGTTGGATGCCTACTCAAGTGTCAGCTCTTCACTTGATGACTGGTTCCGAATTTTGTAGTTTTAATATGATGATAACTCAGCCTAACCTTCCCTAAATGTGGTCAAATAATGAAAAAAACATTGATTTTCTAAAGTATGGATTTTTTATAGCTTTAATGAATACTCAATATATTAAATTAATTATTATGAATAATGAATGACTTTTTATTCATTTTAATGACTATTTAGCTAAAATGACTAGCATGTTTCAGCACCCCCCCCCCCCAACCTTTCAAACGTGGCGCTATCAGGTAAACTGCTTGCTGATAGCCAGTAATACCATGTCATTGCTCAGCTTTGGAAGACATTATGTAGGACATTCATTTATGAATATATCATTTATATTCATTTATGTAGGAGGGTATGCCTGAGCCAAGTCGCTTATAAACCTTTTAATCTTTTAGTAGAATCGTCTATTAAGCTTGCCCGTAGCAAAAGTTTAATTTTCTGTTGTGTGTGTTTATTAACCCTTTCAGTCCCAAAAATTTACTACACTACAGAAACATCTGATATTCACAAAATAAGCTTATTTTAGGTCAAATATACGAATTCCATAAGAAAAAAAATCATTAAAATTTTTTATATGGTTTTTGAAACAATGCCAAAATTCTTTAACTGTGGAAAACAACAAAATAAAAAAATATATATAAGATAAAAAACACTTCGAGTTATATATTTTAAGGTACCTGACCATATTATTAAAAAAAATTTAGTAAAGTAAGCAAGTAAAGTAAGTAAATTTAAGTAAAGCAAGTTAGTAAATTTAGCAAGTAATTATTTTAACCGAAATAGTTTAAATTGTGTTTTAAATATGTGGAACTGAAGTGAACTGATCAAAAATCAGGAGAAACGCTTGTTGACTATTTTCTAAATAAAAAAAATATTAGTTCTGACTTCTATTGAGATTAATGTAAAATATTGTCTGATAGAACAAAGGATGAAGAATCGAATGATGTGTGTTTGGATGTCATAACGGGACATAAAAATTTTGAAAAAAATATTGAAGGTGATGATGCCAAATGGCATCACTGGGACTGAAAGGGTTAATAATTTCCATGGAGACATCAAAGCTTTCTTAAGCTCGAGATATTCAATCAAACAGTTTGATTAAAACATTTTAATTGGAGAAGCAATTATGAAGATTTTGCGGCACGCTTATCCTTGCTGAAAGACAATTGATTAAATAAGTAAAAGAAGGTAATCATATTAAAACTGAAGGCCCGTCCGTGGTCAAGTGGTAAGGCATCAGATTCATGATTCAACCTTCTCAGGTTCGAATCCCACCTACTGCCAATCATCCAATAAGATGAGTATAGAACATGAATAAGATGAACCCGAGTTCACTGGGACAGACGTGCTCGTTAAATCTGTGGAGTCCAAAGTCCCGACGGCGTCAGCGTACGATGTCGCTCGAAGTTCCGTTGGGTGCCCGCTCTGGTTTTGACCTCGTCACTTGATCAGGGTTCTAAATTACGAGGCGTTATTGGCTGCGTTAAAGCTTCTACAAGGAGGCTAGAAATAGGCAGTCGGAAACGATTACATTACTAAAACTGAAACTTTTCAAATATTTTTAGCATACTGTAAAAAAAAATCAGGAGGACAGTTGGACGTCCCCAGGAAGAGATGGCTGGACGAGCGGAAGAAGATCTAAGAAAGATGTAAGTTAAAATAGAAAAGTCAAAGGCCAAGGATAGAAAAAAGTGGCTCTGTGTGTTAAAGGATACCAAGGTCCTTCGTGGACTGTAGCGCCGAGGTGTAAGTACATAAAAAAAAATCAGACACGTTTATCTGCAAATGTATTGTATTCTCACGCTTATAAACTTGCTGTAATTTAAAAACTCATGTGTCTTAGCTATGATCAGTGTGAATATCCAATTTCAATTGCTCGAAAAAATACACTGATTTGGATCACCGCAGACTTCCGTTCGCAAGCTGATAAAATACAGTAGAGTGCTGTGAATTATGTTTACAGCAGCAGCTGTAATTAAGGAGGAATGGGCCCGCTTAACCGGTGGTCTTCAAACTCAACTGCTTCAATGTTAATCTAAGAGGGAAAAAACTATTTTCTCAGCCACATTTCTCCGGCTGTATGGAATATTTTTACAAATGGATTTCTTTATGTGATACATGTAACTGACTTGCAGGTCCCGACAATCCCACTATTTGAAATTGGACCGAATATTTTTTAAACTTTCAATAAATAATTTTACCAAAATATTCGAAGCAATTTTAAAACGTGGGATTATAGAGAACTGTAAGTTATCTACATTTATTGCTTGAAAAAAAGTTTGTTAAATTATATATAATACAGCTGGACAAATGTGGCAGAGAAAATAGTTTTTCCCCCTTGGATTAACATTGAGGCACTTGAGTTTGGAGACCCGCTGCCCAGCGCTCCCATTCCCCCTTAATTACAGAAGAAGTTCTATGCATCTGAAGAAAATTTGCTGCATTTTACTATTATTTTTTAGGTGTAATTTGTTTGCTTTTTTTATTCAAATTAATTACAAAAAAGTAAGGTATTGTCATGTATATTTTTGTAGGTCTGTTTGTCTACCCAAATCCGAGCATTTTTTAACCTTCTAAAACATGAGCAAAATCATACACGTATATTCTTAATCTAAAAATGCTTTTCATACAAATATATACTAAAAAGAATATTTTGCAAGGATTTTTTTTAAATGATGTTTAATAATTACTGAGAGACACACCTAAAGCTCTAAAAATACCCAATTTCTGTGATATAAACGAAAAAAAGAGGCCATATTACTTACTTGTAGTCAACAGTTTATTTTATCATTGTTTTTAATGCAAAATTCCTTTAAAATTGACTAGACTTTTCCTATATAATCATAGTATTCTTCTAATGTCTTTGTAATTGTTAAAAAAAATCTGCTATCATAGAAGTCTATATTTTATACTTTTTGTCCAACTGCTGCCTGCGCGTACTTCTTTTACAAATTTCATTTAAGCCTTAAGGTTCTTAAAATTTTATTTATTTTAATAAAAGTTTCGGTTCTCATGGCAAAATTGAAATCTCGACGTACTTTAACATTCTCAGAGAACAAATTCATTGTAATCTGAGCGTCAAAATCGGTAGCGAGAGTCTCCTAGATTGTGCCACAAAAAATTGCTCCCAGTTCTGGGGGATATATCGAGCCTGCAAAGGTCTAGCAGCGTTTGGAAAAAATCTTTCATACTCTACTAAAACATTTTACAAATATTCTTTAAAATACTGTGTCTCTTCAATTACGAATGTCTCGATTTTCAACATTCACCATGCTCATTCCCAAATTTATTTCCAAACGATAAAACAAAAAAAGAGACTACAAAAAAAAATTAAAATATTCTTTAAAATACTGTGTCTCTTCAATTACGAATGTCTCGATTTTCTACATTCACCATGCTCATTCCCAAATTTATTTCCAAACGATAAAACAAAAAAAGAGACTACAAAAAAAAATTAAAATATTCTTTAAAATACTGTGTCTCTTCAATTACGAATGTCTCGACTTTCAACATTCACCATGCTCATTCCCAAATTTATTTCCAAACGATAAAACAAAAAAAGAGACTACAAAAAAAATTTAAATATTCTTTAAAATACTGTGTCTCTTCAATTACGAATGTCTCGATTTTCAACATTCACCATGCTCATTCCCAAATTTATTTCCAAACGATAAAACAAAAAAAGAGACTACAAAAAAAATTAAAATATTCTTTAAAATACTGTGTCTCTTCAATTACGAATGTCTCTATTTTCTACATTCACCATGTTCATTCCCAAATTTATTTCCAAACGATAAAACAAAAAAAAGAGAAATTCCTATATATTCTATTTTTAGTCCTCATGTTCCCTCTCTCAATTGTTACAACTTTAACGATCGACATCGAACATTTTTCAAACAAGAACTTTTGTTTTGGAACACAGATTTACTCGTGATCCGTCCTTTTTCTAACCGAACATTTCCACATTCCGATCCTTTTAATGGATCCGGGTTTGTTCTTTTTAGTGGATGGAACGGCGAAAGGAATATGTTTGAAGATTTCAAAAAATTATCCCATGAAAATGTTTGAAGGTGGAAAATTAGCGTTTGGATTATGTAGTAGATGCAACGTATGTTGAAAATAGTATCATCGCAAAGCTGGCTGAAAGAGCTGGAACAAAATAAGTTTGCTGAGTTGAATTATTTTGCAACAGTTTGATTGCTTAGAATTTGAATAATTTTCTAACTTAAATTCTTAAGACTCTAGCAAAATTTTACTCTCAAATTCTAAATCTAAACATAGTTTTCATACAAATATATGCTAAAAAAGTATGACTTGAAAAGAAATTTTTGTTAAAAAAATTATGTTTAATAGTACTTAGGGACACGCCTTAAACTCCAAAAAAAACAATTTTTTGGCTATAAATGCAACAAAAAGGCCGTATCACTTATTTGTAATTGACAGATTATTTTAACATTTTTTTAATACAAAAAACCGATAAAACTACTTAAATAACTTTTTGAAAAGTTCGAAAAAAAATTAAAATATTTTTTGAGGACTCTAATATCGTATTAAACCTCGTTTAACTTCATTTTTTATAGAAATAAATGACTGATACCTGTAATCAAAGGCTTTAAGCTGATATTTCGATCTTCTTCTATTGGAACAGATCAGTTTCGGAACTAATTAACGTGTTAATTGTAACGCAAGAGGTTAAAATAAGTAATTAATCAAAAAGGTGAATGAAAAGTAATGATAAGTTTGAAAGAGGAAAGATGTCTGCTAGACTGGTGTATGGTAGAGATAATTAAGAAAACTCATTTTATCGTTAGTATAATGAAGCGTTGCATAAACATAACAGATACATAGTAGGGTCACATGGGGGAATTATGGATCACTCGCTTTCCGGGGTAAATAATGATCACTAAGTTTTAAGGATTAAAAATGGTTTTTAGAAAAAAATTAAATTATTGCAAGTCATCCTTATACATTCTATTTTCTTATATCAAGTTCAAAAACAATGTAACTCTGCAGCAAATAATAGAAAAAAATACTTTCTACACTACTATAAAAACATCTTCAAAAAAGATTGTCTTTGAAAAACATAATTTTTTTTAAGATCCATACTGGAGAAATATATATTGAACTAAAACTATTTTGTTGGTGCTATTTTTCAATAGGAAAAGGTCTAAGCTTTTCATTCCGATATAAATTTTTTCATAATTATTTTTTTAAATGATTTTGAAGGTATATCGATTTATCCCCCAGTTTACTGGGGTAATTCTGGATCACTGGGGTAATTCTGGATCAGTGATATTTTTTAATTTTTCATGTGTTTTTAGCAAAGCGGTATACGTCATTTTAAAGTAAAAAATCAGATTAGGCTGCATTCCAAATTTCATTAAAAAATTCGAATTAAAAGTTTATTTAAAATTTAAATAACAAAAAATTTAATCTCCATTGAAATAACATGCAAATTCCATTTTTATTCAATATTTTGACTGTTTTAATTTCGTTAAACTTACGAGAAACTTTCGAGATACTTCGAACTGTAAATTAATTTAACAAACTATAAATAACCGAATTTTTGAAAGAATGCAAATGGGAAATTGCGGCATAATTTATTAAAAAAGATCATCATTATTCTTCGAGTTAAAAAAAAATTAGCAAACGATAAAGTCAAATTTTTTTTCTGAGAAAGAAGGTTAATAAAAAGTTAATTTAGGCGTTTAAAAGTTTGCTTTGAATTATATTTTAACTGCAACCAAAAATTAATTTACTTTTAATATGCATTACTATAAAAAAAAAAGGGTGATCCATAATTACCCCATGTGTGATCCATAATTGCCCAAACCCGGGGTAATTCCTGATCACTCAATAATTAAAATAAAACTAATAATAATTAAGTTTTAGGTAAAGTGATTATTTAAATAAATTCTAAATTATTTAAGCTTACTCCATGCAAAATTAAATCTTTCTATCTTTCATACTTTAGAAAAAAATTGGATGTTGTGATTTTTTGATCCATAATTCCCCCATATGACCCTATATATTATTGGCGGCTCAGTAGATGAGAGGTATTACAAGTCTTCCTTATAATCCCAAGATTGTGGGTTCAATCGCCGGCTGTGTCGTCATTTTTCTGGATGGGAAAATCGTGAGAAATTCCTATATATTCTATTTTTAGTCCTCATGTTCCCTCTCTCAATTGTTACAACTTTAACGATCGACATCGAACATTTTTCAAACAAGAACTTTTGTTTTGGAACACAGATTTACTCGTGATCCGTCCTTTTTCTAACCGAACATTTCCGCATTCCGATCCTTTTAATGGATCCGGGTTTGTTCTTTTTAGTGGATGGAACGGCAAAAGGAATATGTTTGAAGATTTCAAAAAATTATCTCATGGAAATGTTTGGAGGTGGAAAATTAGCGTTTGGATTATGTAGTAGAAGCAACGTATGTTGAGAATAGTAGGGGAGAGCAGGGGAATCCCGCCACCTCGGGTAATGCCGCCACCTCTTGTATCTCGCCAGCGGTGTGTGTGGGAGGGGGGCTGTGAGCGCTGACCTGTAGCAGGAAACAAAGAAATTTGTAGTATAGACGCTAATGGCCGTGCGGTGAGTTGGTGTAAAGTTATTTAAAAAATACAGTTTTTAGTGATTTTCATCTAATCTTGAGCCTTCTGAAATTAAGCGATAAGTGACTGCTATCTCTAAGTTAGATAAATCAGTTATATATCATTTAAAAGAGTAATTATTTGGCTATTTTATCACGTCGTTAGTTTGGACGCTAGGCTAACTACCTTTCTTTAAACAACCGTCTATGCCATTTTGTCTTACTGGGGTAATGCCGCCACATCACTCTGGGGTTATGCCGCCACATGCAAAAAGATGGCGGCATAATCAGTAAAATAGAAATTTCATATATTGGCCCTACAACCTATTAGTTTTCTTTAGAGATGCCACGTATCCGGAAAAGAATAACTGAACTGGTCAAATAGACCAAACGAAGCTTTAAAAAAACCCGGCATAGTTAGTTGCAGCACACAGAAAGTTAATAAAAGAGCTGTACCCTGTACAATTTAATATTCCAAAGTTAATTGAAACTATTTTAGTTCTATATGTATCGCTTTATTATGTAATTTTCCATTATTTATAGATTATTTGCTTTGTTTATTGATGTGGCAGCATTACCCCAGATACCGGGGTAATCCGCCACTGTGCGAGCTTTAGAAAAATACAATTTTATTCAGTTTCTATTAAAAATTTAAATCTTAAAAAATCACTACATGATAGGTTATGAACTGTAGTATGCTATAATTCATTACAATTTACATTAAATGCAACACAATTCTGCATGAAAATTCAATTTTCCTTAAGGTGGCGCCATTCCCCTTCTCTCCTCTATACGCAAAGATGGCTG
>CM043115.1:8778812-9020412 GCA_023701765.1 Hylyphantes graminicola | reverse complement strand
ATTTTAGTTTTGGCTAAAGTTTCATGAATTTTAAAACTTGTTTTATAATAAATAAATCTTGTAGAATTACATATAAAAAAATTATACTTATACATTCAGTAGTTCAAAAATGACATGAAAGATCAAACTATGTTTTGTAGTACCTTCTTTGCACATTTTTAAGACTCCTGTGACCCCTTAAATAGATCTAAAATGGTTTCATAGCACAAACAAAAAAACAAGAAAAAAATGATTAAGAAATATTCAATAGATTGGGAGAAAAGTGTACATATGTGTTGAAAGTTATAGTTTTGAGAAAAACGCAAAAAAAAAACAAATACAGTCAAACACCGTTAACTCTAAAGGGACCACCGAAACAAATTTTGTTAACCGAAATTCATGTCAACCGTCAGGAATTTTTTTTAACATTGGGCCAGTGAATAGTTTTCAAATATAAACAAAAAATTCTTATTTTTATAATATAACTTATACTATAAAGATGCCAACATTTCAAGTAAAACTTACGTGAAAAAAATCAAATCTCATTGGTTCAAAAATAATCACGTGCTATTTTTTTACCTAAAGAATATCGGCATCGATAAATCTCTGGAACTACAAAATGCAAACTTATTTTTTAGCTTAAAGTAAAACATTTGAACATTTATACTGATACCATTTGTGAGTTTCCATATATGATCGAAATAGCCGCTAATGATGTTACTTCAAATGAAGAGCTCAAGTGCAAAACAAGTTAAATCCCTTTTTGGAAAAAATTGAGTTGGTTAGCTAGTTGCATAAATTACTATTATACAAATACAAATACAAAAATTGTCGACCAACAACAGGGCAGAGGCCCAGCAAGGTTGGTCTAAAATATATCTAATTCCTTACCAGTTTCCAATGTTATCGAGATTCTTCTTAAAATCTTCCACTCCTCTTCGAATGCACAACATATTCTGGTAAAGCATTCCACTCATTGACGACATTATTGTAAAAATACTGTTTTCTAACCTCCCTTCTAAAGCATGATTTATTCCATTTCTGACCATGCCCTCTGGTCCGGCTATTTAAGGTAAAACCCAAGCCGTCCATGTCTCCCTGTTTAATGCACTTGAACAAGTGAATTAAATCACCCCTTGATCTCCTATTTTCCAGGGAATACATGTTTAACGATCTTAATCTATTACCATAATCAATACCCGATAAACCCTTAATCATTTTTGTAGCCCTATGTTGAACCTTTTCAAGCATTTCAATATCTTTTCTGAGAAAGGGGGACCAAAACTGAACAGCATACTCCAGATGTGACCTTACCAATCCCCTATACAATGGCAAAATAATCTCTTTAGATTTAGAAGTGATACTTTTTCTAATATATCCTAACATTCGATTGGCCTTCTTACTTGCTTCAACACATTGTTTACTCATTTTAAAATCATTGCTCACAAAAACTCCTAAATCTTTGCGGTTGCGTTGGGTGCCTATTCAGGTGTTGGCTCGTCACCTGACTGTGGCTCTAAAATACGACGCCCGTCGCCAATAGCCCTCGTGCAGCTCTAGTGCGACGATATTCAAAACAAAACAAACCTAAATATTTGACAAACTCACTGTCTTGAATACTTTCTCCCTGTAAAACATAAGAATAATTAACATTGTTCTTGCCCAAATGCAAGGTTTGGCATTTATTCACACTGAACGACATGCCCCACCTTGCAGCCCACTCAGTAATTTTCGTTAGATCACATCGCAATTGCTCAATTTGCTCAACAGAATTAACTGTACTCGTCACTTTTAAGTCATCTGCAAAAATACTTAACTTGCTATTCAACCCCCAGCTGATATCATCCATAAACATAATGAATAAAATTGGCCCTAGTACAGAGCCCTGAGGCATACTCTACTTAATACTTCATTCCAATCAGAGTACTTACCATTAATGTGAACCCTTTGTTTTCTATGCAACTAGTGCGAAAAGTAACGATTTTTAAAACTAGTGGATTTTATTTCACGAGCGAGGTACGAGCGAGTGAAATATTTACACGTGTTTTAAAAAGCGTTACTTTTCGCACGTGTTTCATAGACTATTTTTTATAATTGAGTGAAAAAAATCAAATATCATTGGTTCAAAAATAATTCACGCGCTATTTTTTTTACGTAAAGATCGGTATCGATAAATCTCTGGAACTACGAAAGCAACTTATTTTTTTTAGTTTAAAGTCAAATATTTGAACATGGATACTGATACGAATTTTGAGCTTCCAGGAGAGAACTTTTCAACTTTTCATACGCCTTTTCGTAATTTTTTTTATTTTTCCGGGAGCAATTGAATGCAATTATTTGAATCCGGGAGCAATTATTTGAAGTGACATCATTAGCTGCTATTTCTATCTTTTATGGAAGTTCAAAATTAGTATCAGTATCTATGTTCAAATGTTTTTATTTAAACTAAAAAATAAGAGCGCCTTTTGTAGTTTCAGAGATTTATCGATTACGATTTTATTTAGGTAAAAAAAATCACCACGTGAATTATTTTTGAACCAAAGAGATTTGATTTTTTACACGTAAAATTTACTTTAAATATTGGCATCTTATAAAACCGGTGAAAAAAAAAGTACTTTATTTAACAGCCGATTATTGCTATGGCTCAAAAAATAAAAAATAGTAACAACAGATTTTTTCATCATATCACTTCAAATAAATGAAAAGATATTTAATATATGAAAAAAACTAAAACTACCTTTATTTAATCATATTAAATATAAATCAGTAAGCACTTATTAACCAAATGACAACAAGCCTACGAATAAAACTTTAATGGTTATGCTCAAAAGTGAGAAGTTTGAAAAACCCTGTTTTTAATTTACTAAAAATATATAAAGAATGAAAAATGAAAAAAAAAAAAAATATTTAGTGACCGAGAAACGTAACTCGATTTTTGTGCAATTTTTTTTCGGTCGCCTAGTACCTAATGCATATTCGTCACACACACACACACACACACAAAAAAAGAGTCACAAACATCAAAGATTTCTTTCTCAAAACATTTCATCGGTATTTAAGGTGAAGTTGTCACACACAAAAATAGAACTCGCTCTGTATACATCAAAGATTTCCTTCTCAAAGCATTTAATTGGTTTTTAAGGTGAAGTTTTTAAACATATTGGCAACAAAATATTAGAAAGTTATCCTAGAAGCTAAAAAAAACCCCAACAAAACTTTCAATAGCTCAATGCCGACAATATTTAGATGTTATTAATTACAAACATTTGTCTTAAAAACTAAAAATGTGGTTATTCTGTAATTTTTTTTAAAGTTCCCAAGTGTACACTTGAAATTAATAAAAAATAATAATCAAACCTAATAAGTTTTTTATATTATGCCGACCTTCGGTATAGTAATTTCTCTTTTTAGTTAATACTTCTTTTTATAATAAAGACACAATTTTTAATCGAAATGATTAGAAAAAATGTGTAAATTACTTTCAAGAACTTTTATTATGTTAAGCTTCCTATGGTAATTAATTTTTTAATTAAAGATGATTAAAAAATAACTATTTGCATCAAAGTTTAACAATTTTGTATTTTTTGTGAGAAATATTTATGTTGAAAAAATGTCTTTTTACATTGTAATTCATTATTCGAAAACATGTAATAAATAAGAAATTCTGAAAAGCTGTTGAACATATTTACTTTATTTATCTTTAAAGCATTAAGCAAAATATTTACATTTCTATTGAAATAGCTATTATTTAAATAAATTTTCGATTTCGAGATGTTTGCTTGTTTTCTACTTTTTTAATATACTTATCTAGTTAATCTGATATCTATTTAGTTGTTGACAACGTTAAAAATCCAAATATTATCTATTCAAGCTCCTTCTTATTTGATAAAACACGGTCGTATGTCCATAATTGCATTGTGTAAAGACTAAAAGATAATGCGGTAGCCATTCATATATACTAGAAAACTCTTTAAGGGGACGCGGTACCAAAAAAATTAAATCCAGTATTTTTATCGTTAGCATTCAAATTAAACTCTTTTTACAAAGAACTAACATTCAATAAAGTATACAAAACATGTATCAATATGGAAGCGTTAGTTTTTTCAAAAAATTAAAAATATTAAATATTAACGTTTTTTCAAAATACTTCTCCTCCTACAATTTAAGGAATTTTTTAATGGATTTGTTTTCAAAATGTTCCCACAACATCTATTAATAAAAGTTGGTATGAATATTGAGCTACCAGTTAAACAAAAATAGTTATGTAGATTTATGTAAAAAAAAATTAAAAAAATGATTTTTTTTCTAAATTTTCGATTTCATCACTATTTTAAAAAATTATAATCACACTAGACCTTATCCCATACCTACTTTTGTCCATGGTACACGCTTTAATACAGGGGAAAAAATTTGGAGCTCTACATTTATTAACTTAAAAGCCTTTGGCTTTTAACCATTATTAAGCTAAAAAATTTAAATTAAAAAAAATCACCAGAAAATTTCAAAAGCAATTTTACAAAACACCATATTACTTTCAATAAACCTCTATCAATATAAAGGATTTCTTCTTTTTTTTTGCAATATCCTTATATCAAAGAGTTCGAGCAAGGTTTAATTATTTTCTTGGCAGCCCTAAATTTTGGGTACCGCATCCCCTTAACACACTTTTTATGAGAAAAAAAAACTACATCTCATTGCGGTAGGGATATATAAACGTCGACAACTTGGTACAAAAATTCGTTATTTTATAACGATATTTTTGAATACCAAAGGGATTTTGAAAGAACAATAGTTAAACTAAAGGATTGGGGGAAAATATTCTTAAAACGAAACCTATTTTAAAAATGAAACTAGAAAGCTCGTTATATCGCGGTTTTTGTTGTCTCCCGCGAAGCGTGATATAACGATGGGTTGCTGTATAAGCGAAACTGTTTTCAAACCATCAAATTTTGGGAAATTCTCATAAAAGTGACGCTATGCAGTGACGCGTTTATGGATGTTGGGGCCATAGGCGGCTTCCGAATTTGGAGCTACTCGCACCTTCAAAAACTTTCTTCTTCTCGCAATTCAAAATGCATTAGAATGAGCTAAGTTCGAAAAAAATGACATCCGTATTGCAGAAGAACTTTGTACGTTTTCGCTGGAAGCCAAAGTTGTTCTTTTCTTGCAAGTTTTTAAAAATGTTTTATTTCGTCTCGAACACAGTTGTTAGTCTAGGTATTTGTTGTTAATTTTGAAATTTGGGGGCCCTCGCAATCTTGGGGCCACAGGCGGCCGCCTCTGACGCCTATTGGTAAACGCGCCCCTGACGCTATGTCTGCAGTGTACTTTAAAAAAAATATTTTTTTGTAAGCGTTTATAATTATGTGTACTTGAGTTTATTCAATTTTGTTTTCCAGGTCTTTACGCCGACAGTTCGGGTGAGACCGTTACAGTTGCGGTCAAGACTTTGAAAGACAACTTCAACCAAGACGCGCAGACAGACTTCGAACGGGAGGTAGAAATCATGTCCTCATTCAGCCACGAAAATATCCTCAAACTGGAAGGAATTGTCATTCAAGGTAAGCTCCGTGAAAAATACGTTCAAATAAACAAAAAAATACATAAATCTGAGCATAGTCAAAATGGCCACGAGTACATTTTATTTGAGTGTGAAACTTTGCATGTTCTCGTTTCGGAAGCAATGCATATAATTGTAGCGGTCTCAGTAACTCACAGTCTACCAAAAGGTTCCACAAGGTGGAAATGAGTCGGAGATCGAATTAACCATTGTAGTATCGACGAGGAGCGTCCTTACTAAGCATCGAAAATATCCCTAGAAGGGGCGAAACGGTTCAAGGGGGAAAAAAGTGGTCATCAGACCGGTATAAACAGTGTGGGGAGTCCTAGGACCATGCCTAGATCCATTCGCTACTATGTCGGGTCGTGATGGATCATACGAGGGCGTTTAAAATCTTGCATGGCAAACTGGTCGTATTTTATAATTTGGACTATGTTGTCGTGCTCTGTAGTCTCCATAGTCTCGAAGTATTTGTGTGAGGCAGATAAAATGGAAGAGTCGATCGGGTCAATTCCGAGATAATTATGAATAATGGTGTTCCTGACATACCACGGGGCGTTTGTAATATTCCTCAGGAGTTCAGGACCTTGTTTTGGAACGTTTGCAATTTTTTGCGGAAATGAGTTATCTACCATTTTCGTTGTTATTTATAATAGTGGTAGGAATGCAGAGATAAATCAGCGCCCCCTGGTGTGTTGATAATATAATAAATTAGCGGCTATGAAAACCGCCACGCACTCAAGAATGAAACACTTGCTGTTCATTTTTGAGAATGGTCATGGTTTAAAAATGAATTGAAAGTAATATTGTCTTCTCAATTCTGAATATACTCTCGGTTCGAAAATGCGTAGGTTAGTGTTCAAAAACGAAATATAAACATACCAATGCATACTCATTTGAAAATATTTTAAGTTTTAAAAGTTAGTATGAATTTACTGGCTAACCAGCAGGGGTTTGAGTGATATCATATGTCATCCCTCTGTCTGGACAAGTGTATTAGAGGATACGAAACTCCACCCTGTAACGAGGATTGTATCCCGACTTTAATACGACAACCATTAGGCCAACTTCCCTCGCGAAATTTCATTTAACGAGTGAGAGACAATTTCGTTTTCCAATTAACCCTCCAATGCATGAATTTTTATTTTCATCCCAAAAATATATATGTATCTTTAATACTCATGGTTTGGGGACAAAATATCGCGGCCGAAATATCGCGGGCCGAAATATCGCGGCCGAAATATCGCCGGCCGAAATATCGTGCGCCCAAAATATCGCAGGCCAAATTATCGCGTGCCCATAATATCGCGTGTCCATAATGTCGCGGGTACAAAATATCGCGTAAAGTAAAAATGTTGTGGATTTAATGGGTTTTGTGGTGTTTGGCAGTGAGAGGGAGTTCGATGGTAAAATGATTCTACCATTGAACTCCCCCTCACTGCCAAACACCATAAAATCCATTAAATTCACTCTATTTTAACACTTTACCTACGGGCGTCGACTGACCCGTAGACTAAAAATCTTCTAGACCAGCAACCTAATCTAATGCCTAGCTCTTCTAACGTGTCGAAAGCAACTAAAACACTATTAAAGGTTGATTTGTTGATTGGCATAATTGTACTTTCAATTGTAGGGCTACTGTTTCTTCGGAATGTTCTATGTTAAAAAAAAGTTACCCTCTAGTGATTATTTCAACCGTTAGTCATCCTTTTACATCAGACCTTTTTGACTATGTGAACAAATAAAATTTTGAGTTAATTTCATGACACAAAATTTGCATAAGGGTCCGTCTTAATATTAAAAATGTTACGAACTTTAAAATTTTCAATAGCAACACCCAATTTTAATTACTTAGAAATGTGAAAAACCCTCGAAAACCAATAAATCTAAGTTTTTGTTACATTTGGATGAATATTTGACGAGTTATTCAATCGAATCACTTGTGGATCTTTGGGGGACCATGTCTAAAATGACAAGCGTAGTCAGTCTGTAGGTTTATTAATGGAGAAAAAGCACAAGGTCAAATATCTTGAGGATGGGCCTACGAGGGATATAAAAGTCAATGAGTAGCTGTATATATTCAAAAATAAAGTCGAAAATAAGTTGTAGTAAAAAATAGATCCCTATCGTTACTTGATAAGGGTTCCAAATTACGAGATGTCATTGGCTCTGTTAAATCTCCTAAAGGTGACTGCAAATAGGCAGCCAGAAACCATTACATTAGTTCCCTTAGACACAAAGGGGGCGCGCTAGTCTCTATGTCAATTTCATTGTAGAAATTCTCCAATGAGAGTTTGAAACTTAGAGTGTTCTTAGTCTATGGGTCAGTCGACGCCCATAGGTAAAGTGTTAACTTTACGGAGATATTTTGTCCCCGCGATATTATGGGCACGCGATATTTTGGGCGCACGATATTTCGGCAACGATATTTTGTCCCATTACCAATACTCATACATTACTAACAAAAATTAACTGCATTAGAATTTAAATAATTTCATTTTTTTAAATTTTTTTCCATAAGACAAAAACTAACTGCAAAATTCCAATTTTGATAATAATGACTAGAAAACTACTAAAATTATTTCAAAATAACCCTTTTTAACTATGATCAATTTTTCAAAACAATTTATTAGTATTTAGTACTAATATTATTATTCTTTGAATCCTACCGTAAAAAGTTATTTCACAAAAGTTAATAACCTCACTCTTTAATTTTGAATACACTTTTACTACTGTCATCTATGAGGATTATTAGTAACTAAAACTTTAAAATGAAATGTAATAGATGAAATAAAAACCAGATTTGTCTAGGAGGAGCTCTAATTTAATAGAATAAAGTGGATTATGTTACTTGTTACCAAACGGTAACAGTATGCATTAGAGCAGTGGTTCTCAACCGGTGGGTCGCGGCCCCCTGGGGGTCGCGAAGGGATCCTAGGGGGGTCGCAAAAAGGTTTTTTAAAAGTAAAAAAATATATTTAAGTAACGTTTTATCCAATAATTTTACAACTAGAATGGAAAAAAATCAACACACATTACTTTACTTTATATCTTGGTTAATTTACATTTCAACTTTTTTTATGTTATTATTACATTATTTTAATTCTAGTACGTTACGTTGCAACAAGCTAATTAGAAGAAACTTGTAATTGTCGGAATTTTAAAATTCGGAACTTTTAAATTCGTTACTTAAATGGAAGTTTTCAAAATTAGATTTCTTAAATTTAGCAGCATAAACCTTCAGATTCCTTAAGAATCCATTAATTTTGTCTTGGGTTTTGATTATTGTTATATTTCGACTTTATAGCTAGGTATTTAGCTCATTTAGGTGCATAAATATTTCTGCTAAGTATGAAAGTTGAAACAACCAAGTTGAGGAGCTAAAAAAATCCGGCCAATTCTGGTTTAGCATCTTGTAAAAATATCAGCATTTCAGATCGCAGCTTAAATAACTTGTTCAAAACCTTCCCACGGGACAACCATCGTAAAATAAAAAAAAACCCACCCAAATATAATAGTTATAAAGAGTACAGCATGTGTGACAGGAGGGGGGGGGGGCGAAGTTGTTTTGTGGCATTAGGGGGTCGTCACCTACAAAAGGTTGAGAACCACTGGAATGGGTTAATGAGTCTGATATTTCCGATTGATTGAAAGCATTGATGGGTCTTCATATTTGAAATTGTTACTTTTTGTATGAGAAACATAGATTTAGTCAGATTTCAACGTGTTATTTTTCTCAGTGAAAGTTTTCGGCTATTCATTAAACTGGAACTTTACTCCATTGTACAGTTATTAATGTTTCAAAAGTCATTCATAATTATTTGACTCTGATTTAAGCCATATGTTCCGACTGATGTTCGGCAGTTTTGAGTGAAGAGAGAGACTATAAATGAATTTGATTCATTCATTTATCTCAATCAATCATTCCAAATAGTTTATCACTCCATTTAATCCATAGCATCACAAATTTCAGTTCATCAATTAATAATTTTAACGAATGAATTAACGACTTTTAGTCATTGTAATCAGTCAGTTACTGTAGTGATTCATTCGAACAAATCAGTTAATAATTTTAATTCTGCAGTCCAAATAACGATTTAGTCATTCAAAACTTATTGTGGCAAATCCCGGACTCGAATCCGGACCTTTCGAATGTAAGGCAGCCCCAATAATAGCCTCTGGGTTTGGAAGACACTTCGCAATGTTTCGCAGTAACGTATAAAACCTTCTTTAAATAGTAGTTTCGGCGTAACTTCTAAACGTATGAAAACATAATTTTCAAAAAATAATTTCACTCAAATACAGGGTGGTTATAAAATAACGCTCGCTATTCGGAGTGGTCTGTAGCTTGAATGAATGTTCCCAAATGCATCAAAAATTGTGACACTTACTATTCAAGAAGGGGGAAAAAGAATGGAATCATAAAAAATATAGAATCCTAAAAAATAATCATAAAAAAGAATAAGCATAAAAAAACTCGTCTCTTGACCAGGGTTCTAAATAACGAGGCGTCGTCAATTATGGCCAATTACGGCCAACACAGCTAAATACGCCTCGTAATTTAGAACCCTGGTCAAAAGACAAGTTTCTTTTTTTTTGAAAAAAAAATGGAATCATAAGAAAGAAAATCATCTCTTGACCAAGGTTCTAAATAACGAAGCATAGCCAATTATGGCTAATTACTGCCAACTAATCCAAGTAAGCCTCGTAATTTAAAACCCTGGTCAAGTGACGAGTTTGTTTTTTATGATATCATTCCTTTCCCCCCACCCCCTTCTTGATTAGTAAGTGCCTCAAAGTTTTTTTTGCATTTGGATTATTCATTAAAGCTACAGACCACTCCGAATAGCGAGCGTTATTTTATAACCACCCTGTATAACTGAAGTTACAATTTTATTAAACTAGAAAACGATTAAATTGTATGCACCTAGTTAATTTCATCCAAATAACAATATTTATTTAATGTTGGACTGGGATTTAGAATTTGCATGCGAATTAGTAAAGTTTAGTCTCGAAACTTTCCGATTTAACGATGTAGAAAATATAATTAGCATTAACTTTCAACAAACTGTTTAAAATGTTTCGGAAATAGTGAAAAAGTCTGTTAACGTAATAAAATTTAAGTTTTGAGTGTTTGGTGCCGATTGGGGAATTATATTTTAATTAATCGGATTCGGCAATAATAATTTAAGTTCTTTATTTTCATCATGAAGTAAAATTTTAAAACAAACTGCTTGTTTGAATTCTGTAAAGAGTGTTTGTAGGTAAGTAATAATTATTTATAAGTTTATAATAATCTAAGTTCTAAGTAATAATTGTTTAAGCATTTTATTTTCATTCTGAAGTAAAATTTTTAAAACAAACTTGTTTGAATTCTGTAAAGAGAGTGTGTATAAAAGTAATAATTATTTAAGTTGTTAATAATCTAAGTTCTAAGTAATAATAGTTTAAGTTCTTTATTGTCATTTCCAAGTTTTTTTCCATTTGTTTGTACATATTTGTACAATATAAAGTCATTTTCTGGGTCATTTTTTCAATTTTGCCCTCAAAATTTGCCGCGCAAGCCAAATCACAATGTGTTAAAATAGCTTTATGTTTAATATCATTTATTTTAGTTTTGGCTAAAGTTTCATAAGTTTTAAAATTTGTTTTATAATAAATAAATCTTGTAGAATTACATATAAAAAATTATACTTGAATATTGAGTAGTTAAAAAATTACATGACAGATCAAACTATACTTTGTAGTTCCTTCTTTGCACATTTTTGAGACTCCTTAGACCCCTTAACTTAAGGGGGTATGGGACACAAAATCTTCAAAAAAATCAAAAAAATTATTATTATCATAAAAAATAACACAAATATTTTAGAATAATTTAAAACAAAAATTTTATTTATATCTGCAGTAGAACGTGAGATGTGTAGTTTTTTGTGTCATGACATCTGTGTTGGCCAACCACGTTTGTAATCGTTGCTTCCTCGTAATATTAGATAGGAATAACGTTATCGAATCCTTAGTGGTTCGGTCGGTTTGGAGCGCTTCAGTAAGGAAAGTGATAAACTTCAAAGCTGTTTTTCTCCTTGATCGTGTTTTCGATGATTTTTTGACTTTAAATTGATATAACTCAAAATCTACTGCCCATAGGGTGTCAAAAATTTTTACTCATATTTTTCAAACATATATCTTTAATTTGTCTTTAGGGATTAGTTGTAAGTAGTTTATTTTTTTATTTATTAATTTTTATAAAAAAGTGAACCTGTGAAATTATTAAAAAAAACTTCAATAATTTTTTTAAAAAAAACTATGGCAAATATGAAAAATCGGTAAAGACAGTTTGTTAAATACATTTTTCTGTTTATAAAAATGCTAAATATTTGTTTGCCAACAAATAAGTTTTTGACTTATAACAAAAATAAGAGACATCACTTTTTGACACATTTTATTTTTTAAAAAAATAAATAATGATAATTTTAAACCTCTGACTATCTAAAAGTGTAAGTATATCTAGTATACAATTATGGAAAAAAAATTATATTGATATCTGCAATATTAAAGAAAAAAGTTGAAAGTGTCCCATACCCCCTTAAGGTGGGATAAATCAAACCGATTTTGCCGAGCAAGCATCGTAATAAAATTCAAATTTGTGGCATTCACATCGACAAGGTGGTGCAAATAAAAGCGGCCCCAAACGTTGAGATAAGAATAAGACATAAATGTTGCAAATCCCAAAAACCAACGCAAAAACAGATTAGCTATCTATAGCTATTGATCGCTTCAATATTAAGCCCAAACAAACGCTTGGCGACTTATTTTCCGGCACCTACTCGACGGTTTTAGAAGCTAGTTGAAATGAAATATAAACAGGGTTTGTAGAGCTGATATTCGGGTAGTCCTCTACTCCGGGCTCGGTTACCGAGTGGCATTAGAAACAACACAGAGCTGATATAAAAAAGTTCCCACTAGTGATTATTTCGGTCGTTATTTATCCTAGAGAATCGGACCTTTTTGTTTATGTTAATACAAAACATTCTAAATTGATTGCAAGACCCAAAATTTGTATCAAGGGACGTCTTCATACGATACAAACTAAGATCTAAACCTGCCACTAGTCTATGAGTAGCTCTAATGTGAAGCTAATCCGATCCAACCAATGCCAAAACAGGTTTCAGGCGGCTTCAAGAGTTTTTCTCTCCAACATTTCAACGTAATCCTATCTCTAAACCGGGGCCACTTTTATTTGCACCACCCTGTATATTTCTAAACATAAATGCTCCAAGCAAACTCATAGCAAGAACTCTCTTTTGAAAATCCAATTTTGAACATCAGAGGAATATAAATGAAACTACATTATAACAACATATCACTCTTTACGCCAAAAAGTATGAAATCGCCGAAGAGACAATTTTATTAAAAGCGTCTGAAGTATTTCGTTGCTGTGGCATTTTATCAGTGGTAAAGCGATTTTTTTAAACTTTTTTTTGCTAGCACACGACATGAATTATGTCCTATGCTTTCTTTATTTTGTTTGATTCGAATTGTAATTTTAAGTTTTAAATGTACCCCAATAAAACGTAAGACGATCTCTATTAGGTTAGAAGGCATTTAATTAGCAGTAAACTACCTTGGGCGAGAAAATTAAGCGTTTGAGTCAACTTGCTAAAACTGATAATTTCTTGATTCTATACCTTCAATTAAGTCCCAGAGGCATAGTGATAGTGCTTCGCACTGCCATGCCACAGGTCCGGGGATCGAATCCCGGATTGGCGAGATTGAACCAGCCTTTCATCCCTTAAGGGGGTATGGGACACTTTTAACTTTTTTTTTTAATATTGCAGATATCAATATAATTTTTTTTTCTATAAATGTATACTAAATATACTTACACTTTTAGATAGTCAAAGGTTTTATATTATCATTATTTATTTTTTAAAAAATTAAAATGTGTCAAAAAGTGATGTCTCTTATTTTTGTTATAAGTCGAAAACTTATTTATTGACAAACAAATATTTAGCATTTTTATAAACAGAAAAATGTATTTAACAAACTGTCTTTACTGATTTTTCTTATTTGCCATAGTTTTTTTTAAAAAAAAATATTGGAGTTTTTTTTAATAATTTCACAGGTTCACTTTTTTTATAAAAAATAATAAATAAAAAAATAAACTATTTACAACTAATGCCTAAAGACAAATTAAAGATATATGTTTGAAAAATATGAGTGGAAAATTTTGACACTCTTTGGGCAGTAGATTTTGAGTTATATCAATTTAAAGTAAAAAAATCATCGAAAACACGATCAAGGGGAAAAACAGCTTTGAAGTTTATCCCTTTCCTTACTGAAGCGCTCCAAACCGACCGAACAACTAAGGATTCAATAACGTTATTCCTATCTAATATTACGAGGAAGTAAAGATTATAAACGTGGTTGGCCAACACAGATGTCATGACACAAAAAACTACACATCTCACGTTCTACTGCAGATATAAATAAAATTTTTGTTTTAAATTATTCTAAAATATTTGTGTTATTTTTTATGATAATAATAATTTTTTTTTGATTTTTTGAAGATTTTGTGTCCTATACCCCCTTTAGGGGTCACAGGAGTCTTAAAAATGTGCAAAGAAGATACTACAAAGCATAGTTTGAGCTTTCATGTCATTTTTTAACTACTCAATAAATGAGTATTATTTTTTATATGTAATTCTACTGGATTTATTTATTATAAAACAAGTTTTAAAATTTATGAAACTTTAGCCAAAGCTAAAATAAATAATATTAAACATGAAGCTATTTGAACACATTGTGATTAGGCTTGCGCGGCAAATTGTGAGGTCAAAATAGGAAAAATGACCAAGAAAAGGACTTTATACTGTACTAATATGTACAAACTAGGACTTATACCTAAATTCTCAGCTCAATTTTAATTAGAAATAATTTTAAGAGCTTTTTTCTGAAAAAATTAATAAAAATTTTAAAAATTTGATTTTAATTTTTTTTAAAAAATAATTTCTAATTAAAATTGAGCTGAGAATTTACATATTTTTACAATGTAAAGTCATTTTCTTGGTCATTTTTTCAATTTTGACCTCACAATTTGCCGCGCAAGCCTAATCACAATGTGTTCATATAGCTTCATGTTTAATATCATTTATTTTAGTTTTGGCTAAAGTTTCATAAATTTTAAAACGTGTTTTATAATAAATAAATCCCTTGTAGAATTACATATAAAAAATTATACTTATACATTGAGTAGTTCAAAAATGACATGAAAGATCAAACTATGTTTTGTAGTACCTTCTTTGCACATTTTTAAGACTCCTATTGCCCTTTAGTGGGTCTATAAAACGGGGACCAATTATGCTTGGGAACTAAACGCTGGGGGTCTCGCGTGAGGCTGACCATTTTACCGGGACATATGCCTAGCACCTCAGATTCCTAGATCACGAAAACTGTACTGGGAATGGTAGGCCTTGACCCTCTAATGGGCTGTAACGTCTTGGAATTTAGTTTAAACCTTCATTTAAGCCGATCCGATTGGCTCTATTTTCGTTGAGCTGACGTTTTTTATATATATAATATAAAAGATTTTTTTTCCCTAGTATACTTGTTGCTGGAACATACGTTGGTAAATAAGTGGAGTCCAAATTCCCAATGTCAAACCTTCGGATGCAGGCATCGCCAAAATAACTGCAGACCAATAAACGATCCGTGCGGCAAACAAATGTTCTACGAATAACACGCCGTGTAGAATTACTGCACGTTAAATATGCTCCAAAGTCCTGACTCTGCGTGCTGTGTCGCCATCAAAATAGGTAGGGTGTCTACTCAGGTATCGGCTTGTCACTTGACTGTGGCTCTAAATTCCGAAGTCTCCAATAGCCCTCGTGCAGTTCAGAGTGTGACGATAACTCAACCTAACCTACCCTACACTGTTAAAAACTATATGATTTACCACTTTTACGGTGTATCAGAGTTAGGGTTTTACCATAAATTTGGTGATTCCACGCTTCAAGGAAGCTAGAAAGTCCCAGGATTCCGGTGTAATCTTGCACCAAAATTTTTGACAGTGTATGGTTAGGGCCTAATTAGGAAATTTCCGACTATAGATAAAAAAAGTTTGAAGCCCCTTTGCGAAAAATTTTGTTTATGATTGTTCGTAATGATGGTGCTAGTTGGCCGATGCCTTACTTGTCTTTTTGCTACCATTTTATAGGCCTTATTTTTATAACAACGATCAAACCAATCACGTTAGGTCAAAGTCAAGCTTGGAACAAAGTTGGGCCAGAACATGTACTTAAATTTTGGGAGTCTATAGCATATGAAGAGTACACGGGAAAAACCGATTGATTTTTCAGAGAAGTTTCCTTAGCAGGCCACTTTGGCGATGATAGCGAGTGATCGCCTAAACTTGTGTAAGGAAACCAGTTCCTACCATAGATATCATAGTTAAAGTAATATAGTGGCAGATCACGTGACCTCCAATGCTAACGACGGGACACGCAAGCAATGAAGTCAGTGTTGTAGGTCACGTGATATGCCACTGTAGCACTTTAACTACTATATCTGTGGTTCCTAGCTACCAAGTTCAGGCGATTGGCGATCCGGACGCTTGGACCAAGCGAAGAAGAAAGAGAGAAACCGGTTTTGTGCCGCCAAGCAGACAGTTGCGGGCGTCCGTCTAATAAATCAATCGCTTCTTCCCGTGTACTCTTCATATAGCATGATAATGAAAAAAAAAAATAGTGGCCCAAAAATTTGCGGCTCGGACCAAACATGCCTTTTGGTATAGGTTGGCTTAAGTAAAATGGCCCCACCATGGAGATAAGAATAGGTAGGTAGGTTTTAATTATCGCCGCGGTATAGCTACACGAGGGCTATTGGCGACGGGCGTCTTAATTTAGAACCACAGTCAAGTGACTAGCCGACTCCTGAGTAGGCATCCAGCGCAACAGCTAAATGCGACATCGTACGCTGCGTTGGGACTTTTGAGCATATTTAACGTGTGCACTCCTGTACAAGGGGTATTATTCGTCAAACATTTTTAGCTGCACGGGCTGTTTATTTGTCGGCAGTATTTTGGCGTTGCTCGGACCCGAACCTGGGACCTTCCGCATGCAATGCGAATGCCGAACTGACTGGGCTCCCCAGCCGCATGAGATAAGATTAATATAGAATTGTTGCCAAGTTAAGAGGATTTATCAGCCAACTTTATTTTGATTCTGACTCGCCAGTTGGCGTTACAAATTTTCGCCAAATGATACGTCTGGCGATTTAAAAAGGGGGATACGTTTCTCTTTCTGGGGAGTGGAGCACGGCAAGCTTTCTCAATCACAAGATAAAGATTATTCTACTGTAATCAGGTTTAGACTAACGAAAACTGGTTCCGGTACTCTTTTGCGAGCCCGGACGATGTTCTGGAGGAAAAAAAATTGTGTTGTTTGGTTATTTCTCTTTCATTTAATTTTTTTTATTTGTTTAATAAATTATATTTATTTTGTAAATATTACGATCTTTCAGGAAACGATTTCTTTTCTGGTTTGCTCGTACTAATACATTATATTACGTCTTAAAAATGTGCAAAGAAGGTGATCTTTAATGTAATTTTTTAACTACTCAACATATAAGTATATTTTTTATACGTAATTTTATAAAATTTATTTATTATATAACAAATTTTAAAATTTATGAAACTTCATCCAAAACTAAAATAAATGATAACAAACATAAAACTATTTGAACACATTGGGATTAGGCTTGCGTGCCAAATTTTGAGGTCAAAATTGAAGAAATGAGCAAGAAAATGACTTTATATTGTACAAATATGTACAAACAAAGACTTGTACCTAAATTCTGAGCTCAATTTTAATTAGAATTTATGTAAAGAGCTTTTTTCTAAAAAAAATTAATAAAAATTTAAGAAAAACGCTCTGAAAATAATTACTTATTAAAATTGAGTTTAGAAATTAGGTATAAGTCTTTGTTTGTACATATTTGTACAATATAAAATCATTTTCTTTGTCATTTCTTCAATTTTGACCTCAAAATTTCGCGCGCAAGCCTAATCCCAATGTGTTCCAATAGTCTTATGTTTGTTATCATTTATTTTAGTTTTGGCTGAAGTTTCATAAATTTTAAAATTTGTTATATAATAAGTAAATCTTATAGAATTGCATATAAAAATTATACTTTTATATTGAGTAGTTAAAAATTGCATGAAAGATCAAACTATGCTTTGTAGTTCCTTCTTTGCACATTTTTAAGACTATGACCCCTTAAATCTAGTTCCGTACTTTTAATTGTTGGCGTAGCAATCTTTATGTTTGTTAAAACTAATGGCATACTAATGCAAAAGTAGAAACCCCAATGTATAATGAATCTGTCGTATTAGCAGTTTTAAAGGCAATAATAAGGTCAGCAAGATACAAACAAACGCGGGTTTATGGTCTTCAAAAACATGTGCAGGAACCTTTTGTATTGCTAGTGGCAGTTTGTCAATTTGTTCATTCGGTTGCTCTTGTAAATTAGACACTGGTCTCTTTATTACAAGCCTTACTCCCGCCACTAATCTGTACATTCGTTCTGAAAGAAGCTTTCTACATTGCACACCTTTGGAGCCGGGAAATCTTGACGTGTTTTTTGCAACTTTTCAAGGCCTCTAAAATAGCGTCGGACTGAGTGATTGGCACATTAAACTTTCAGTACTCTGCCACCAAACGACATTAACTGCCCCCTATAACCACTTCCGCACAGGATTTATAACTTCGGAACAAATATAGACTAACCCAGCATTCAGTTACAATTTGAATCTTCAACTCTAAAAATTGGCCACTATAATTACATTTTTTCTTCCGCAAATTAAATAAATTATCTTTATAGTTTGCTAAATTTATTTGCAGTTTGAAGAATGATTATGTAAAATTGAACGAGTCACATCCTGTAGCATCCTTTCCGTGATCTTTGGCAATGCTTTGAAAATCTCACCTTAAATTACACGAGATTCTTGTAATTAAATAACTATCAATAACTATAATATTTGAAAAAACCTGATATATCCAGAACATTTGGCAATGATAAACATGAAATAACTCCAAATTGCACTGATAATTAAAGGAATTTAATTGTAAATTAATACCAATTAGCTCTTTAAGCAAAAAAAAAAGTAACACTGTGAACCACCTTCTTAGTAAACAAATATAATAAACATTAAAAAAAATCACATTGTGGTATATTTTTTATAACGCCATTCCAAATCGATTTACAAAGAAAAAATTAATAATCTTTAACATTTCAAATAAGTTTTTTCGTGATATTGCTGATGTGGCAACAGTAATTTAAATGACTAAAAATAATGTCTGTCCTTACTTATTACAATGCTAAATTACAATGCTACTTTAATGGGTCGTTCGTCGACATGACAAGATGACAGATGTCCGTATGGACGTACAAACAGAAGAACAAAAAGTATGAAGTTAATTCCCTGCTGTCCTATCTTTCGATGACAAAAATGATTCTTAAGATCTGATGGATCGAACAGATTTCGTCACCGAAGTAAGGACAGACAGACGGGACACTTTGGGAAGACTACCATGTCAATACCTTCTTTTCTATTAAAATTTTTTTTCGAATTTAAAAAAAGATTATAAAATATTCTAAAAATAACGTCAGGGCTTCATCCTCATTGACTATACATCCCAGGACCCCTCCCTAAACATTTTTAAATAAACGTTTATATTTCTCCCTTCAATAAACCCACAGACTACGGCCGTCATTTTAGAAATGATAAACCAAAGGTCACTAAGTGATTCGATTGAATAACTCGTCAAATATTCAGCCACATGTAACAAAAACTAAGATTTAGGGTTTATGAGGATTCTTAATATTTCTTAATTATAAAATTGGGTGCTGCCATTGAAAATTTTAAAGTTAATAGCATTTTTAATATGAAGACGGCTCCTTATGCAATTTTTTTGTCCTGCAATTAACTCATGATGTTATATAAACACAAAGTCAAAAAGGTTCTATAGGATGACTAACGTTCGAAATAATCACTAGTGGGAACTTTTACCACAGCTGTACATATCAAAATAGCTAAAAGTATCCAAGCGCCAATAGCCCTCGTGTAGCTCTAGTGCGACGATAATTTAAACCAAATCTAATCTAAAAGTAACCAACCTATACTACAACTAAAGTAGTCAAGTTAAAAAGTCGAGCGAAATTCTTTGACTGGATTTATAATGAGCTCCGCCCACTTTTCTATGTGGTTTAGGTTTACAGTTTGAACGATTTAGATATTGGCGTTTTTTTCCTTCTACGATTTGGCGACATTTATTTTTGTGTGTCATCAAATTTTAAAATCATAGATTCTCGTTTGTTATGAACGTTTTTGTCATAAAAAGTACTTGAAATGTAAAAGCATCATTTAAATTCTGTATTACCATACAAAGATAATGCATGAGTGAATCATTTAAATTAATAATAAATTTTTTTACTCAATTAAGCCAAGTTGTCCTACAGATGTCACCACGATTCTCGAAATGAAGCTTTTAAAAAAAATTAATAATTAAAAAACTGATTGATATTGTTCCTTCAAATCTTTTTTAAATTGTCTTTCATCCCTATTTGCGTATCTGGTGCAAACAGATCATACGTTTAAAAAATACTTTTCAAGAAACTATGATTTGAAAAATAAGGCATTACGTGTATAGGACTGACAGTCCCTCTTAAAAACCATTGCGAAAACTGGTTTGCTATGGGCAGCTATTGATCGTTTCAATATTAAGCCCAAACGCTTGGAGAATTATCTGCCTTTAACTATTCTATAGTTTGACAAGCTAGTTGGAATGCAATATAGCAGGTAAACTGAAGGTTTGTACTGCTGTGCAAATGGAGTTCCCACTGGTGATTAAATCGGCAGTTATTAATTCTAGAGAAACTGACCTCTCTGGTTTTGTTATTACAAAACATTCTAAAATGATTCCACCTGAAAATATATGTATACCAACCAGCTAAAATGATTTCAAGACATAAAGTTTGCATAAGATGTCGTCTCCATATAAAACGCTCTATGATCGAAACTCGACAATCAATAGTCTATGAGTAGCTCTAATGTGATGCTCATCCATCCAACCAAGCATTTCAATGCATTCCTATCTCTAAGCCGGGGCCACTTTTATTTGTGCCACCCATATCAGGCCCTGCCGAAGGCGTTAAGGTACTTTGTCGACATAACTGTACTGTACCTTGGGCTGGGGTTGCCTGGTCGGTAGAGTCTTGGACTGGCATTCCTAAGGTTGCGAGTTCGAGTCCCACTGCCTTCCGAAGACCCCCGTGTTCGCTAATGGTGCCAAGTGAACGCTAAATCCAACGTGATCACATCAAAGTCCTCCCAGTTCCCTTAGCAAACCAATACCTTTGGGGGAGACAAGTTAATTCTGGAGATCCTCTAGTTGGCCTGTGTCTCTAAAAATTAGATGGATTCATTATGCGTTTGCTGTGTCCGACTTATTTGACGAAGGTTTATAAGCGGATCTCTTACCAAGCACTCAAACCTAAAAATACAGGGTGGTTATAAAATAACGCTCCCTATTCGAAGTGGTCTGTAGCTTGAATGAATAATCCAAACGCAACAAAAATTGAGACACTTACTAATCAAGAAGGGGGAAAAAGAATGGTATCATAAAAAAGACAGAATCCTAAAAAAAATCATAAAAAAAATCCTCATAAAAAAAACTCGTCTTTTGACCAGAATATAAATTACGAGGCGTCGTCAATTAGGGCCAATTACTGCCAACACAGCTAATAACGCCCCGTAATTTAGAACCCTGGTCAAGAGACGAGTTTCTTTATTACGAAAAAGAATGGAATTATAACACAGAAACTCGTCTCTTGACCAAGGTTATAATTACGAGGAGTAGCCAATTATGGCTAATTACGGCCAACTCATCCAATTACGCCTCGTATTATAGAACCCAGGTCAAGAGACGAGTTTGTTTTTTATGATTCCAATCTTTTTCCCCCTTCTTGATTAGTAAGTGTCTCAAAGTTTTTTGCATTTGGATTATTCATTCAAGCTACAGACCACTCCGAATAGGGAGCGTTATTTCATAACCACCCTGTATATGTCTTCCAACACCAACCTTAACTGTATCTTTTATTTTCCAGATAACCAAACCACCCCTTGGATGGTGTTCGAGTTCATGCAGCACGGGGATCTTGCGCAACTTCTGAGGAACAGCAGTCCTTTCCTAAGGACAGAAAACTCGCGTCGCTCCTTTCATCTGAGTCAGGTACGTGTGAGACGCCGGCATTTAACCCTTTCAGTCCCAATGACAATTTGGCACCATCATTTTGGAAACATTTTTCTGATCATCTATAGCCATTTGTGATATCAAAAAGCACATCCCAATCGATTCCTTAAACCGTTTTCTATTAGAAAATATTTTTTAATAATCCCAATAGTTACACTCTTAAAACAAAAGAGTGAAATCCACTCCAGTTGGAGAAGTGCATTTTCGACACCGTAAAGGCATGCATATTTTCTCAGACTGAGTTAAAATCACTCGTTTGGAGTGATCCTGTCGGAGGTTTAACACACAAATTATCCACTCCAAAAGGAGAAGTGCATTTTCCAGTCTGGAGGAGTGAAATCCACTCAGACTGATTTAAATTAGGAGTGTTTGTTTTAAGAGTGTACAGCCCTAATATTTTTTTTAAAATTATAATCAGAAATATTATGATGTCAAATGGCATAACTGGGACTGAAAGGGTTAAAGGCAAATGAGCTCAATCGACCGCCTCGATAGCAAAATGCCTCTGAGTTGATTCAATGGGAAAAAAAAAACTAAGCCACATTTCTCCGACTGTTTGGATATCTTTACACATGTTTTTTTTTGTGATAAGGATAGCTGACTTACAGGTCTCTATGATGCATCATCTTGAATTTCGTCCGAATATTTTTTTTTTATAGAATCATTCATTGAAAATTAAATTTTTTTTTCGAATCCATTTGAAAAAAAATGGGATTATGGAAATCTGTAAGTCAGCTGTATTTATAATACCATTTAAAAAAAACTTGTAAAAATATTTAATACATCCGAAGACTTGTGTCTCACAAAAATAATTTTTTTCATTGGATTCACTGAGAGGCATTTTTTTTTGGAGACCCGCTGTCAATTGGACTCATTCTCCCTTTATTCTGTAAAAGTACAGAAAATAATAAACACAGAACAAGCTTTCATGCTTCAAAATACTACTTAACGAGCTAGTTAAAGCTTATTAGTTCAAGCTTTAGTTATTTTAGTTTTTCAGGAACGCCAATTGGAAATAATTTTTTTTCAAACTATTCTTATAATTTTGTTGTAAAAACGACTGTATCCTTTTGTATTTTGTTTCAATAAATGGTTTTTATTTTTAATCGTTAGTTAAACTGAGATTTAAGAGATTTCTTTTGAAAAATAATGTAGTTAAGAATTGTTTTTAGGAATTCAGTTTTTATGGTTATATCTGCGCCATTTTGGGTGTTAGTGCTGATGCCTTATTTTTATATTACGGGGACAAGGCACCCAAAACATTATTTCTAGAAATAATAATATAAATTTGTAAATAATAGTGGTTTTTATATAATGTTCACACTAAATAAACTATTTCTAGCAATAAAGTCTAATATTTAAAAGTAGTTTTAGATTTATTTAAAAAAAGGCACAATTTAGTCAATATTGAGAATTACTCCAGCAAACTTTAATAGTTTGTTTTTAGTACTATTTGTTCAAGAACTATGTATGGATTTTAAAATGTGTGAGCTACAATTAAAAAGTAACATGCATTTATACTGAAAATTGCAAAAAATTACAAATTATTGAAGTCAATATTTTTGTTAAAAACAACTATACATAGTAGACCTAATTCCACGCACAGTTTTATGAATCTTACATATAAGAACACCAGTTAAAAATTACAAAACTCCAACTTAATTAGCAAAAAAGCCCTTGAACTTTTTTAAGAAGCTACTAGTGAAAACAGTAATATTTGAGTTGCCTCTCTTCAAAACAACAAACTAAATGGGTTAACATAATCTCGCGAACGGATGCTAGAATTTAACCTTCTTCACTAATATTGTGATTTTTTTTAATGTTTGTTATTTTGGATTTTAAAATTCAGAAATAAAATAAAGACTAGAAGATAAAAAGTTTTAATTTTAATTTGAGTCGCATATACGGTTATTTATAACGAACAGATTTTCAAATGCGATTAGTTATAATCACATTGACAAACATGATTATTGCATTAATGTTTCACATTTTTTATGCAAATTTTTGTTTCATTCATATTGCTGCAAAATGTCTGTTTAAAATTTGTCGCCCTTTATCGGTAATATTAACCACGTATTACAAAATGAGGGTTACAACCTTTACACGATATTTAAGGAAAGCAAAATAATAGAATGATTTGGCAATGATTTTTAATCAAGGAAAGTGGGCACTAATAATTTTAAGTAAGCAATGTGGTAACAATAAAATGTACTGAAAACCGAATTCCAATAATATTTTAGCATATTTATTTTAAATATTAAACTCACTTCTTGAAATTGTATTGGAAATAACACATATTTAAAAACATAGTAATCGATATAATGTAAAGTTAATTCGACAAACAAGATACATTACATGCACTTGAAATAAGAAAAATTTTTTAGATTTTTTTCAGAGATCAATAATTTGAATAAACATTTATCAACAAATGATTTTCAACCACCAAAAGATAATGCAACTTAGGATCGAATTCGCCAAGTAATTTTTTACACGATCCCTAAAATTCGTCTTTTTCAGTTTATTTACAATAACTCGGCAAATAATTGTTTTTGAATTAAAAAATTTGGGATTTTTATTCTACTTGATCTACTTTATCGATTTATGTAAAAAAAATTAGGGTTGCTATTCATGTTTTATTTTTTATCATTTAAATTTAAATAAAAAATTATTAAAACTGAAAAATTGATGAAAAAACTTGTGCGATTTGTTTTTGGAAGATTAAGAAGTATATAATGAAAAAAAAACTTTCTTTAATTCCTTTTATTTGTGGAGGTATGAATAAAAGTTTATGAAACTTTTTTAACATTATGGGCGTTCAACTTTGAATGCTTATTAGCTTTGCAAATAATGCAGAGTAAATAATTCTTTTTTATACATGGGGTATTTTGAAGGCGTTGAAAATTTTTTTGTAAAAAAAAAAATTGGGTGTTGCCATTGGAATTTTCAAAGTTGGTGCACATTTTAATATGTAAACGACCCCTTATACAATTTTTGTTGCCAGTTCTCAGTTCCTTACGCTATTTTCGGAAAAATGACACCTTTCACAAAGTTCCTTGTCCAATAGCAGCCGAGAAACGTGGGGTGGAAACGTTTTTTCCCCAGCTGTACATACCTACCCTGCATAAATAAGCAAAATACAATAATTGTTATCTATTGACTGGTGGTCAACATCAATTTTTGCAAAAAATAATGCAACAACCTATTCAAAATGAACAGCCTCCTAGAAAAGATGTGTTGAAAACTAGTTGAACCTGTAATTTTAATCAGATGTAAATTCAACCAAACCAAACTAAAAGTACTACATTCTTGTGTAGCACAAGTACAAGCTTTCTTGCACGACCGAAAGTGAAGTCAATTATTTAGCTGTTTTTTATTGGCGGGGGCCGGGTAAATACTTAGGAATTGCACCCTATACATTTCCTGTCAATTTTGGGAACACCCTGTAAGTTAACATGATCGTTGATCGTGAAGGGATTACCGAAGTAGTTCACATTAGCCGTCCAGTTTGACTTATAACACTGGTCAACAGTGAAAATGCGAATGAGATGAAAGTACCCAATTCTGAATGATTTCGACGAGCTAAACACGAATATCACCTTAAAAAATGAAAGTTAGCTCTTGTTTTTGAGTTACGGTCGTTTTTTCATTGCATAGGATACAGCGAAATGCAGGAGTGCTCCAAACGCAAAATTAATTTATGTCCATTTTGTTTACAGAAAACCTACGAATTTGAGGCTTATACAGATTTAATTATATATTATCAACCTGAGAGTGGGAAGAAATGATAACTTTCAAGGTTTTTGCAACCATATTAGCAGCTAAATAACCCTTCTAAGCAATGTAATTGTTCTCATCTCAAGAGGTTTAGAATAAAAAGCAATAAATTCCTTGTATTTCGCACTTGGTTGTTTTAGAAGCTGTAGAATATCAAAAATTAGTATTAGTAATAAATCTATAACTGGAATGCCTTGTAAATGCATTAATAGAGCAAATAACTTCTGTTATATTTGCGGCAAAGTGCAATTTTTTGAACACAAAAAGGGTCATCACTGCAAAAGTAAAGAATGCTTATCATCTGTATTTTGGTTTCAAGATGGGAGACTAGGAATAATTTCGGGACTCCTCACTTATGTAGTTAAACTTGAGTAGCAAATTTGTCACTTTGACTTCATCTGGGGCAACAGATAGTGCCGTATGCTATATAAAATTTAATGGAAAAAAACAACAGAATATCATTTTCTTATTAAAAGGGAACCAACAAGTCAGATTAATGACTTATTTCTGCATCATCTCATCAGTTAAATGAGATGTTACTTAGAAAAAGCTAAATGTTAAATAGCCTAACATTCCTTCAACTATGTGTCTGGTCCAACACGACACTACTTACTAAAAAGTCTCCAATATTTTTTATAGTTTTAACGAGGATAATAGCCATGCGTCTGCTAAATATGCTACAGCTTCTAAAAACAACCATGAAGAAATGTGAGGAATTTATTGCTCTTTTTTTCTGCACCTTTTAAAGTGAGAACAATTATGTTGCCTATTGGGGTATATTAAGCTGCGAAAGTGTGTAAAAATTCTTGTAAATTATCATCTCTTACCAACCCCATGTTGATAATATTAAATTAAACCTGTATGAGCAAAAATTAGGAGGGTTTCTGTAAACAAAATGGACTTTAATAAATTTTGTGTTTGGTGCGCCCATGCATTTCGCCGTATCCTATGCAATGAAGAAAACGACCGTAACTCAAAAACAAGAGCTAACTTTTATTTTTTAAGGTGATATTCGAGTTTAGCACGTTGAATTCATTCAGAATTGGGTACTTTCATCCGATTCGCAGAATTTTTTTCAAATTTTGTTGTCCAGTGTAATTTGTGAAAGCCTAAATTATTAATTATTTTTCAATAACAATATAATTTATAAGACTTATAATATGACTTTATAATATGTAAGAATAGCAATGGAATTTTTTTTATTACCCTGCAAAATATGATAAAAGTAATATAAATTTTTTCAAGTATTTATTACTTACTTATTAATTAAAAGACATGGATAAATTTAAGTGAACAAGAAGTAAGTAAAGAATATTGACATTTTACATGAATCTAAGCAAAGTTTCTAACATTAATTCAGAGTTTAACAAGCTGGGAAGTTACAATCAGTGGACAATGCAACAGAAATATATTTCATGCTAATAAAACACTTCAGCTTATGATTTCTAAGTAAAGTCTAATCTCTCTCACAATGACGAAATTAGACTGTACTTTACTTGGAAATCATGGTGAAATAAAGTGCGCGCGCGAATTACAATCTTTTCCACTCCGCAAATAAAATTAATAAAGTGTGAAAGATGCTATTCATTAGTAGATGTTCTTTGTTTTCGTTATTGTAGCTGTTATTTTCGTCAAATAGCTTAGTAATGGTAAGGTCAAACTAAATATAGTATCAGGTTAGATTGTCAGTTTCCAGTTATCAATTTATGGCAATGGAAATTTCTATCCAATAATCGAAGTTCTGTTTGAGTTAGTTGTTACGATTTTCCCCGCTTCACTTGGGTAGCATTCGGAACGGTGAAGATCCGTCCAATCAAGTTACTTCCATCCGCTGCGATATACCACAAACACGATAAGCAATTTTCTATTTACGACAAGTTTAAATACAATTACAATTATTTGGACGTCTTGTCCTGACGCTGTTTTGGTTCTGGCTGGGTAGAATTTCCGCCCTACAACATCTACAATAGAATATGTTCTAAAATTAATAATGGAATTAATTACCTGCTTAAAAGGTTACTTTTGAAAATGTGCTGGGCGGGATTAAATATTTGGAACTTAATTGATATTCAAATAACTTAAAATATTGAATTTAATAGTTTTTCGTAGACGTTGGTGTGAGTTAATATTCATTATCAGTTAATTTTTCAATAACATTTGAAGAAAATTTTTGTGTCACTAATCATGCGGGAAAAAAAAATAAATACCATGACGACCACTGGGGTGCCCAAGTACACTGGGACAAGCCTGATGGTCAAATCTGCGGAATTCCATTGGCGTTTGGGTACGATGTCGAAACTTTGTCTAATTAGATTGTATGGATTAAATTGTGTATGGTCGCCCTCGTAGTGTAGCGGCTATAGCTCTGGACTGCAGAGCTGGGGGTCTGGGTTCGATTCCCGGGTAAGGCGTGGTTGTAAATTGTACTCGTCTCTGTCTTGTAATTGGGTGTAAATCTGTTAGGCTGTGTATCATAATAAATATTTTTAGACAAATTTACACATAACTAATATGACACTATGTACAGTGCAAGTGAGGAAACGGAAAAGTACAGTTCAGAAAAAAGAAAACCTTCAAATATTATAATGAACTTGCTATCATAAAGCTAAAACGAAACCTGAAGTTCACAAGAGTTAGTGCGAAACATTCTTTTGTAGCTTTTTTTGGGTCAGCTTTTGAAAACAAGCCAACTAAGAACTTCGAATTTTTTTACATCCAAAAACAAAGAAAACATATCACCTTGTTCCGATTTAGCCGCGATGCCCATAACTTATAAGTTGGAAGGGCTGCGGGAGAAATGCGGAAACTCGGAAATTTCAGCGCAACTATTCGAAATAATTTATGTACGTTTGGAAACGGTCAAATTATTCCGAAATCTATATACAATAGCACAAATGAAACATGATTTTCCGACGGGGAATTCATTCTCAGTTCATTGGTTTCATTTGTAAACCAATGAACGCAATATTCTAGTTAGCCATTATTCATACATTTTCCATAGCTCTGTTTTGTAATATTATTGAACAAAAATATTGTGCATAATAGTGGTAACCAAATTGCAACAACTATTCAGTTCAGTATATTAAATCAATGTAATACAAAAGAAATGAAAGGGACGTATGACAACATTTGCATAAAATTTATTTCTGATGGTCATACGAATATTTAATTGTTTTAGTAGGTTAGAGGTTGTTCGTATAATAGGTATTAAAAGTTTCCGCGATACTTAACGTTGGGTTGAATTGAGTCTGATTATCGTTGCACTAGAGCTACACCAGGGCCGGATTTCTAAAATGGCTAAGTAGGCTGTAACCTAGAGCGGCAAATTTTTGGAGGCGCTGCAAAGGCAATTGCACCCCTTCTCCCTGATTTCGAAGTTGAAAGAAAAATAGTGGAACTGTTTAAAATATTCGCCAATTTCGATTTAGTGTGTAAAGGTACACAGAAGTAATATATGTATCTATTTTAAACACCACAACCACCCTATTTTGCAGCTAACCTTTCCCCGATGGAGAGAATATGACAGGGGCGGCAAATCTTTAATTCCGGCCCTGAGCTACACACGTGCCATTGGCAACGGGCGTCATAATTTAGAACCTCAGTCAGATGATGAGCCGACATCTAAATAGGCACCTAACGACGCAACTTTTAAGAGCCACATCGTACGCAGCTTTGGGAATTTGGAGCCTCTTTAATGCTCACTTCTCTTCACGGGGTTATTGTCCGTACGACATTATTAACTGCACGGGTCGTTTATAGGTCGGCAATTCTTTTGGCGATGCTCGGATCCGAACCTGGGATATTCCGCTTGCAAGGCGAGCGCCTAAACTGACTGGGCTCCCTACCCCTTACATAATGTTAAATCAACATAATCTGTTTGTGTGAGTGGATATATTCTGCATATGTTAGCACACAACATGAATGCAAAATACTAAATAATCAATGTAACTCATTACCATTAAATGTATCAATATATGAAATATATTCGATTCTATCAACAGTGGTTCCATTTAACTTATATTTTAATGATATTGATATCCATAATCCTACACTATTAAACATGTCATTACTACTACCTGATATGCATAGGTATCATTTTCCATTACTTAGCAAACCAGGTGGTTTAGAACGCTCATCGATTTAGTTTAGTGTTTAAGGAGGAAATAGGGCGCGCTGGATTGGGGGTCTCCAAATTTAAGTGCCTCAATGTTAATCCAATTTGAAAAAAACTAGGTCTCAAACTCAAGTGCCTCAATGTCAATCCAATCGGAAAAAACTATTTTCTCTGCCACATTTCTCCGGCTTTACTGAATATTTTTACAAACGGTTTTTTCAAATAATAAATGTAGATAACTTACAGGTCTCTATAATCCCACTTTTTAATATTGCTTCGAATACTTCTTGTAAAATTAATTATTGAAATAAAAAAAAAATATTCGAACCCTAACCCGTTTGTAAAAATATTCAATACAGCCGGAGAAAAGAGAAAATATTTTTTTCTTAATTGGATTAACACTGATGCACTTTGTTTTGGAGACACGTGGTCCAGCGCACCCATTCTCGCTTAACTGTAAAATAATGTCATAAATTTGTTCAAATGTCTCGTGTCTAAAATCAGTACTTTTTCATTTTTTGGGTGCAAGGGATAAAGTCGCCAAAAATGTAGAACTGCCACCAAACGGAATATAACTGATGGTAACCTTGAACTGTGTATACTATGGTCCCTCAACTTTGTACGCTGTGTTTTTGCTGCCAGAAAATTCTTTCTGGCGAGATTTGAGCCCGCAAGGCGGAAAAGCACTTCAAAATGTCTTAATACTTTTGCAAAATATCTTTTCAAATGTCTGATATCTGAAATTGTAATAGATATGATTTTTTCTTTCAGTTTGACTTGACATGGATATCCAGTCAAATCGCCAGCGGCATGGTATACCTATCATCCCAGCACTTCGTCCACAGGGACTTGGCCACGAGGAACTGCCTCGTGGGCGAGAATCTGTCCGTCAAGATATCAGACTTCGGGATGTCTAGAGACATTTATACTTCGGACTATTACAAAGTAAGTTGAAAGCAAGTTCCGTGCCATAAGTAAAGAAAAGAAAAGATTTATTATAATGCTACTCATTAAAGGGTTTACAAATGCTCACTTATAACATTAATTACTTAAAGTAACTTTTTTATTGTAAGGTTTTTTGTGCGTACACTTTAAAATTTAGTGGAACTTTGCTCCATAAGACAGGTGGAATCATATGATCTCGCAGTTTTTACGGAGTAAGAGTTATCCTTCAAATTTATGCTGTAACATTACACCACAAAATCATAGCATGCTTGACTCTTCTTCCGATAGTAAAATGGTTTTTACCAGGATAAGGACAAATCGTATGAAGCTCGATCCTTCCTCGGATTTTGAGGAGTAACGTTCCACGAAGGAGCCGACTGGGATGGGATAGTTAGCATATATATTCCGGCTTGTGTGCTTGATCAGAGACCCGCTTATAAACCTTCTTCAAGTAAGGCAGACACATATTGTGGTGGAGTAGGTGGTTGTGTGGCAGGTGCTGTTTCTGAGAGGCGCATAGAAGAAATAGTCTTCACAAAAATTGTTTCTGTTTCTAATAAATGACTATTTACACAAAAATACATAAATTAACTAGAAATCGGCAGGTGGGCGCAGACAATAAACAGTACATCATAAGATAGTCCAACTTGGTGGGGCTAAAGCTTGGTCAATGAACTTTGTCGTTGAGCGGGATCGAGGTGCATCGAGAGCGAGTTCGATTTGGCATCTGGTGAGCCGAAGGAAGAGGACAGCCATAAATAGGAGAAGTCACTCCACTTTACTTCACTTCAATTCGGCGGGTGGTGGAAAACTGAGGCTGCACTGTTTGGTCGTAAACATCCTCCCGCCCATGAAACCCTTGGGTTTCATAAAAGTCTAACTAAAATGGAAAGCTGCAAAGATAAGAAACTGAAAAGGAAAAAAAATTAGCGAGGTAAACTGCAGACTTTTGCAATGGGCCTCATTAAGGTGCCATTTTTGGTTTTCAAGGTAACTACTCGAATCATTTGATCTGATCCAGGGTGACACTGGGCAACTCGTCCGAGCAGCCACCTTCCTGGAGGTAAATTGTCCTCTTTAATAATTACAAGATCCCCAACTTTGATGTTGGGATGAACCTTCTGCCACTTTGGCCTGGTTTGCAATCGGGAGAGGTACTCTGACTGCCATCGCCTCCAGTTGCGTGATCTGTTGCACTCTTTGCCACTTGTGGAGGCGGTTCTCTTCTAGGTGAGGAAGGCTAGGTTCAGGCGGGGTCTTCAGGGAGTCTCCAACTAAGAAATGTCCTGGTGTGAGAGGAACTAGGTCATTAGGGTCCGAAGAAATTTCAGAGATAGGACGCGAATTAAGAACAAGAAAATTAAACGAAAATCAAAACGAATTAAGAATGCTTTCAATCTGAGCAAGAATTGTGGACATTTCTTCGTAAGTGAGATGAGTGTTGCACAGTAGTCTACGAAGGTGATGTTTGGTTTGCTTAACACCGCTTTCCCACAAACCACCAAAATGAGGTGCGGACGGTGGGATGAAATGCCACTTAATTTTGTCGTAAGCCAAAAGTTCTGCGGCGTGTTGGTTAATTTGCTTAACAGCTTCTTCGAATTCTAAATTCAGAATTTTGGATGCACCTTTAAAGTTAGTTGCTTGGTCGCTATAAATGTCTGAGCATAAACCTCGTCGAGAGGTGAAACGACGAAAAGCGGCAATGAATGCTGTAGATGTTAGATCAGTTACGAGCTCAAGGTGGATGGCCTTAACACTTAAGCAAATGAATAGTGCAACGTAAGCTTTGTACATGGGAGCATTTCTTCGTTTACTTGTCTTTATTTCAATGGGGCCAAGATAGTCTATACCAGTGTGGGCAAAAACTCGCGACTGTTGGACTCTAGGGATTGGTAAGTCACCCATGAGTTGTTCGGAAACTTTGGCTTTTAGCTTCCAACAAGTTATGCACTTGTGTATGACAAATTTGATTGCGCTTCGGGCTTTGATAATCCAAAATTGTCTGCGGATTGTGCTAAGTGTAAGTTGTATTCCTCCGTGTAAAGTTTCCAAATGCGCACGTTCAATAATCAACTTTGTCAGAAAGTTAGTAGGACACAGACTTACTGGGTGTTTTTCGGAAAACTTTAGATCTGCATTTTTCAAACGCCCTCCAACACGCAATATGCCGTCCTGATCGATGAAAGGAGCAAGCGGTAAAAGTCTACTTTTTGGGGATAAGCGTTTTTTATTCTTTAAACTTTCAATGTCTTTGTGAAAGTCTTGATTTTGAGCAATTGAGATTAGAATTCGAAAAGAGATTTCTAGCTCTTCGGCGGTCAAAAAAGAGAGATTGCGTTCCGACTTCGGTAACTTACAGTTAGAACTGAACCTTAGTATGTAAGCAGTCACTCTGGTTAGCTTAGATAGCGATGAAAACTTTGTCATCAAATTAAACTCTTCGTTAGAGGAAACATGGATAGATTTTACCTTTTTTTCTTCAAGAGTGATGGGTTCGGAACAATGATTCTTTGGCCACTGACTTTGAGGTTCGGCCAGCCATTCGGGTCCGTTCCACCAGAGAGATTTTGCTTGCAGGTCCACAGGTGTTGTGCCGCGGGTTGCTAGGTCTGTAGGGTTCTGTGCTGAAGGTACAAAACGCCAGGTTGCATCTAGATGTGATTGAATATCACTTACTCGGTTGGCCACAAAAGTTTTCCATCTGGTTGGTTGATCAGAGAGCCAATGTAGAACTACCTGAGAATCTGTCCAAGCAAAGATATTACTAGGCGTCCTTTGAAGAGCTGTAAGAGTATGCAAGATTAATTTAGACAAAAGATGAGCGCCACATAGTTGTAATTTTGGAAGCGAGATTTCCTTTAGAGGGGCTATGTGGGTTTTAGATACTAAAACTTGCGTGGTTGAAGTGTTAGTAATTTTGATGAACACTACTGCCGCGTACGCTTTTGTGGAAGCGTCGCAGAAACCATGGAGCTGAAATTCCGAGTTATCCTCTGAGGAATAACCTGTCCACCTTGATATGGAGATTTGGTCAATTTCTTGTAGGTTGTGCGTGATCTTTATCCATTCTTGATGGATCTCGGCGGGCAGTTCGTCATCCCAATTCAGACCAGTCAACCATAACCTTTGCATCAAGATCTTGCCTGTAACGAGGATGGGTGAAATCCAACCAAGTGGGTCGTAGAACTTGCTTATGTCCGAAAGAACAGTTCTTTTGGTTGGAGCTGTTGTAGTGAGCGAGATATTAGTCTTGTAGTTCAGCGTGTCCGTGGTTGGTTTCCACAACAAACCTAAAGTCTTGATGTGTCTGTCATTGTAGATTTCTTTGACATTTGATATTTCTTCGGAATCCTGCGGGATACCTTCCAAGGCTGGTGTGCAGTTGCTGGCCCACTTGTGCAGAGTAAATCCACCACGTTGTAGGGCCGTTCTTACTTGCTTTTGTTTGGTTACTGCATCTTCTACGTTGTCGCTGCCAGACATCAAATCATCAATATAGAAATCGTTGCGTATTGTTTCGCATCCAATGGGGTAGATATCACCTTCATCTTGTGCCAACTGTTTGAGAGTCCGGACGGCTAAGAAAGCTGAAGGTTCCATGCCGAAAGTTACCGTAATTAATGTGTAGTGCTTTATTGGTTGAGATTTGTTGTCTCTCCAGATTATCCTTTGATAATCTTGATGGTTTTCGGCCACGTTGATCATTCTGTACATCTTTGTTATATCAGCGGTAAATGCTACTTTGTAGAAACGCCAACGAAGGAGGATATTAGCCATCTTTTCCTGGATGTTTGGGCCTGTCAGCAAGGAGTCGTTAAGAGAAATTCCGTTTGCGGTTTTTTGAGAGGCGTTGTAGACCACTCGTAAGCTGGTTGTGGTGCTTTCTTTGAACACCGGATGATGCGGCAAGTAGAATCCTGGATATCCGCTCTCCTGGGGCATCAGTTGCTGCTGACTATAAGGAACTTCAGTCATGTGCTTTAGGTTGATGTATTCTTGCATGTGCTGCGAATACCGTTGGGCTAGTTTTGGGTTTTTGTCGAATCTTCGTTCGAGCTGCATAAAGCGCGTCAAAGCTATGTTTTCTGACTCTCCTAAAGCAGGCTGCGGTATTTTGAAAGGCAATTGAACGGTGTAACGACCATCTTGTCTTGTTACAGTTTCCATGTAAATGGTTTCACACAGCTCATCTTCCGGGTGGCTCCTAATTGGGGCTTGCACTTCTTCGAGTTCCCAGAACCATTTTAGCTGGTCACTAAGATCAAGTGAGGATGAATGTAAATTGGTTACCTGAATAGTAGAATAAGCTGCATTTTCAGTTTGGCATGGTACAGGTCCTACTAAGATCCATCCTAGTAGAGTATTCTGCGCCATGGGAGTTGACGGCGGTCCTTTCACTAATCCGTCCGTTAAGATATATGGGAAGAGGTCAGCTCCGAGAAGGACTTCGATCTTTCCTGGCTTGGAGAAATATGGGTCTGCAAGAGTTAAGCCATTAATATGTTTCCAGTCTTTAACCTTTAGACGCAAGTTCTGGCCGTAACTAGTAAGACTTTTTAAAACAAGAGCTTCGGCATTATCGATTATTTTATTTCCCGACATTGATTTAATTCCTAGCGTCACACTTTTTCTGCAATATTCGCCGGAAGAACCAATCCCAGTTATTTGAGCACGGATACTCTTAGTTTTAAAGTTCAGTCTTCGAGTTAGCGATTCTAGCACGAAAGATGATTGACTTCCTTGATCTACAAGTGCTCTAGCAGTGGTTTCGTTTCCGTAGCGATCGATTAGTTTAATCAAAGCTGTGCTAAGCAGAACTTGTTTAGAAAGCGGATTTTCTTGCGAAAAATGTGCGGAGACGTCTACTGGCTCTTCGTTTTCAGGGGTTGCAGATTGGTTTCTTGAATAATCTTCGTAATTTGGATGTGTTGCGGTTTTGGATATCGCGTCGTGAAGTTGAGAGTGGTGACGTTTTTTACATTTAAAGCAAGAAAATTTACTTTGACATTGACGGACTTGATGACGACTTGAAAGGCAATTAAAGCATAGTTTTTTCTCGTTAACTACTTTAACCTTTTCGCTGTCTGGCAAGGTTTTGAATTCGCGACATTGAGACATTTGGTGCGGTTGGTTGCAAAGTGAGCATGTTTCTGACTTTATTGCATGATGAGCTCTTCTCGTGCTTGGGTTTTGAGAATCCAACTTAGGATTAAACCTAGTTATAGTTGGAACTGCTTCGAGTGCTCGAAATCGTGCGGTTAGAAATGTGATCAGCTCGTCAAAGGTAGGAAGTTCGGATTGGGGCTTGGTAGATTGTGTTTGCTCCCATTTTTGGGCACAATCGATTGGAAGTTTTTGTACTATGACGAAAACTAGGATTTGGTCCCAATGTTCTACTGGAAGATTTAGATTTTTAAGGGAAAGGATACTTCTTTGCGAGTTGTCAATTAAGGACTTTAAATTAGCGACGTTTTCTATGTGGATTTTTGGTTGAAACATAATGGATTTAAGTTCGTGGTTGATTAAAACCCGTTTGCTCTCGTATCGTTCGAGCAAAGCGGCCCACACAACGTCATAATTACTTTCCGTAACTGGATAGTTTTTGACTAATTGTTCAGCTTCGTGACTAAGATGCATTTTCAGATAGTAAAGCTTCTGACAAGGGTTTAAAGATGCATTATCGTGGATCATGCAAGTGAAGAGGTCCTTAAATGAAGCAAACTCTTCGTACTTTCCAGAAAATATAGGCAATTTTATAAGCGGAAGTTTAGCTTCTGAGCTTGCACTTTCAGAAGTGATTGCGGCGGACGCGTTAGTTGACTGCGACTTGACTACGACCTTTTCAGGAAAACGAGAGTTGTAATAAGCTAATATTTCCGACTTATTGTTAATATAGAAGTCTTCGACTTCCGAATACAAGTCATCTTTAAAGTACGAATCGCTTTCGGGAATATCTGGCGGCAAGTTTTTATGATTATCTTTAAACTCATTCCAATATTCTTCAAAGTTTACTAGTCTTGTATTTAAGTACTCTTTGGTCTTTCTAATTTCAGAGTCCTTTTTGTAGTTACGTATGAATTTTTGCATTCGACCATACAGATCAGTTTGATGCTTAGTCGTCAAAGTCATTTTTGCGTATTTTAGCAATAATAAAGAAGAAACTTGACTAACCTTCTATGGCCGTGCGGCTCGACGGACCATGTGGTGGAGTAGGTGGTTGTGTGGCAGGTGCTGTTTCTGAGAGGCGCATAGAAGAAATAGTCTTCACAAAAATTGTTTCTGTTTCTAATAAATGACTATTTGCACAAAAATACATAAATTAACTAGAAATCGGCAGGTGGGCGCAGACAATAAGCAGTACATCATAAGATAGTCCAACTTGGTGGGGCTAAAGCTTGGTCAATGAACTTTGTCGTTGAGCGGGATCGAGGTGCATCGAGAGCGAGTTCGATTTGGCATCTGGTGAGCCGAAGGAATAGGACAGCCATAAATAGGAGAAGTCACTCCACTTTACTTCACTTCAATTCGGCGGGTGGTGGAAAACTGAGGCTGCACTGTTTGGTCGTAAACACATATAGAATATTTACTGTCACAGAGAAAGGAAAAGTACACCCAGAGCAAAGGCGGGAATGAACCCACACCCGTCACAGCGCAGCGCACAGTACTGATAGCGTTGGTCAAAACCACTCGGCCATTCGGGCCCGCTGAGCCAAATGAGTGGCTCAATGGCTGGCCTGTTTACCTTTTGGCCACGACGTTGCAGGTTCGAGTCCCGGATTGTGTGTGCGAGGAAGTGTGTGTTAGGGGGTAATGATGGCAACCCACACACACACAATGGATGCTCCTTTACAAATGGTGATCAGTCTGCCTTTAAAAAAAAAGCCTAAAACTGTAAAAGGACGGACATTAATTTTTTTTCTTAATGGAGGTTTCAGAATACAAGTGGACCAAGTCTACTGTGGAATTGGTTTACTTGTATTCTGAAGCTACTTTGTTACATAAGTAAATAGAGAACTTGGTTCACTTGTATTCTGAGCTCCTCCAGTTATTTTGTTACATAAGTAAACGGAGAGCTCAGAATGCAAGTGAACCAAGTCTCTGTGGACTTGGTTCACATGTATTCTGAATTTCCTAGCTATTTTGTTACACAAGTAAATAGAGAACTTGGTTCACTTGTATTCTGAGCTAATCCAGTTATTTTGTTACATAAGTAAACGGAGAGCTTAGAATGCAAGTGAACCAAGTCTACTGTGGACTTGGTTCACATGTGTTTTGAACCCTCCAAATAAGATACCTCAAGGATAATTTATTGCACAGTAAACGTGGCTTCTTTTGCAGGTTGGCGGGTCTCGTATGCTGCCTATACGCTGGATGGCCCCTGAAAGTATCACGTACGGCAAGTTCTCGTTAGAATCTGACGTGTGGGCGTACGGCGTGGTGCTGTGGGAGATATTCACGTACGGCAAGCAGCCGTACTACGGACACTCGAACGATGAGGTATGGCAATAAACCCATTGACCTTGCGAATACTCTTAGCATCATAATTTCTAAATAGTAACATAAAGTTCGTTTTAATTCGTTTGTCGTGTAAATTAACGTGCATGTTCTTCGTCGTTGATACGTTAAAGTCATTGACCTGACCTTGGCCATATGGAGACCTGATTTCACCACCACCACCACAATGAAATATATTTTTATTGTTATATGATAACAATATGCATTAGCTTAGTTTGCTAGGGACTGAAAATATCCATTACATGATATCCAAAATTTTAAAAACAGTAAGGATTTTTACATATTTTGCATCACTCAAATTAAAGATACTGACCTTAAAAAAATTGCAATCGTTGGTGCATTTTCTAGGTTTAACAAACCAAAATAGTATAAAACATAATTATTGGTTTTAGAAATAAATAAATTTACACAACTTAATGATTGAAGTAAAATAAGTTACTCGACTAGAGTGTTTCCAAATTAGTACAACATTTCAAAACTGGATTTCACTTTTTTTAAGGCCGCAAGTAATTTTAAACTGAACAATTTTTGTTTCTTTTGTCTTAAAATAAATGAAAATAAGCTAATTATTGACTTTTGAAATAAAATTATAAAAAGTAATTCTATTTCTATCTAATTTGTCTCATTCCTATGTAGGTGGATTATGAATGTAAATATAAGGAGTGCCAAACACACATAAATAATACATATTTTGTACTATGCTTCAAAAGGCCGACTTTGCTTTTAATTATTGAGGATCCACGGATAATACTGGGTATCACAAATTTCGGATATTCTGCTTCATAATGCACGGAAATTACAAAATTTCGATGCAAAATACTGAAATTTCAACAAAAAAATGAAATGTCTTCAGAAATATAAGTCTTTAACGTATAGAATAATTCATTTTTCTATGCGTTAAATAGAATAATTCTTATATTCTGCTACATAATTCTCGGAAATTATAGGACTTCGATGCAAAATACTGAACATTTAAAACAAAAGAACAAATCAAATGAAATGTCTTCAGAAATATAAGTCTTATGACGCATAGAGTATTTTATTTTTTAAATATTAACATTTCGTTTCATTTGCTAATAATTCTTTTTTCTTCTTTAAAGTTTGAGCTTTTTTTATGAGTGACCTTTTTTTCTTCAAGAAAATATACATCAGGTGCCTTATGGGATAATTTTACTTAAACTAAGAGTTTTAATATATTACCGCAATTCTTCAATTTTAAATAACCTCACTTTTGAAAAAGTTCTTTACGGCTTAGAAAAGGAATTGCTTACCTTTCAAAATCAACGCACAAAAATACTAAAATAAAAGGCTATTGCCCTTCAGTTCACAGACAAACAGTAAAAATTTGCAGACTAGTGTAAACTAATGAGCTCACTTAAGGAACAGCCTAAGGACACTTTGGAAGGGAATCGAAATTTTGCTGTCAATGAAAATATTATTACATCCCTTAAAGCCAACAATGTTACTCCTTTTTATCAACTTTTAGTTAAGTATCATTTTACAATTTGCAAGTACCATTTGAAGGGGACACGGTACACAATAAATTAAATAAATCTTTTTTATCGGCAGCATTCATATTAAACTATTTTTTCAAAGAATTAGCATTCAATAAAGATATACAAAAAAAGATAAACATTAAAACGAAGGGTTTAAAAAAAATTAAAAATTTAAACGTTTTTTCAAAATGCTTGTCCTCTTATAATCTAAAGAATTTTTTAATAGATTTTTTTCAAAATGTTCTCTGAATAAAAGTTGGTATGGATATTGGCTATCAGTTAAACAAAAACAATTATGTAGTTTTATGTATAAAATGGCTAAAAATAAGATTTTTTTTTGTAAATTTTCAGCTTCATCATTTTTATTAAAAAATCTATTCCTACAAGATCTTATCCCATAGCAACTTTTGTTAAACGTATATGTTTCAGCACAGGGAAAAAAATTAGGGGCTCTACATTAGTTTACCTAAAAGCCTTAGGGTATTGACCATTCCCTAGTGAAAAGTAAAAATTTAAAAATTCAACATAAAATTTCCAAAACCATTTTACCAAACCATTATATTTTTTTCAATAAATTTTCACCATTAAGAAGGATTCCTTCTTTTTTTGCAATATCTTTAGCTCACAGCATTCGAGCGTGCTTAATTATTTTCTGGGCAGCCTTAAATTTTTGGGTAAGGATAAGGACGGTCTTTAACGGATGTGAGTGAAAACTAAATATTTGAAACGTCATTGTATTCATATCTGTCACATACCAAGTTCTCCCACTAAGCTCTTAATTGCCAATTTGGCATAAAATTGCAAAATATATTACTACTTTAGTCGTCTCTTTTTATAAAAATATTAATGCTTTCTAAAATTAAAAGTAGAGGTATTGATTTGGTTTGATACGATCGTTAATGTGCTATCTGACTCGTATCTGTGCCGTTATAAGAAGTTTATCTTACCCAACTAAAAACAGTGAGACATTTGAGTTAACTGTGTTAAAAGGACTCTTAAATTAATACCTATCACTCATCAATAGAGTATTAGTTTAAACATGAATATTTGTTTGAATCATTGAAGAAAGATTGTGATAATGGAAACAAGATATCGAAAAATAGGATTCTAGTGTTAAATTACAAAGGAAGTCATAATGCTGTAGCGTCAACGTATTGGTCCTTGGCCCTCTACCGGCCAACTTGGAAGCAGACCCGCAGCACGGAATAAGAAGAGAACTTTTTTAGACACTGAACGGAAAAGACGTAAATTTAGGTGTGGTCCTAGATGGACGAGATGTCATCGAAAATGAACGAACTCCGGTTAATTGATTAATAATTCTAAAGTGTTTTTAATAAATAAATAAAGTGTTAATTCGAATCTTCTAAATAAAACTGTCTTCGCTTCTAAATGGGATTATTTTTTTGTGTTCGAGTGTTCCTGGAGTATTCTGGAGTCTTGTATGTTGTTACAAGACCTATAAATGGTGGCAGCTTTGGGATTTTCGAGGACAACATCATCTCGTCACTTCTTGGGGTGAGTGCCTTTTGCAAATTTTGTCTTTTGCCGGTGTCGAGAAAAAATAGTTGCATAAACTAAGTGTCAATACAAAACTGTTTATTAAATTAGTTTGGTTTTTCAAAAATAAAAACCCTTTAACTCGTAAAAAAACTTAATAAGGTGTAGTTAATTCCTTGGAAATTGAGTTTTGAGTTGTTTTTGAAATGATAAACAGAAAGTTTTGTATTAATTACTCTAAAATAACTATTTATGTATGATATCAATGTTCGTAACGTGCTTTAAAAGCTATAAAATTCTATTGAAAACGCCATTATTGGTAACAAGTAATTCCTGGATACAATTGTGAAGCTAAAATACTTACGTTATTTGCTTGAAAAATATTTATAACTTAGTTAAATATTAAGCATTAAGTAGCTAATTGTTGGAATTTAGTGTTATTTTGAGCGTAATAGATATTTGTTGTAGTATATATTTTGATATCAAGAGTGAATAAATATTTAAGAATTTAGTGTATTCAAACGTCTTTGAATGGTAGCACTGTTAAAATTCTTGAAAAAAATATTTTACATATATTTGAATGGTATAAGATAATTATACAGTTAAAAAAAAATCTTGTGTCTATCAAGTTTCTTGTTAACGAATAAAAAATATATAGGAATTTTAGTGTATTCATGTATAAATATTTGAATGACAGCACTGGTTAAATTCTTTGATGATATATTTGAGTGTTTATTCGTTAAGAATTATTGTATGAACCCAATTACATGTTTAAAAATATTCTTTGGTCAATCGAGTTTTCGTTTTGAGAAAATGTGTTCGTGGACAAACATGGCGGATGGTTTGACGTCCTGTTGACTGAGAAAGAATATCGATTGTTTTTTTTATTTAGTTATTTTCAGGTGTTCGGTTATTTTCTGTAGGTCGAAATAAAAGACGGGATATATTTTTGATGTTTTTTTTAAGTAAAAAGATAAAAATACATCGGTTGAATAAGAAGTTTATTTACCATATTCTGTTTCTTTTATTTTTTTATTGGAAAATAATTTCGTGGTCACATTTTATTTCTTTTTTAATGCTTATTTTGGGGATATTTGTTATAAGTGATTTTGATATTTCCTTGCATTAAAAAATATATAGGTGAAAATATTTTCTTATAGAAAAAATTTATTGCAATTTATTTCTTTTTGCCTTAATTTTTGTGTTTATGCATTGAGACATTTCTTTTCGAATGTATTTCTTGCGTTCTTAACGTTAATACGTTATCATAATAAGTTCTTATTGCTTGTAGAAAATGAAATTAAACCTTGCTATTTATCTTTTAAAAAAAAAGATATTGTATAATTTATAAAGGTTTATTATTATGAAAATATTACTTTTATTTGTGAATTTTAAGATATTATGTTATAAAAAAAGGTTTATTGTATATGAAGTCTATTACGAGTGTGGATTCGTCTCAGACATTTAAAGAAACTTTTTAATATCTTGTCGGTAAAAGTAGTTAGATATTTTTTATTTTTATTTTATAAAAATGGCTATTTGGGGAAAGTGTCGAAAAGGGGACTTATTAAACCTCGCTACGGAAATGAACATTGACATAGATGCGAATTCGACAGTTTTAACTTTGAAAGAAGCCATTAAAGCTAGTACACATTACGAACAAGAATTCGTAGAATCATTTCTTCAAACTGCTGTCGAAGAAAGGAAGCAACTAGAAGAGCATCGTTTGTTTCTAGAAAAGCAAGAGTCAGAAAATAAGTTTCTTCTCGAAAAATTAAGATTGGAGAAAAATGGAACAAGTGTGGCTCCAAGTCATAGAGAAGACATACACCATTTGATGACAAAATATGACTCCAAATCTGATATCAGTTTGTACCTAGTCCTTTTCGAAAGAACAGCCAAGAGGATTGGACTTCCAGAAGAGCAATGGGTGTCTCACCTAACGGGACTCTTGCCAATTGAAATGGCCCAGCTCATCGCTCGGGAATCGGAAGAAACATACGAAGATTACGAGGCTATTAAGAAGGTGCTTCTGAACCGATACAAACTCAGCCCAGAAAAGTTCCGTCAACTTTTTTATAATCACCGTAAAGGACCAGAGGGTACTTGGAAAGACTTTTTGTTTGAGCTGAAAAACTATTTCTACGAATGGATAGGAGGGTTGGAAGTGAGGACCTTTGAAGATCTGTGTAATTTGATTTTATCTGAACAAATAAAAAGGAAAACCAGTTTAGAAATTAAAAATCATTTTATCGATGAGTGGACCCAGATGAAAAATCCAGAGAGGGTCGCAGAAAAACTGGATGAGTATGAAAACGTAAGGATGATCATGAAAAAGACATTTCCAACAAAAGAAAAAACGTTCAAACCATGGAAAGGAAAAAATCAATCCGAAACAAAGGCCCCTCTGAATGAACCAAGGGTTGAAAAGAGTGAACATGAAAGAATTAAAACTAATGAAGGCTTCGAAAAACGCAGAAAACCAAGATGTTTTCGCTGTAATTCTACTGAACATCTAAGACCTGACTGTCCCTTGATGAAGAAGACTGGTGGAACTTCAGACATCAATCGTCTTATAAAGAAAGGAGATGAAGACGTTATGTCCCCCTATACTTTTATGGCTGAAGTAAATGGTTTCACTATGCCTATTTTGCGAGATACTGGAACCAGCATCGACGTTGTGTGCCGCAACAGAATCACTCCTAAAATGTTAACTGGAGAGAACATTTGGGTACAACAACCGTTGGACGAATTCCCAGTATGCTTGCCGTTGGCAGAAGTGGAGTTGAAAGGAAAATTCGGACATGTAATCACAAAGGCAGCTGTCGTGCCATGTCAACTAGACAAAGGAAGATACTTGCTGGGTAATCAAACAGCAGCCTTATTAGATACAATGAAAAATGAAGATGTTCCTCACCAGATCAATGCTATAGAAACAAGAGCTCGAAGACGCAAAGCAGAACAAGAGCAAGCTGTCGAAGACCTAGTTGAAGAAGTTGTGGAGGAAGAGGAAAATGAGAACGATGAAATAACAATTGAAGAAGATGATCTGTTTTCATTCCCACCTAAAGAAGATAACTATGAGGGCTTGGCGTTGCTGAAAGTGGATTCTAAAACTTTCTCAGATCAACAAAAAGAATGCCCTGAGCTAAAATCACTTTTGGAAAAAGTGCAAGAAAACCCAAGTGAATCTGCTGGTGGATTAGAAAAACTAGAAAATGGAATACTCGTGAAGAGAAAAATGGACAAGACAGGAGTGGAGAGACTGTTACTGGTTGTGCCTAAAAAGTATCGAAATGACTTGAAAGCCTTTTGTCATGAGGGAACATCGGGACATTTGGGAGTGACAAAGACGAAAGACATCTTTTCCAGACACTTCTTTTGGCCCCAGTGTTATAAAGAAATCGAAGACTACGTTCGAAGCTGCGACAGATGTCAACGCGTTGGAAAACCTCTGGACAAAAAGAAGGCTCCTATGAAGATAGTTCCGGTGATTCAAGAAGTCTTTTCCAAGATAAATGTCGATGCTTGTGGACCTTTGCCAGTCACTCCAAGTGGAAAAAGATACCTGTTGACTGCGATGTGCTTATCATCTAAATATCCTGATGCCGTCCCAGTAGAAGATATAACATCTGTGACTGTTGTTGATGCTTTAATGCAAATCTTTAGTAGAATGGGATTTCCAAAGGTTTTGCAGTTAGATCAAGGAAGTTCTTTTACCAGCGCACTTAGTACTACTTTCCTTGAGAAGTTCGGGATAAAGGTAGTTCACAGCTCTGTCTATCATCCACAAAGTAATCCAATCGAAAGATTTCATCGGACAGTTAAAAGAGTCTTAAAGGTGTTGTGCTTGGAGTCTGGGAGTGATTGGGAGCAAGCTATATATCCAGCTCTGTTTGCCCTAAGAACTGTTACCCATGAAAGCACTGGATTTACTCCTGCTGAACTGGTGCATGGCAAGAATCTTCGAACACCTCTTACTCTGTTGTATGAAAAATGGTTGGACGTGGAAGAAACAGAAGGTGAGCCCGTAACTGAATATGTCTTCTCCTTGATTAACCGAATGAAGCGCTGTCAAGATTTAGCAATCTCAAAGATGGAAGAATGTCAGCAAAAGAATAAAACTTGGTACGACAAGAGAGCAGTAAAAAGAGAATTTCGAATAGGAGACCTAGTGCTGATTTTTGCTACATTTAAGAGCAACAAGTTAAGCCCACATTGGACAGGTCCTGGAACAATTCTAAGAAAACTCTCTGAAACCAATTACGTTGTGCAGTTGCCAGGTGAGAAAGCAACTTCTAATTTGTACCATGTGAATATGCTGAAGCCATACTATAAACGACCAGAAGAAGTGAATTATTTGATAAGTGATCTTGATGGAGAAAATGACGAGGAACAAATGGAAATACCTTGTGTGGACTCTAACCCGAATATATTGGACCTTGAAGAGATGTTTCAAGATAACGGCGAAAGTTCAAATATGAATGAGGACCAAATCGCTCAAATGAAGAGCCTAGTTTGGAAATATATGAAGTGTTTTTCAAACATCCCAGGAAAAACCGAACTCGTCATGCACGACATTGAACTTAGCGAAGAACAGTCCATTCTTTCGAAGCCTTATCGAACATCGCCAAGACAAAATTCAATTCTGAAAACCGAAATACAGAAGATGCTGGATTTGAAAATCATAGAAATTGGTTTTTCAGATTGTACTTCGCCAATGATTCTGGTAGAAGCTCCTGGTAAGGATCCGAGACCTTGCATTGATTACAGGAACTTGAACAAGATCACTAAAACAAAGTTCTTTCCCCTTCCAAATATAGAAGAAAGAATTGAAATCGTGTCTTCTGCTCAGTACATAACAGTTCTGGATTTGTCTAAAGGCTATTGGCAAATTCCCCTTACTGAGCGAGCCCAAAGACTGGCAGCATTTGTGACTAACTTTGGCACTTATAAACCCTTAAGGATGCCATTTGGTCTAAAGAATGCTCCTTACGAATTTAGCAAGATGGTATATCAACTTCTAGAGGGATGTGAAGAGTACGCAGTTCCGTATCTCGATGACATAGCGATTTTTTCGAACAGTTTCGCTGAACATCTAAAACAAGTCGATATAGTTCTGAAAAGAATAGAAAAGGCTGGACTAACCATCAAGCCGTCAAAGTGTAAATTTGCCCAAGCGCGAGTGCAGTATCTTGGACATGTTGTTGGACAGGGCCTTAGGAAGCTAGCTGAACTGAAAATTGAGGCGATCAAGAACTTTAGCCCACCTAAAAGTAAAACTGAAGTTCGTGCCTTTTTAGGGTTAGCCGGTTACTACAGCCGATACATTCCAATGTTTTCATCGATTGCTGCCCCTTTAACTGATTCTTTAAAAGGGAAAGCTAGAAAAGGTTCCATTACATGGACTAAAGAATGTGAGGAAGCATTTGACAAGCTAAAGAACTGTCTTTGCAGCTATCCTGTGCTGTACTCACCAGACTATCAAAAGCCGTTCATAGTTGAAACTGATGCGTCAGATCAAGGAATGGGGGTAGTTTTGTCCCAGTTGGCAGACAATGAAACAGAAGAACATCCTATTATATACCTAAGCAAGAAGTTTACCAGTGTTGAAAAACGATATAGTGTTAGTGAGAAAGAGTGTGCCGCCATCATCTTTGCAGTTTCGAAACTTAAGTGTTATCTCGATGGAAATTTCTTTCAAATTGTGACTGATCATAATCCTTTGGTGTGGCTGAATTCTCATGCCAGTTCTAACGCACGTTTGATGCGATGGTCACTAATATTACAACCTTTTAATTTTAAAGTTATTCATCGAAAAGGAAAGCTGCATCAAAATGCAGATGGTTTGAGTCGGATTCACACTCACTAAAAAAAAAAAAAAAATGTGTGTGTATGTGCCCAATTTATTTATTTCTTTTCATACTTGCATTTATTTCTTTTCATATATTTATTTAAACATTTGGTTTCTCTCGACACTGGGAATTGATAATTTTTGCTTGGCACTTGCCTAGGTTCCTGGAACAGTTGTATAACTCTTGTATGAACACTAATCATAAACTTTCTCATTCTTCGAAAGTTTCCCCAGGGGAGGAGGAGCCTGTAGCGTCAACGTATTGGTCCTTGGCCCTCTACCGGCCAACTTGGAAGCAGACCCGCAGCACGGAATAAGAAGAGAACTTTTTTAGACACTGAACGGAAAAGACGTAAATTTAGGTGTGGTCCTAGATGGACGAGATGTCATCGAAAATGAACGAACTCCGGTTAATTGATTAATAATTCTAAAGTGTTTTTAATAAATAAATAAAGTGTTAATTCGAATCTTCTAAATAAAACTGTCTTCGCTTCTAAATGGGATTATTTTTTTGTGTTCGAGTGTTCCTGGAGTATTCTGGAGTCTTGTATGTTGTTACAATGCAAGAAGCGTGGTATTCCATAAAGGAATTTCGCTTGAGTAATAAAATCAGTACACATCTGTAATGTAGCTTTGTTGAAATATCTGAATTTCTCATAGCGTAAGCATACTTGAAATGTGAATTTATGTAAATTTAGTGAAAGTGAAATAATACAAATATTTAAATAAATATTTTTTTTGCAATGACATTAGCCCCAAATGTAATAATTTTACAGATTTAGATGCGGTCTTAAAGGTTTATAATATTTCAAGTTTACTTAATTTTAGCACATAGTTAAGAATATTTTGTATATTTTCATAACATTACACAATTTAGTTGCGTATGATACAGTCACATTCAAATGTAAACTCATATCGTGTAACAATTTCGTTTTTACTACTTCAGTAAAATAATTATCAAAACATGAAAACATATAGTGTTTTTACTGCAAAACTCCAATTTGTAAATTTAGTGTGAGCAAGTCATATTATCTGTTAAGCTAAGACTTCACAAAGAAAATCGTTATTAAAAAATTCTTTTGTTTTAGTCAGACACGCTTAGACTGTTCTTCTGTGTCAAAAATTCCTCATTAAAATAGCGAGCATTCTTGAAGGTAATTATTCATGCTAGTCTTGCTTCCATTAAATCTCGTTACGTAGGTTATTACAATATTTTTCTTCCTCAGGTAGATGGACCAATTAGCATTTTAAATTTTTGTTTTGTTTAACGAGGAGCGTATTTAGCAGCGAATGTTCCAGAAACGGAAATAAACATGAACGAGGGAGACATCTGATGGAGAAATCTGAACTGTTATAGAGGAAGGGGTGGTAGAAAAGACTATTTTCATTTTCGAAGTCAGCTTGCTAAACTACATAGGAAACGTTTATGGCCCTTTAGTTCACAAAAAATGAATCTTATAGGTTTAATTGAATTAGACTACATGTACCTCCTTGTAAGAGTGTTAGTGGACTTTCAATAAACGCGCGCTTACATGAGCCATCGAATCCATGGAATGAAAAGTAAACTTCGCAATTTTTCCCCCTTGGGGATTTTTGCCCATGCAGAACCGGAATAGCAGGGCTCATTGGGGGGTTTCGCAAACCCTCCGATGAAGGAGGGTTTGATGTTTCATTCCATGGATTCAGCCACAGACTCTCATTTGGGTTAGAAATCCTACTCGACAACTTTTTTCCCTAATGGAGGGTTTGGTATTCCATGGATTCGAGTGCTCGTGTAAACGCGCCTAATTAGTATTAACCGGAGTAAGAGTTTTTGTTCTTCTCATAGGGATAGCTTCTAGCAGAATAGCATATTTTTTGATTACTTTAAAGCTATTTTTTAAACCTCAAAATATAAATTATTTTGCGTTTTTTTATAGTGTGAAGAAAAATAGGAGTTTAAAGTTCCGATAAACTTTTGAATTTACACCTTTTTTTATATTGTACAATTATGTACTGATTATCAAAAATATATTTTAGCCATTTTTAAAATATATTTAATACTCGAGACGTTTAAGCCAGATACATTTTTCGTATGAAAACCATTTGTTAAAATACAATAAAGTAAAAGTAATCTTTTTTTTTTAAATAGTCCCCCCTCCCCATTGGATTGACGAGAGGATTAACTTAGTTTGAGAAGGGTCAGTAAATTAGTTTGAGAGTTTTTATATATAAGGTAGTATTACAAGAAATCGTTCTTTACGCAGAAAAGATATGTAAGTAGAAAATCTAAGTAGTAAGAAATAAGAGGATTATCTTACCGATATTTTAGAAAATTTCGATATTTTTGGTCATGGTCATAACGTTGAAGAATTTATTTAGAAACGTTATGAGAATTTGCGACAAATTGGTAATTATTATAATTAAGATGACTCGGTACCTAAAATGTTTTTCTTTGATTTGAGATTGGCACATATATTTTCTAACGAATAAGTGTGAAATTGTTTAAAAAAGAAATTAAATAATTTGTCTTTTTTTATAGTGTGAAGGAAAATTATAGTTTAACGTTATGATAAACTTTTTAATTTATACATTGTTTATATTTTAAAATTATGTACTGATAATCAGGATTTTTTTAAAACCAGTTAGAAAAATATGATTAATTGAGATATATTTGAGATATTAATTTGATATATTTGAGACCTTTAGGCCAGATACATGCATCGTATATAAACCGTTGGTAAAAATACCGCCAAAGAAATCTGGCTATTTTTTCCCCGTTGAATTGACAAGAAGATTAAATGAGTGAAAAGTCAGTAAATTAGTTTGAGAAGTTTTAAGGTAGTATTAAAATAAATCGTTCTTTACGTGGAGAAGTAATGTGAGTGGAAAAGCTGAGTGGTTAAAAGTAAGAGGATTATCTGCAAAATGTTTTAGAAAACTATTTTTTATAACATGTAAGAGTTCACTTAGAAACGTTTTGAGCATTTGCCATAAATTGGAATTATTATAATGAAGGGGACTCGGGTACTTGAAATGTTTTTCTTTAATTTGAGATTGGCACGTGCATTTTTTGAAAAAGTAAGTTTTATAAAATAGTCTAAAACAGATGTTTTCTTTGTTAAAAAAAAACTTTTCCAAAGATAAATATTATTAAATTTTTTCAATATTCAGGTATATTTAAAACTTTTTTTTATTTATAATTGGTAATTAGTGACTTTTGAAAAGCAGTATTGAATCATTTAAAAAAAAGTTAGGTTTTCTTCGTATTCTTCTTCGTGTGTGTCGTCGTAGTTTTTTTATAAAAGGAAATTAAAGGGTAAATACCCATATTTCAGGAAAAATTATAAATTTCAAACTTGTTAGTTTATTAAAAAGCTATTAGTTTATTAAAAGCTTTATATCGTCTTTATTCATATTTAAGATACGCTTATGTAAGAAAAAAATTTATCATTTTAAATGAACATTTATTGGAGTTACTTCAACATTTAAGCATCAACATTTAAACACTTAGCATCTGCAGCGCAAGTATCGTTAGAAATAATACAAACTGAGTAGAATTAACATTCTACCAGAACTTGAAATTAACAATCTTTTTCTGTGAAATTTATTTTTCCAATATTTTATATTTTTAGAAAATATCCTAAATGGTTGAAAGAGTATTTTTAGACAGCAAAAAAATCCATACTTTCATTATTTTGTTGTACCGAGTATCTTTTATTCGGGTGTCGGCTCGTCACTTGACTGTGGTTCTAAAATATGACGCCTGTCACTAATAGCCCTCGTGCAGCTATAGTGCAACGATAATTCAAACCTAACCTAACTGAGTATCCTTAAAGAATTATGGGCCGACCTGATTTTTGTATCAGCAAATCTGGCTTGGCCAATAATGAACCTCCTGAGACCAAGTAATTAGTCAGTAACGAGGAATAGCATCTTGTATTTGTGCTGACTGCCGCGGTATTTCCTCATCCAGTCAGGTTGTGGGAAGAATTATTAATGTGGTTTCTGCTGATGCCTGTATTGAGACTATAAGAGATTTAATTTGAATTTTACATCTTGGAAATCGTAATCGGTAAATTTTCCTTCGAAAATTGCATGTAAAATTAAAACAATGGTTACTTTTTCTGGTATAATTGTGAAGAACGAATAAGTCAGGGTAACGGAAAAAAAACCGAAAAGGTTTCCGGGATCTAAACAGGGTCAAGCTTCAAGCTGTAACTCTCTATATCAGGATATAATTATTATATTATGACCTAAAATCTGCAAAAAAAAGTAAAGAAAAAAATACAAACTTAAATAATAAAATTCTGCATTTAATTAATGTTTTATTTTTGGTGCACCTTATCAGTACTTTCTATTTTTTTAAAGTGGTTTTTAAGGATGGCTTTTTGTTGCTTAAAAAGCTAAAAAAAATTCTTTAAAATGGTACTCAGGGCTTGATAACCTTTTAAGACCGGCGCGGCTGTCAGATGGCGTGATTTAACATTCTGAGACTAAATTTAGAGTTTTATCGAAAAAAGGCGTTAAACAACATCAATGCCCAGCAACTCCTTAAAAGCAAAGTCATTTTTATACAAATAACGAAGGGCACAAGAAGTCAGATGCTTCAGTATAGATATTTTTGAAGAGCTTGAACTTTCTCTTTTATGCCCGCACAATCGTAATACCTCGGTCGGAAAAGGATATAGGATAACATGAAATATATATATGAAAAAATCAGTTTCGTAGGAAAGCTTTTATATGATTGCTCGCATAATGATTTATGTCTGAATCAAATAAAAAAAGCTAGTGCTAAAATAATTAAAAGTAATAATTTAATTTACTTATCTAATTTCGTGCTTTATTTTCTAGCTTAAGAGTAATGCGGAGCATCAAATGACGCAAATTACTGAAGTTTGAGAGGGTCATCACAATTTAGCTTAAAAATTATTAAAATAAAATTTTGGGCCCTTAAAATTTGGGGGGAGGGGGCTTTAGGCTAGGCCCAAACTGAATTTATGGAAAATCAGTCTCTATTAGTATCACCACATATAGCCGACCCGGTAGCACAACGGTTAGGGAGCTCCTTTGGAGCCTAAGGGTTTGGGCTCGAATCCCGGTAAGGCATGTATGTTTGTGTCCATCAATAAATGTTGTTATTTGTCTATGTGTTTGTGTCGTCTCTTTCTATGTGTGCTCTTGTGTCTGTGTCATTTTTGGGGTTGAGTACAATAGATTTGAGGTCGAAGTGCTTGGCGAACTTGCCCCCCCCCCCCCCAAGAAAGTCATAAGTCATCACAATATAAAAAGTTTCTCTGTATTGTTTATTTTTAGGTGGTCAAATTAATTCTGAAAGGAATCTTGCTCTCTTCGCCGGAGCACTGTCCACCGTTCATCTGCAACATCATGGCCGGGTGCTGGAAAACAGAACCCAAGGATCGTCTGACATTCGCCGAAGTGTTCGATTTTCTTTCGCCTCACACCCCGGATAGAAGACAGGCCACGCCGTCGCAGGAAGACTCGACAGATTTTCAGGTCGACAGTGACAACTACCTACTTCCCACGTCTGTAACTGTGGTGTAAAAATATATAAAGTGCTGTAAAAGAAAGATAAAGTGATGTAAAGAATCAGAAGATAGCAAATTGCTGTCGATGTTTGTGACTGTGCAAAAAGGAATATACATTTTACTCTACCATGGTGATAGGTCTATATATCACTGTGAAATAATGTGTGCTATTGATGTCGATATAATGATTGATAGCTTTTTAATTTTTTTTTACTGTTCCATGAAATAAAATGTTTTCAGAAGTTGACAGTGACAACTACTTACTTCCAACGTCTGTAACTGTGCTGTAAAATATATAAAGTGTTGTAAAAGAAAGATAAAGTACTGTGAAGAAAGATGACAAATGACAAATTACTAATTGAAAGATGACAATGTTTGTGACTGTGCAAAAGGAAATATACTACCATGGTGATAGGTCTATCACTGTAAAATAAATCTTGCTGTTGATGTCTATATCGGCTATCGATCTTTGTGAATGTGAAAACAGGAACAGATACTCTTCATGGTGATAGGTTGGGCTGTAAAAACAGATGCAAATTGTTGTTGACGTTTGTAAAAGTGAAAAAGGGAACATACACTATCATGGTGATAGGTTGACGTCTATATAATAGTTAATTGGTTTTAAAAAGAGTGTTTTTTATGTTCTAATGATAATTAAAACTTATTTGTTGTTGTGGTGTAAAAAATATTAGTGTATGAATGTGATAAAACAAAATGGAGCTGAAATTATCTAAGAAAGGTTATACGAAGGATATCTGTTACTAAATATTAAAAAAAAATTAACTCTGTTAAGCTGTGCTGTCGGAAAATTTCAAATTGAGCTAAAGATGTCAATGGACATTTTCAACTTGCATATATATCTGTACAAAAATAAGTAAATAAAAGTTTTTACCGTTTGGTCCGTAAAACAAATTGCGCGGAATATTGGAGGGTATGCGCATATTGGTACAGATGTGTTCATTAAATGTAATGTATGAAGTCCGAAATTCCGAAGTTATTGCAATGCGGATTTTATCTTACTTTGATTGTTCAGCTGAAATATTTTGTTATGTTTGTTGGTAGACATATATATTTAGCTTTGTCTGCTTGGTCAGAGACAAGCTTATCCATCTAATTTTTAGAGACAGAGGCAAACTAGAGGATCCCCAGAATTGACTTGTCATCTCCAGAGGTATTAATTTGGCATGGGAACTTGGAGGACTTCGTAACCACGACGGACTTAACGTCACCATCAGTCACCATTAGCGTGCCGCGGGTTTTCGGGAGGCAGCAGGGCTCGAACTCGTAAACTAAGTGATGCCAGTCTAAGTCCTTTCCGACCAGGCTATCCCGGCCCTCAAATATTATTTGCAGGGCGAATCATTATTGTTATTCCAGATCTATATAGTTGTAGTAGCCGTAGTCATAACTCATCAAATCCTACAGTACTGTATTCAAAGTTACAATTTCCATAAATTGAATGTAAAGAACTTCTCTTTGTCGTAATAAATGTATTAAAAAACAGATACTAATTGCTGACATGATCCTCACCACCACAAATGACATATGTTTGACTCATAAATTCTTTAACTTAAACTATCTAATAGCATTTATATTTTTGGTATCGGCAATTAATTTTAAATCAATATAGCATCACTCATTGGACCATATAATATGCAATTTCAATGTTTAAAATCGTTACCAAATGTCAATTATCTTTTAAGTGTGTTTACTATTTCACATTTGTTAATGTTTTAACAATGTGTGTGTGAATACTTTGTAATAAATCAAACTTTGGATTAAGTCTAACGAATTCAGAAACTTAAGTGAATTTGGTAAACTGAATACTTAATTTTTTTTGTTGCATTCATTTCATCGAAGCAAAAATCGGTTATCTATATTTCATATAAAAAATACCTGCCCCTTAGGTTAATAACTTAAAAAATTAAGATAACCCTTGGGCTATTTTAGTTGAAGAGCATTGTGGAAGAATGTGCAAAATCTTAAAAAGATGAAAACGAGAAAATGAGCTTTAAAGTGTTTTGCTTGCATTCAGATCCGTTGATAATGGTGTTTGCAAAGCTTATAAAATATACTAAACAAAGTATTTGAAAAAGGGGATACTTATTATCGTTAATTGTGTAAGTAATGAGTTTATTTACACAAAATTCTCATCTGTTCTAAAAATGTCACTTAGCATTTTCTTCCACTAAGCTCCTAATTGTTTGTTTACATAATTTGTTAACTGTAACCACTGTTGACAAAAGATGTACCATAGTTGTTTGTGCAAACAACAATGGTACTGATAAATGCTGGCTGATAAACACCACGTATGCTTACAACCATTGGTGACTAGATTCATCAGTTATTTTTTTTACCGAAGGAGAGAGAATTGTGCTGTAAATAAATGTTAAGTAGGAATACAGGACCTGGTCTAGTAGACGTAATGGTTGCGGTAAATTTCAAGCATATGTGACTCAGCCACGATTTACTTTAAATTTCCCGCCTAGTATGAAAAAAAAAATAATTATGTCCAATATCACGGTGTCTAAGCATGCGCAAACATAAAGATTAGATAATAATTATGTAAAAATGTGTTTATAGAGCTACATGTTCTCAAACAAAACAAAAATTGTCAATAAGCGGTTAATATACGTTTTTTACAGTTTTTTTTAAAGTATAAGAATGACACCGTTTCTTCATTTTTATACTTAGTGTTTAGTTAATGGTGCTTGAGAATAATGTTAATCTATCATCAACGATTTTAAAATGTATGTATTATCCATATATTTTTAATATCTATCATCATATTTTGTAAAACTTCAGAGCCAGAAAGAAGGATATTTTGCCTAATGCCCAGGTAAAATAGTTTATCGGAACTAATTTTCAGGAGATTCATTTATTTTGCTATTGATAGTGTATATTGTCGGTACATTTATCACTGTATCCCTAGTCTCCCTCTGATGAGCCAACTCAAATTAGTTAACCACTCTCTTTCGAAAAATTGTTGATAATGTTTTCAAGCACTTTTAAGACCTTGAAAATCAATTTCTTTTGTAGCACTTTTCAAGGTTTCAAGGAAAAACAAGGTTCAAGGTTTCAAAAAAAAATTGTTTTAACAATTAAAAGAACTGTCAAATTTGACGCCAGTTAATAACTGTTTTTTTTTTACAGTTTAACACTAATTTTCTTACAGGAAAACTGCAATTTTAACAGTAAAAAAATGTAATTTTAACAGCGAAAAACTGTTATTTTAGCAAGAAAAAAACTGTTAATTTAATAGTTTTCTCCCACTAATTTAACTGTTTCCCCCTGCTAAATAAAAATACACAATACCAACCTTCGTGACCGAGTAATTACTTTATCGCAGACGGTTCAGTATTGGGCTCGCATGCAAGAGGTTCCTTTTAAGAGGTATGGACCGGGCCCGGTTTTGATCAAGGAAACTCGCGTGCGAGCCCAATGCCACAAACCGTCTGCTACAAAGTAATTTCTCGGTCTCGAGGGATAGTACTGGGTATTTGTGCTGAACGATGATCTCAATCACTTGACTATTTGCACGTCTTCAAATTAACTGCATTTGATGGGTTGTGAGTGTGACGTCACGTTAACCAAGGAAAAAAAAAACAGTTATAAACTGTTTTACTAAAGAGCAGTTTTTAACTGTAAAAATGTGGTATTCAACTGTAAAAACAACAGTTTTTTTTGCAGTGTGGAATATCTAGGGGTAAAACTCGGGAAAAACCAGTGGACAATATATCGTTTAATATATTCTATCAACTGTTTTGAAATTCATCCCTTAGGAATCTAGTTCCGACATAGAGACTCAATCACAAGGCTATAAAGTTTAGAATATGTCACGAGAAAATAATATAATAGCATAAGAAATGGTTTTAACATTGTCTGGATTCCCGAAGAATTCAATTTAGTGGATTATTTATTCAAGAAAATAGTTTTCAGCTTAGTATCATGTGCTTAAAGCAATTTTTTAAAATACTTCCAAAACTAATATTTTAATTTCCTAACTATTATACTAATTCAATATAATTTTTATAAAATTCTAGTCAATTTGCATTTTATTATTGGGAACGTTATATTGCTTCCCACTAAAAATATATTAATTCGACGATAAAACTTTTATAATTTATATATTTTGTATATAAACTAGTTTTGAGTTATGGTAATTTGATTTATTCAATACTTGAGTAAAATATGTATGTATATTTTTTAAAAGAAATATACAGCATTTACCAAAAAAAATCTAATCAACATAAATTATATCTACTGGTTAAAATATTCCAGTGCTATTTTCTTCTGAATTCCCTATCTAAGCTTTATATTTCTTTTGAAACAAATATTTTCTGCAATTATATTCCTGTAAATTTGTTAGTGTGTCTTAAAGCAAACTGTCTCATTATTTAGATGTGTCACTGTAATTATATTCTTGTTGGTGATGTTTTCTTGGAATTTTTTGTACAAATGCAAACTTTGCCTTTATGATTAATTTCTCCAAAGGGCAAGGTATACTTGAAAAATAAAATAATTTGAAGTTCGATATGTGTCATGTATTTTTAGATGTCTTCAGATATGAAGAGTACACGGGAAAAACCGATTGATTTTGTAGATAAGTTCGCACTTTGGCGATGATAGCGAGGGATCGCCTAAACTTGTGTAAGGAAACCAGTTGCTACCACAGAGATCATAGTTAAAGTAATAGAGTGGAAGATCACGTGATCTCCAATGCTAACGACGGGACGCGCAAGGAGCTCCCAGAAGGACCTCAATGAAGCCAGTGTTGTAGGTCTCGTGATCTGTCACTCTAATACTTTACTACTATCTCTGTGGTTCCTAGCTACCAAGATTCAGGCGATTGAAGATCCCGGTGCTTGGACCAAGCGATAGAAGAAAGATAGAAAACGGTTTTCTGCCGCCAATGTCCGCCAAGCAGGCAATTGCGGGCGTCCGCCTAATAAATCAATCGGTTCTTCCCGTGTACTCTTCATATTTGAAAACTGAATTACGAGGTTTTTATTTAAAAATATCACACACAAGGAGAAATATATTAATTATGTCAAAATTTTAAATAATTTAACTATCTCAATTATAATTTTTTGAACATAGGCATGTTTTAATGACATTGTCATGATTAAGTTTCGATTAAATACCTTCATTATCCCGTGTATAAATTATTTAAAATAAAAAAAATAACTTTTACTAATTTTTCAAATACTTATTTTACGACAAATTTTGAGACTAATTTGTTCTAAATTATCATTACTAACTATTTTAATTTCATTTAATTATCTTGCGAGATTTATATATTTCCGTAACTCTTTTGAAACCAAATATTTGAATATGTGAATTTTTAAGAAAACTAAAATTTAATCTTTTCTTAAAATGTTGCGCAACTCTAACTGTACTACAACTTTCATAATTTATGGGAAAATTAATTGAAATAATTTTAATGTATGTATAATAAATCAATGTCTTTATTGTTATTTTATATATGTGCTATATAAAATATAATATAGTACATAATTTCTGTGTCTGTCTTACTTATCTAAGGGTTATTGAAGCTTGACTTATATAAGCGGTTCTCAGATCAAGCACACAAGCCGGAATATATATGCACCCTACCCTGTAGGTCGACCTAGATATCCGGTTTTTAAACATACTAGCCATTGAAATAGATGGACACTATTTTTTAAATATTTTGAATTTGGATAAATATAGCAAAATTACTTTTTTATTTTATGGGGTAACACGCTGCAGTACTGGAGACAAGTTTAAAATATGTATTAAAATTACAAATTGACTAATAAATAGATCTGACACTTTTTCTTTAAATACTATATCATTCAACTATCACGGGGCCCGGATGGCCGAGTATGGTATGGTATGGTATGATACATATATATTCCAGCTTGTGTGCTTGTTCAGAGGACCGCTTATAAGCTTTAGTCAAGTGGGACATACACACAAAAAAATTTACAGACACAAAGAATTGAATAACACATAGACAAATAACAACATTTATTGACAGTCACAAACATCCATGCCTGACCGGGATTCGAACCCGACCCCAGCAGCTCCAAAGGCTAGTACACTAACCGTTCAGTCACCGGGGCGGATGGCCGAGTGGTTTGGACCAGTAGGCCAAAAGTCTGCGTGCAGTAACGGGTGCGGGTTCGATTCCCGCATTCCCCTTGGGTGTACTTCCTTTCTCTGTGCCAGTAAAGTTCCTTATGGGTCTATCTTACTTGACAAAGGCTTATGTGAGCGAGTTTCTGATCCAGCACACAAGCTGGTATATGTAAGTACCTACCCCTACCCCAGGGGTTGGGGAGCCCAGTCGGTTAAGCACTAGCTTAGCATGCGGAAGGTCCCAGGTTCGGGCATCGCCAAAATAGCTGCAGACCTAGAAACGGCCCGTGCAGCCAAAAATATCCGACGAATAATACCCCGTGTAAGGGAATGCAAGTTAAATATGCTTCAAAGTCCCAACGCTGCGTACGATGTCGCCCTTAACGTTGGGTGCCTATGGTTGCGTTGGGTGCCTATTTAGGTGTTGGCTCGTCACCTGACTATGGTTCTAAAATACGACGCCCATCGCCAATAGCCCTCGTGTAGCTCTAGTGCGGCGATATTTCAAGCGAAACCAAAACCTACTCCTACCTCTCAATTAGCACAAAATACAATGATATTGGACAAAAGTAAAATTCTATCTATTTGTTTGGGAAAACAGAAAATCATCCAAGTTTCCCCTTTGTCATACACCCAGGGCGGAGGGTGGAATCGAACCTCCATCCGTTACAGCGCGCAGACTGCTAGTGGTCTAAACTACTCGGCCATCCTAGCCCCACTTTATTAAAAGAATATTTGAAAAATTACATAAACTGAAAAAATAAACCTTATTCAGAAATGCACGCGAAACTTTTCAAATTAACCTACAAGAAATATCAAGGCAATTTTGCTTCACTTAGCATCCCAAATTTTTACTAAAATGTTTTTTCAAGCTTCTCATATTATTGGTGTGGGATTACGCGAGAAAAGATGATTGGATAGGGGAAGGTGGGTTCCCTTGGACCTATTTTGACTTTTCAATTTTTAATTTCTTAATTACTTGCAAAAATTGAATAAAAATATTTTTACTAAATACTTTATGTTGTTATATACAACATATATTTATTTTAACATGTTATTTAAATTATTTCAACTATTAAAAAAATAAATACAGAACAATGTAATTAGGACCAAGGTACACCACCGGCGGTGTACCTTGGTCCAACCGGTAGTGTACCTTGGACCAATTATTAACAGGTAGAGAGACTCGATTTACAGTCCGAAAACCAATATTCTTTAGCCACATAAAATTCAAAAATACATTTTACAACCTACTCTTATTTCTAGCCAAGATTGTAGTAATTGGTTATGTTAGGTCAATTGGCTTAGTAAGGGGTTTTATTGCCTTGTTTTTTTTTGTGCCCTCTTGGCATTTTCATCTGTAATGCGATCTTTCTCAGGTGTATCCGTTAAAACGCAGCATAAAATTAAACTGTCATTTCATGCCATAGAAAACCATTTGGCTATCTTTCTGTCATAAATTTGAAAAAAACAACTCAAATATTTCCCCCTATGTTTATACAACTAGGCCTAAACGTAAAAAGGATGTTCAGCTTAGATATTTATTATTAAAAACATATTTTTAGATGTGCATGCAATAATTATTTTCTATATTATATCAATATGGTTAAAATTTTATAGGCCTAACATAAATCTAAATAATTAACTACAGAAAAATTATTTATCACACCATATAAAAATTTCGTGCAAATTTCCATTCTACATGATTTTACAAATCAGGGTTGCTTATTAATAGCTTAAAATACTTAATTTTTCAAAGGAAAAAATTTACTTGAATTTTATAAGGGATTTTCAACAATCTGAAGCACATAAGACCTAGAGTAGTGTACCTTGGACCAGTCCAAGGTACACCACTTGTATTAGGTTCGAGGTACACCACTTGGATATTAAAAACAAAATAGTTAATCACCTTGTTAAGGTTAAACTTAACTTAATTTCAAGAGCACTGTTTTATAGCTAAAACTTAGCTTTATATTTCATAACCATCGTTTCTGAATAAACACTACATCTTTGAGTACGAAAATACACTAAAGTATCTGACAAAAATTTACTTTTGAACTATGAATTTAGTTTTTCGAAACCCCTTTAATAAATTGACCTTTCAAACATACAGACAGAACTTCACTGAGACCCTTGGTAGCAAATACTTTAACTGCATGTGGTGGTGTTTCAATATCTAAGCAAATCGAGCTAAAATCAGCATATGTTCGAGGTACACATATGTCCAAGGTACACCACTTACCCCTATAACAGAAAAATTGGCTGTTATATTTGTGAAGTAAAGTTGATTTTGATTGGATGAAAAACTAGAAGCAAGATAAGAGGACTTGCGACAAGTTTAATTTTCACGGAAAAAAAAACACTTTTCTGACGTAGGAAACGAAGTAAAAAGCATTTTACAAACACGGTTTTGGTTCTACTTGTTTATAATAACGTCGTTGCAGAAATACACTGGGGAAATTAATACCCAGACAACTCTGTAAGAATATCGACTAATGCCAAATTAAGATAAAATGTACCTTAAAACTGCATCTCAATTTGTCAAAAAGAAATATTTTTCCCTGTGCGCAAATAAAATCTGTAACCACTGATACAGAAAAAAACCCTGTCAGATTCAGTTTGTTTTATTCTTAATAATTTCTTAACCAGTTGTTACTAACCTTTAGTGGACCATCGCCTCGTCCTTTAGGTTGATTAACATTCATCGCGCTCCCTTTTAATTTTCATGTTATGTCTTATCATAATTTTAGTTAAAGCGTAACTATAAAACCGTTTTATAACACTTACTACTGTTTATAAAAACAACCATCAAAGAAACCTTCTCAGTCACTTTTAAATAAAATATAAAAATCATTAAACGCTCATTTTTAACGAACAAATGTGAGATAATTAACAAAGATATTTTTACTGGTTTCTTGAAAATTTAAGAGAGTTGAAACTAAAAATTGGCTGGTTTGATTATGGTTGGAGAATGGTTTTACTGTACAAAGGAACAACATTATTTTAATGCCCCCCCCCTTTAAATACTCATCGACCCCTGATCGCCACTCAAGTATTTTTCACCCCCTTGATAACACAAATCGCCCACATTTGGGTTGACAGACGGACGAAACCTGGGGGTGATCTCCCCCAGATTGGGAACCGCTATTCTAAGCAATGCTTTAGTTAATATCTGCTAAGATGCTACCTTACTAAAGGACAGCAATTGCCGCCGTTATATCTCGCGACATTTTGGACATGCATTATGGGTACTCAATATTTTGTCCCACGGCATTATGTCCGGCAATATTGTCTCGTGCCTGTGTCCCACTACCGTGGCACATTACCTTATAGCCACATCGTATGAGGTGTACGGATTTTGGAAAACAAGGCAGCTAACGTGCACCAGTGTCAAATGCACGGTCATAAACAGTGGTGGCCAAAAGTGTGGACACTTTTTTAAAGTTTCATGTGTTTCAACTGATAATTGTGTTCTTTAATCTATTAAATTTCTCTTAACTAAAAACATTTAAATATTAAATTGAAGGTAATTTAATGAAGAATTTCATTAAAAAAATAGAATTAATGTATCTGTATTACAAATAAAGTTATGCTCATTTTAGTTGAACAAGCAAGCACAATCAATGGATTCTCTTATGCTGAAATTGCAATACAAGTTGGTAGTTCAACGACTTGCAAAACTAAGACAGATCATACTATTAGTTGCATAACTTATTCAAAATACAGATATTATAATACTTTATTTATTTTTAATTCTACATGAAATTACTTTAATGATGATGATGTTGTGTCCATGGATATAGATTATATGGGACCAAAGGTCTCATAGATGGCTTCAGCGATCTTCACACAGTGGTCCTCATAAAGATTAAATTACTTTTAATTTGATATACAATTGTTTAATTTGATATACAATTAATATATTCTGTAATCACACAATGTTGAAAAATATGAAACCTTCAAAAAGTGTCCACACTTTTGGCCACCACTGTATAAAGGCATTAGCATCATCTTTTTAGCTTCATACCACGTTTATAACGTAAAAATGGTAGTTATTATAATCATTCAGTTCGTCCGTCTGTCAAACACTTTCATAGACCAAACTACATATGCTACAGGCAAGTGAGATGCGTCAAAAAATATCATCGCATCTAAAATAGAAGACATTGAAAATCTCAGATCAAAATTCGATTTCTATTGCTAAAATTATTGAAAAAAAACCCTGCAAAATTTAAAATTTATGAAACTTTAGCCAAAACTAAAATAAATGATATTAAACATAAAGCTATTTGAACACATTGGGATTAGGCTTGTGTGGCAAATTTTGAGGTCAAAATTGAAAAAATGACCAAGAAAATGACTTTATATTGTACTAATATGTACAAACAAAGACTTATACCTTAATTCTCAGCTCAATTCTTATTTGAAATTATTTTAAGAACTTTTTCTAAAAAAAAATAATAAAAATTTAAAAATTTTGATTTGAAATTTTTAAAAAAATAATTTCTAATTAAAATTGAGCTGAGAATTTAGATTTTAGTCTTTGTTTGTACATATTTGTGCAATATAAAGCCGAGTGTTTAAAAAGTACATGGAAAGATCAAACTATGCTTTGTAGTCCTTTGCACATTTTAAGACTCCTATGACCCCTTAAACATCAAATTGCTTATGAAATTCTAATGAAAGAAACTTCGCTTAATATGTATGTTGTGAAGCGGCTCAGTACCTAAGAAGTTAAACGTCTGCATCTCGTAAGCCCAAGATCGCGGATTCATGCCGAATTTTTACATCCACATGCAGATTGATTGTAATCTGCGCGTTAAACTTGATAGCGAGAGTCGCCTCGATGTTGCCACAAAAAAAATGACTCTCAGTTCTGAGGAATATACCAAGTCTGCAAAGGCTTGACCGCTAATATTGCAGCCGCCTTTAGAGAAAAATACTATGCATGTTGTAACAATTATAGGAGATGTTTCTCAAATAACTACAGAAACAATGTACTATGTACTTTGTTGAATATGTACATTCCTTATCCCCTTCATCATTGTTTTATCATAATCACAGTATTGGCACATGGATGGTTTTCTTTCTCTGTAGGGATCACTAATGGGTTTTTGTTTTTCTTATCCATGCAAACACTTATTTTTGAATATTTCTTTTTTTTCTCTTCTTCCAGCTTATCTGCCGGTAAATGTGATGAAATTTTTTAATGTCTAATTATCATACTTCTTACACTCTAAAAAAAGAATGCTCAAAAACGACGAAATTTTCCTTAATTTTGACGATTCCATTACTGGCAAATGCTCCGAGTTTTCGTTTCCTCAAAGTGAGGAAATTTGAATCGTCATTTTTATGAGGATTTGAATGTCGTCTAATCTAAAGAAATATTTCGTCATTTTTGAGCATGTGAGTACAACAATGAGATTCTGTTTCCTCAAAATCAAGATACAGAATCGTCAAATCACGATCGTAAAAGTGAGTATTCGCGTTTACTCAAAAGTCACGCTTTAGTTTGACGAAACAATCCTCAAAATTAACGAAATGAGGCTTGAGAGTTCATGAATCGTCAAAAATGAAAGTGTTATTTCTGAAAGTGTACAAGTTCACATTGAAAGAACGAAATTTAACGAAATGATGTCGGGAGGAATGTGCCATGTTTGGTCGTATTAAGAACAAATTGTTTCTTATTTTATGACGAATTGAGCTTCGTAAAAAAAGTAGAAAAATATTTTAATTTCGGACAGCATTGTAACATATTCTGAACTTTCACTCTTAATATTAAGCGATTACGTCTGTCTCGGTGTACTTTTATTTATGTATATATTTTTTTTTATGTAGGATAGGGTAGTTAACATTTATATTCCGGCTTGTGTGTGATCAGAGACCCGCTCATAAGCCTTCGTCAAATAAGATAGACACAGAAAGAGTTTTACTGTCACAAAGAAAAGGAGTACACCCAGGGCGAAGGCGGGAATAATTTTGTAATGTAATTATTACGTATTTTTCGGAACTTATTCAAAAATCTTTGAAAAATGAATAATGAAATTTCGACCTGAATCCCCTTACACAACAATATTCAATTTATGAGAAAAAAAATCCGCAGAATAAACTGATAAATATCAACAATCAAACATTATAAAAACCGGTTTTTTTGGTGATTTTATCGGTACCGGTAAAACTAAAAGATGAAATACCAGTACAACAAGGAATTTGATAAACGAATTTTTTTTTAAACTGGGCATCATTACTAGGTGAGCAAAAAGTGAAGAAATTATTCATTTTGAAATGTAAGATCATGAATGAAATTTTTATTCTGAAAAAAAAAAATAATTGCATCGAAAACGTCTTCACTTTTAATTTTAAAAAAATAATTCAAGAGGAGTGTTAAAGGCAGCATTCGATGTCTTATGCCAAGTCATAACTAATTAAAATATGTGATGCATTTATTTATTACTGAAAAACATTGCATTATATAAGCGACCGAAAGACGTCCCTGTTTTTTTTTTAACTTAAATAAGTATTTAATACATTGTTAAAACATGTCTTGTATCGTAATATAAGCAATTTTATATAACATTCAAGAATTTTTTAAGTATTACATGCTTCTCTGAAGTAAATAACTTGCATTCAAAAATATTTCATTCACTTTAAATAAATATTTGAATACATAGAAACAGGGCCGGACTGGCTCCATGGCAAAGGCGCAGTTTCACCGGCCCTTCCGGTTGCAAAGGGCGCAAAAAAATTCTGGGAGGGGGGGGGGGGTCAATTTTTAAATATTATTTTTCAATAAATTATTTGCAATTAAAATTCAAAATTAGTTTTAATTACAATTATTTTTAATTACAACTATTTTAAATTACAATTATTTTTACCCTACTAAAAATGGTCAGTAGAGATCAATAGAAAATTAGTATGTGGAAATGGCCAACTGGTACCAATAGAATTCTCTATTGATATCTATACAAATCTCTATTGATATCCATACAAATATCTACTGATCTTTATAGATATAAGTACAGACCTATTGATGTCAATTGAGATAAGTAGCTTACTGATAATTGTTTTACTGGTGTTGGTAGAGCTCTATTGATATCAATAAGAAATATTATCAGTAGGTTACTGATATCAATAGCTTCTACTAATAACAATAGAGACATAGATAGAAATAAGTACACATAAATTAAGTTGTACTAATGTCAATAGATTTTTGTATTGATCTCTATGGATCATTTTTAGTAGGGTACTTATTATTATTTTTACTTACAATTATTGTTAATTGATATATTTTTGAATACTATATTCCAATTAAAAATTAAATTTTAATTTAATTTTCCGTTGTTCATGCAGTGTTTTTGAGTATGTAGTATTACTCTTTATGAACATTAATTATTTATATTTTTTCACTCCTTTTTGGTTGCTGGAGAGTCCAGTTGGTTAAAGCGTTCACCTTGAATACGGAAGGCCCCAGGTTCGGATCCGGGCATTGCTAAAATAACTGCAGACCATAACTAAATATGCTCCATAGTTCGAACGCTGCGTACGATGTCGCCTTTAACGGCGTCGTTGGGTGCCTACTCAGGTGTCGACTCGTCACTTGACTCTGCGTACGATGTCGCCCTTAAACGTGTCGTTGGGTGCCTACTCAGGTGTCGACTCGTTACTTGACTCTGGTTCTAAATTATAACGACCTTTCACCAATAGCCCTCGTGTAGCCCAAGTGCGATGATAATTCAAGCTAAACTAAAAGAACATAACTCATACCATTATTATTTAATAGATAATTGATATTTTATTTTTCAATAAAAATATTTTTTTATAAATAAGAAAAAATAGATTAATTATCAAATGTTTTTATTTAAAAGTTTACTACTTTTATAATTTAAATCACCTGATTTGTTGTAAAAAAAGTAAGCGATGAAATTCTAATATTGAATTTAATTATAGAGATATCAGTGCGAATATAAATTAACATTCATTTAATTCGCAATAAAAATTTAAATGTTTAGTTTGAATTGTGGTCGCAGTAGAGCTACACTAGGGATTGGCGGGCGCCATTCGAGACAAAGTAAAAAAGGAAATTAATTTTACTTTAGAAACTTTTTTTTTAATTTTTTGTTAAATGAGAATATTTATATTTTGAAATTAAGAAAGAAAACAAAAGGGGCGATGTTAGCAAATTAACTTTTTAATAAAACAAAATAACCGGACGTTCTTGAATGAGCACATCGCGTTTTGGCCAACATAGTGTGGGCACTTCGCAAAATGGCTACCTGTATTTCAATTGCAAACAATAAATCTATCGAAAAAATAACGGCCAAGTTTACAAACATATTCATATCTTCGGATAGTTTAAAAAAGTAGAAATTTAAACTTACCAATATTATGCTCTTACAGTAATCATGACATCCAATCTTGATCTTAAGAATAATAATTATATAATATATATATTTAGTTGGGAGAAAGAAAAAAGCAAAAGACATCCATCCAAAGATATGTGTCTGACTTATTTACGAACAAATGCACAACTTAAGCGGTTTCAAATAAGTCAATATTTTATTTGTATGTTTTTTAACTTCCTGTAGAAAATATAGTCGTTGAGACATCGGTCTTCTTCACTGAAAAAAAAAACTACCTAATAGCGCCTGTTTGGCTATCAGTTAAGCTAACACAATAAAAAAAAATCGAATAATACAAAAAATTTAACCAAAATCTTATTCCTCGCCATAATTGCCACTGGTTTAAAAATAAATCTGAGGGAGGGTGAGAATAGCTTTTGTTATTTCTTTTCTTTAACATTGCGTAATATCGTGACCTTTACTGATTTGCGAGTGCACAATATAGCAACTTATAAAAAATTAAAAAGAAAGAAAATGGAGCCACGTGTCATTCTATCAGAATGCACCCCCATGCAAAGTAGACTTTCCCTATGGAATTGTAACTTTGGTTTTCTTCTTTTTATTGTTAAAAAAATAAGATTTGACTCTTGGCCTGGGCAGACGAAAAATGTTGGACGAATACCCCGTGTAGAGGTAGTGCACGTTAAAAATTCTCCACAGTTGTAACGTTGCGTACGATGTCACTATTAATGCTTGCGTTGTGTGCCTACTCAAGTGTCGGATCGTCACTTAAATGTGGTTAACTAATAATAGAAAAATAATTAATAAGAACAAAGAAACAATAAAACACTAACATTTGGCACTTGTCCCCAAATTAAAAGAATTTGGAGGTTCCAAAAGACAAGGGATCTTAGGCCCCGTCATTAAATATTCTCTAAGTTATGGCCTGCGATCCAAACCACTCGGCCATGAAGCCACCTGCCAGCTGGCCACATAATAAATAGGTCCTAATTATAAAACGAAAACAATAAAAATAAGTAACATTAACAATGGACTAGTAATTAAATGGATGAGCAATTAAATTGCCCTTAATTAAACATAACGGCATCAATTTATAAATTTGTGGAGATTTCGAACCAATTGGGATTTGTCCCAGTCGGGGATTTTTAGAAACGCAGTCAAGTGACGAAGTGAGTGCCGTATCTGGCACTCAACGCAACCTCAGTGCAGGGCTGCCAGTGGCTACTTAAAAGCCTACTAAAGCGACTAATTTAACGTCTAGGCGACTATGGCAACTATTTAAGACCAAAAAGGGCCCAAAACGACTATTTTAAGCAAAACCTTCAACTATTTTCAGTCTTGGGCGACTATTTTTAGTTATATAATTTTTACATAGATGGCGCCACCAGGATGCTACCGATGCGCAAAACGTGAAGATGATGCCTTTAGTTTTCGATGGTTCTCAAATCAAAAGTTCTCATCAAGTTTTGCTTTCGTTTTGCACAAAACAAAAGCAAAACCATGTGTTTTTAAAATAGCACTTGACTTATGATTTTTTTTTTTTTAGCTGCCTTTATGGAAACTAAAACTTTGATTTTGTATGCTTTGTTGAAGATTTATTTACATCTGTCTGTTTGTTATTAATTTGCTTTATTTTGAAGTTTTTATTTTTGCATTAGGTAATTTGGCGGTATCTTAAGGAATTTTGGCGGTATCTTAAGGAATTGTATCAAAAACTTTTTTAAAAAAATATTTAAAAAAAAAAGTGTTATTTTACTCGTGAATTTCGATGATTCTGGATCGTGTTAAATAAGAATACTTATATTTAATAGTTTTAATTTAGCCATCCTTGTATTTTAAAGCTGCGAGATGTTTCAGTGAAACATATTTACACGGATTAGTATTGATCCTTATGTTTCTTGAATAACTGAATATTTAAAATAAATTTGTTTTTATTTTATAATATATTTTTAAATTAAATTTATTCTCAAGTAAATTTTATCGGCAGTATCAATCCTTCATTTGAAAGTTGGTGTTGCAATTTGTAAATTTAAGTTTTGGTCTTAATTTTTTTTTGCACAATTTAGTATTTTAACCTCTTCCTACTCGCTTCTGTGAAATGATAGGCTTTTTCTATATGAATGTTGGTTTTTCCTAGATTTTTAAGCTAAAAACTAATCAAAATTAAAAATAGATAAACATATGCCATAAATATATATTTTTGAAGGCACTTTTATGACTTTCTTATCCAACCATTAATGGAAAGTTTTTTGTTTTTTGAAATTTTTATGCAATTTCTAATTAAATTCCAATACAAATAAGTAGATTTTAAATATGTTCTCCTAATTTATGTTCTCTAACAGTTATATATAAATTAGTTTAATAATTTAACATGAAATTTTCTGTTGCAATACATCCGAAAAACTATTGGCAGTTTTATTAATCCTTTTAACTGAGTGTTGATGCTACAATTCTAAGATTTGCGCTAATCTAAAGTCTTAAGTTTTAGTTTTTAAATTTTTGCATCTAAGCATATTAAACTAATTGATCACTTTTTGGAAATTTTATTTAATTTCAGATAACATTCTTTGCAAATATTAAAAAAATTACATTTATGTTATCAAACAATTAAAAGTTGTTTATTTAGTTACGTAAAAGAGGATACTATTAGGGCTACTATTTTTTAGCACCTGAGGCTACTAAAGCAACTATTTTCAAAGCTTTCTGGCACTGGCAGCCCTGCAGTGGCATCGCCAGCGGCTTCAGGACTTTAGACCATGACATCTTTAGCGTACATCAGTGCCGTATGCAAGGACCTATTTATGAAATTAAGAAATGCGTGCAAGCAAGTCTTAAAGCTCTAATTTGAAGTTAAAGGTGCCCTCGGGTCCGGATTTTTAAATAGGCTAAGTAGAATGTAGCCTAGAGCTTCAAATTTTTTGGGGCGGTACAATTTACTACCAATAAAGCGGCATGTGGCATAAAAAATTTATTATAAAGATACCAATATTTTTAGCCTACTTTTCTTTTTTTTTAATTCGAAGAATTAAAAAAAAATAAAAAGTAGGTATTGACATGCGGTCGATGTCCGTCCGTCTGTCCGTACCCCCCTTCCAAAATCGGTTCCATCCATCCGATCTTAAAAATTCTTTTTTTATTAGAAAGGTATAACCTCAGACACCCAACTTTCATACTTTTTTTCCGTCTGTCTGTGCGATAGGACGGACATAAATCTACTATTTGTCGACGAATTTCCCATTGAACTAGCATTGAAATTCAATTTCGAGTCATTTAAATCGCTGAATTTAACTAGAAATGCTACGGACAAGTGAGATACGTCAAAAAATTCAGCGCATCGAAATGAGAATACATTGAAAATTTCATAAAAGAATTCGAATTCTAAGTACTTCAATTATTTAAAAAACTGCAAAGTTTAATGCTCATTTAAAAAGCATAGGAAGCCATTTTTATTAGAATTAAATCACCATTGCCATAGCAACAATCTTGAGAAACTTTAATTCTTTTAGACAAACTAAAATACATTTATTTTTGAGACATCGATCAATTTAAGATGACGTCAAATATATATTTCACTACGAGATCTTTGTATGTTGATATAAATTGTTTTCATTCTATTTAAAAGCGAGGAATATTACATATTTATTCTTTGAAATATAAATTTTTGCAAACGATTTAAGTAATAATTATTTAATTTTCGAAATAAAATAAATGAAACTAGCCGAATTTAGCAAGTAAATGTTTATTGAGGAGTAGTTTTTTGGTTTTTGTTCTACGAAAAATTAAATATTTATTTATAACTGCAAATAAATCTGTGTTTAGTGAAAGATGCTGTGTTTAGTGAAATTTATTTTAGAATTTAAGGTGGAAAAACGGTTGTTGATGTCACTTACTGTTACGAACCTAGTTTTTTCAAGATAAGAATTTTAGTAAGTATTTAAGTAACTGGAAAGTAGGCTATTTTAGTTCTTTAAGAACTTCTTGTTTACAAAGTAAACAGTATATTTATAACAATGCGTAAACCGTAAAGGTACATAGATAATCATAATTCTAAAACATGTAGACCGAAAAAGTAGCCAAGAAAACTATGTCTGGGATGGGGGAAGGGAAAACAGTAAAAACACCTTTCAGACGCCAAACAAAAAAAAACACAAATAAATTCGTTATTTGAAATATAGCCGTCAAGTGTAAAAAAAAAAAAGTTTTAGGTTAAATAAAGATAACGATCCGTTATTTTTTATAAATTCGATTGGCGTTCGCTTCCTGTTCTCTTTATTGGGTTCAAGTCAGGCCTAAGTACACGTGTTCAACGTATTTTTCTATGGTATTTTCACAAAGAAAGAGTTGAAAAAATTTGCATTGTTTGCTATTTTCAAGTCTTTTCTTACCATCATTAGGTGATTCAGCTGCTAGTTGGACTGAACTATACAAGTTTAGAGTTGGACTTCGATTTGTTATGTGTTTTGAAGATTCCCAAGTATCAAACGTCCAAACAAAAAGTTTCGGTTGCTAAACAAAAAAAGGCGTATTTCGGATCTGGTGGCTTCTTCTTTGGTGATTCCATTAACGGCATAAATATTTCGTCAAACATTCAAATCAAAATCAACCAGTGTCTATATCGTATATCGGCTGTAAAAAAAAAACATCAATTTCAAGTTAAAGGCACCCTAATACTCCTTGACACGTGTTTCTTTAGTTGCTCCCTCATTTAAAAAAACAATTCAAACGACATTATAATGTATTTGAAAAAAAAACACGAAGACATAAACCAGAAAGTCCAAATCCAGTTTTATGTGATATCGTAGGCACCCCATTGCTCCTGGCGCTTGGTTTTTATAGGTGTGAAGGGAACGTGAGACGACGACATCTTTAGCGTGCACCAGTCTCATACACAAGGCGCTAGTTAACTCAGAAAATTTAAAAATGTATACAAGGAAGTCGAAAAGCGGTATGTTAAATTAAAGGCACCCTAATGCTCCTTAACGCAGGTTTTTTTTAGATCTCTCATTCAAAAACAAAAAATTTCGGCGACATGATATGTCACAAGTACTATTCTGCACCAAGTATCAATATTTTAAACAATAAAATCTAAAAGCGTTTTTTGTGATATTGTACGGTCGTAGGCGCCCTAATACTGATCGTTAGCGCTGTTTTTTTTTTACATCATTTATATAATCATGTATTGGAGCGCCTCGATATCATATAAGGTGCTGTATCTTTCTTGTTTACAACAACCTCATGGCGCAAAAAGCCATATGGCGCTTCAATGAAAAGAAAGGCGCCCTATTTAAATCCGTTTTTAGTAATTGTCAACTAGTCAACATGTCCCATTTAAAATGTATTGTTAAAATTGATTATATCGAGTGTGGTAAGGCGTACAGTCATGGGAGTTACCTTGGTTCTGTTTCGTCTAACCAATCTCCTAAACGGATAACGTAAGTGTATTACACAAATAAACAATTCCATGTATATGAAATCGTTTATTTAACGGGCTAGTCAGCGCCCAGTTATAGAAGTGAAGGCGCCTTGTTAAGTATCGGCTTAGCTATTAGTACTAAAACATCACAAAATGACCCACTATGCACCAAATGAAAGCGCGAACAACCTCAAGAAGACGAATCCGGAGTTCAAAAACTGAGTCAGATTTTTTTTTTTTTTTTTTTTTTTTTGAAAAAGGCGCACCGGCCCGCCGGCCGACGGGCCGGCGGGCCAGTCCGGGCCTGCATAGAAATTTGGCTTGTTTATTTCGATCAAAAATAAGGGACGAATGCTTATGCAATATTTGTTCTAGCTGATAACAACAATGCCTCACATAAGAAATTTTCTATATCCCAATAGCAAATACATGGGCGTATTTTTTACATACCAAAAACTGATTACGCAAAGAAAATTTTTGTTGCATAATTTCAAATATCTTTTTAAACTTAGACTTTTGAAGACAAACAACTTAATATATTCCTTAAAAATTTATATAAGTCGCATCTTAGTTCAAAGGAATGCGGATTTTTGTTATTTACGATCGTTACTTTTAAGTTAAATTCATCGTATACATCATCTATAGATATAGAAAATATAGAAACTGAAACAATATAAAGGATAAATATGTTTGTGCATTCTAGAACTTATGCTTAACGGTTGCGTTGGGTGCGTATTCAGGTGCCGGCTCGTCACTTGACTGTGGTTCTAAAATACGACGCCCGTCGCCAATAGCCCTCGTGCAGCTCTAGTGCGACGATAATTCAAACCTAACCTAACCTTGAATTTATGTATTAGACATAGTTTTACAAATAGCGTGATAATACTAGTTCTTTGCATCATTTAAAAAAAATATTCGAGGAGCAACAGTAAGTACCCTTTCCCGTTTAATAGGTGCTATTAGTATCAAATGACTATGTTTTCTTCATGTAGATGTTACTTCAAATTCTTTAAGTTTAAAAAAGTTTTTTAAGTTATTACCCATTACTTTTTAAATATGTTACTGATTAATTATATCACCTTACACTCATTTAAAACTTCTCCATTTCTTGCTCTTGTTGCTCTACGTTTTTGAGAGAGTTTTATTTACATCAATTAGTTTCAAAGTTTCCTAATTGAAATTATGTGGAGTTTTGGAACCAGATGTCCTTATGACAAAACAAGTTGGTTTGTTACAGAACCTGTCACTAAAACCGCTTCCACACCATATTTATGCTCACAGGAAACACACTTATTATATACATCAGAAAGAAATTCGCCTAACAGAGACTTCTAATTTAGAATTTGCAAGCGCCAAAATTAACTATTTTCATTAATATACTTTGTCAAATTAAAAATTACTCATTATCGTTTGCTAAATTTGTTCGGAATTCGTGGAATAATGATGCAAATTTTTAATAAATATAATTCTTTTAGTCACCGGAATTTAACTTACAGTTTGAAAAATATATAATTAGTAAAAATGATACTTTAAAAATAAAAGAGAAACTTTGCATATATATTTTATGCAAAATTAGAATTCTTTATACATCTTTCTTCATACATATATAATGAACCATCAAAAGAAGTCTATTGTGATATTTCAACAATCCAAACCGAATTATATCACAAAAATAAATTTTCTTTCAAAGGTCTTATTTTTATTTTAAATAAAGTTTCTCGTACGTTTGACGAAATGGCAACAGTGAAAATATTGAGTGAAAATGGAATTCTTCTAATTTAAATTTATATACTTCTAAATTAAATTTTTAAATGAAATTTGGGATGTAACCTAGCCCGATTTTTTGCTTTAAAATGACGTATTCCAATTGTTTGTGCGACTTTTGTTTCGCTCATTGAATGAAAATGGAATTTGCATGTTATTTCAATGCAGATAAAAATTTTAGTTATTTAAATTTTAAATATACTTCTAATTAAAATTTTTTAATGAAATTTGGGATGTAACCTAGCCCGAGTTTTTGCTTTAAAATGACGCATCCCAATTGTTTGTGCGACTTTTGGTTCGCTCTGTGAAAGTGGGTGACGGACAGACGGACTGAACGATTATAAAACCTTCCACTTTTTACGTTATAAACGTAATGTGGAAGCTAAAAAATGACATTGATTGCGCCCTCTAGAAGGGAGAGTGTAGGCTTTATATCCCACTACCCAGCTCGCCAGAAGAGACAGTCACAAGAGACGTACAAAGAAGGACCCATTCCCCTGCTTCTATTTATATTAAAGCTCTGTTAGAAATAAAATTTTATTACAAAACTTTCTTGTAGAAAATAGTTTTCAAATACCGTAAAGCTTTTCAAATACCGTAAATGGAGTGAACTGGATCAATTTTTCATGTCTGTGTGTGTTTGAAAACGATTAACGCATCTTTAATTAAGAGTTGGATGAAAAAAAATAGAAATTTCAACGAAGGATCAAAGAAGTTGCTTTTTTTTATGATTCCATTCTTTGTTCCCCTTCTTGTGAGACACATACTAAATCAAGAAGGGGGGGGGGAAGGGGGAGGATGGAATTAAAAAAAAAACTTTGCCTCTTGACCAGGGTTCTAAATTACGATTCGTAGCCAATTATGGCCAACTACGGTGAACACAGCCAATTACGCCTCGCAATTTAGAACCCTGACCAAGAAACGAGTTTCTTTTTTATGATTCCATTCTTTTCCCCCTTTCTTGATTAGTAAGTGTCTCGAAGATTGTTTCATTCGGAATATTCATTCAAGCTGCAGACCTCTAGCGAGCTTTATTATATAAGCTTATTTTCTAGCTTATATAATAAATCTTAGAGCTTATTTTATAACCACCCGGTACTTTCTTATACGTTTGAGTAATTGAGTATTTGTAGCAGAGTGTTCCAAGTCTTTGTTCTAGATACTACAGTTTATCTGCCCACGGCAGACAGATCCCTCACGATTTAAGCATTAAGTTTTATTACTTTTTATACGTAACTCTATTTTTAAAATTAAAAGTTGAGTAAGAATGAAGCGTAAAAAAAATACAAAGACAAAAGTTGTCTTTGATTAGTCCATGGAATGACGTGGCATGTTTTAAAATAGTTAATCTAAATAATTTCAATTATACACTCGAAAAATTATATGATTTTTTTTTGTTTTCAAAACGTTTATTTTTCATTAAGTTTATTTTATTAGGTTTTACTTTCGGTGTTGTCTACATCTTATATTTTTTTTATATTTATTTCAAAATTTTTATTTTAATAATTCATGTTTAAAAATATTAAATCAGTACTTTTCATAATATTGTTTCATGATAAACCCGTATGAAAATGTAGCTGGAATTAACCATATGCTATTAGATAACTTTTTAACTATCCCATTGTATAAGTTTTAAAAACCTTCTCAATCGTATGATAACTATGTAGGGTAACAAGTACAGTGATTGGCTCCCAGTCTTTAGCGGCCATATTGCTATTCAGTTTGTTGGTACCTAGCTGCCAACATGAAAAAACTAAAAACCTATTTGGTAGTTACAAAACTATGGGATTTATAAGCATACAAACAAACCCAATTTAAAAATAAAATAGTATATAAGAGGTTTGAGAATATTTTTCACATAAATAGTTCAATTTGGTGCCTTTTCTTCTTTTATTCTACATATATGTAAAGTTTTATCAAGTGAATTGGATTAATGCCAACAATAAAACTATGATTTTACTAAAACATCTTTTAAAATTATTGGAAGTGTTTTGTCTCTTGACATTTAAAGTACAGTATCGTCGTTAAATATGTAAAATTTTGAACTACAGTAAAATGTTAAAATATTGATTTTAAGAATGCTATATTTTTTCTGTTTATTTTTACATCACTTTTAAATAAAGTTAGAAATCGAATTATATAATCTTGGAATTTCAGAAAACATGTTTATAACATAAATAAGATATTTCATAGAAAGTAATATTTACTATTCATATTCTTTCCCTATAAGCATATGACAAACAATTGTATTGTCCTTACTGGCTTGTGTTTTGCTAATAAAGAATCAAATCATTTATAAAACAATGCTTAGAAAGGTTCCAAAAACTAATTTAAAAAAATTATAAGAACAGTTCCTTAATCATCACAACATGACGAAATAATTATTTAAGAAAATCCCGAAAATATTTTTTTAATATCTGAAAAAAATTAAAGGTCTTTTACATTCAGCTAGAAATTTTTCTTTCCAGTTCTTTCATAAATATTTATTGTTCGTTGTTAAATAACAAATAAAAAGGTTTTAAGCGATATCGCACAATATCTAGTTTGATTTGGATTCAATCGAATTGTTTTCATGTTATTAACTTATTATAAGTTAATAACTCAACGTTAAATTTGGTGTCAGTATAAAGATTCATTCATAATTGAAAATTTCTTATTTACTTCTTTTTAAACACTAATACTTTAACTGAACTAAGTTCCTGGAAGTGAAACTATAAACAGCCATGTCCAAATGTACTCAAAAACCTATGAATATTTATACAAAATATTTCGGGGAATTTACCAAAAGTAACCCTGCTATTCAATAAATTCAATTTACTGTATCCGTATTAAAAAAACCTTGATTGCTACATTCAACTCTTTAATGTATTAAGAAGTTTAAAAGATACTCTATGAAATTCTTTAATCAAACTTTCCAAGTATTGAGCTATTAACGCTAGTTTTAGCTAATTAATTCCATTGACGATGCACTACACTGTAAGTCTGTAGTGTTTCCAGGAATTACCGGGAGCTGGTGTGCCAGAAAAATACCGTAACATTTACAGAAATAATGTGTTTATTTATTACGAACACTTTGTTAACGTGGGGCTGGGGAGCATAGTCGGTTAAGCACTCGCCTACCATGCGAAAGGTCCCAGGTTCAGGTCCGGGCATAGCCAAAATAACTGCCGACCTATAAACGGACCGTGCAGCCAAAAATGTCCGACGTATAATACCCCGTGTAAGGGAGTACACGTTAAATATCCTTCGAAGTCCTAACGCTGCGTACGATGTCGCCCTAAACGGTTGCGTTGGGTGCCTATTCAGGTGTTGGCTCGTCACTTGACAGTGGTTCTAAAATACGACGCCCGTCGCCAATATCCCTCGTGTAGCTCTAGTGCGACGATAATTCAAACCAAACCAAACCCGGTCATTCCAGTTATATTAACCACAGCACTATAACCCCTTGCGACTTGGCGTTCCCAATTGGGGACATTTTCTAAAACCTCCCCGCAAACAATTAACGCGTTAACTAGTTCCGAAATTGACCTGGTCCGATAGGAGAAGATCCAAATATCAGTTTACAGCCTTTGTTTAAAGGTATCAACCATTTATTTCTAAGTTGAACGAGGGTCAATACAATATTAGAGTTTGTAAAAAATTATTAATTTCTTCAAATTTTTCAAAAAGTTCTTTTAGTAGTTAATTTAAAAATAATTTTTGAATTAAAAAATTTGAATTAAAATAAACTGTTAAAACAACAAATAAATGCTACGGCCTTTTCTGTTGCATTTATAGCACAAAAATTAATATTTTTTAGAGTTTAAGGCGTGTTTCTAAGTATTTATAAACATAAAAAAATTACTTTGCATAACTTATTTTTAGCATATATTTGTATGAAAAGTATGTTTAGATTAAGAATATAAGTATAGGATTTTTCTCGGGTCTTAAGAGGATAATAAACCACCGAACCAGAGTTTGATCCTCTGACTTTTATTTTTACAGAAAAATCTTTAGAAGGAAATAGCAGTATAAACTTAAACCCATATTTCACCAAAAAAATTTTAAAAGAAAAAAGAAGCATTTTTTGACCATAACTGTATGTTTTTTCTGTAAAGTGAACAGATTTTGCTTACAGTGAGCGGAAATCTGATTTTATTCTTAAAATTACATTACGTTCTTTCTTTGAAAGAGATAAAAGACGTATAAAAATCTATCTCAAGTTCTGGTGCGGGCGCAGGTGTTATGAGGATAGTAGCTAACATGGTCAATTGCATTTGGGGCAGAGACTATGTTGTTTGATGTGTAAAGCACACAACATAGTAAGGATATTTTCATATCCTTTTTGGGGGCTTGTTACGTTCAAGGTGGTCACGAAATAACTTTTGCCAACACTTGTATCCTTGGAATGTTATTTTCAACTGAACGCGAAGTAAATTTTGGCTATAGTTTTTTGAAGGCATGCTTGGTAACACACACAATATTACAATTTCATCCTGATGTCAAATTGAAATCAAAATTTGTGTAACAATAAAATGATATAATTCGTCACAAAAGTTTAGACGAAAAACATTTCAAACTTAAAAAAACTGAACTCCTCGGCACCACAGCCCATTGTGGGCCAAGGAATGCCGTGCCCTTTTCAGCTTATGTAACCTAGGGCTCTGGAATGCTGGCATATATGTCCCGGTAAGGTGGTCAGCCTCACGTGTAACCCCCCCCCCCCCCCCAGTGTTTAGTTCCTAAGTATGCTTGGTAAATATTTTATCGACCCACTTAAGGGATGAAAGGATCGGTAAAAAACATGTCAAATCCAGGATTTGATCCCCGGACCTGTGGCGTGGCAATGCGAAGCAGTAACACTAAGCCGCTGAGCCTTCAAAAGTCACTTTTGAATCACAAAAATTTCAATGACAAGGTTTAGTTGATTAAAGTGGTGATAGTAAGGATCGGGCTCTAATAAATAATTTAAAATATCATGAATAATAAGGATAATTATAATAGTACACATTTCAAAAAAAAAAAAAAAAAAAATGTCTAAAAATTTCAAATTGCAATGACAAGGTCTAGTTGAAAAAAGTGGTGATAGTAAGGATCGGGCTCTTATAAATAATTTAAAATATCACGAATAATAAGGATAATTATAACAGTACAAATTGAAATTTAAAAAAAAAAAATGCCTAAAAATATCAAATTTGAATGACAAGGTTTAGGTGTAAGAAGTGGTGACAGTAATGATCGTGCTTTTTAATAATTTCAAATATCACGAATAACAAGAATAATAAAAAAATATTTTTTTATAATGGTACAAACTACAAAAAAAACCTTGCCTAAAAATAAAGAAAATCAATCAAATGCACATTAAATGGTTTAATTTCGCATTTAAACAAACCGGTTTGTCTTTTCAAATATCAGGAAAATCAAGAATTGGGAAAATCCGAGTACTTTTCGATTACTAATGCTCCAGTGGAAACAAATATTTCAAGCAGAATTCGTATTTGCTTTGTGACAGTTAAATATTTGTACCAATGTTAGAATAATAATTTTGAATTTAAATATTTTATAATAGGTTCCTTGTAATTAAAGAATTTCAATAAATTTTCTGAAGCGTAAAGTCTTAAGGCTTAAATTTTGCAACTTTATCCATTGAGGCATATGCAAGAAAATTTGAATAAAATTCCCAAAGCACTATTTTCAGAATAGCAAATTCTGTATACCCGGTGAAACATTATTAAAAAAGATTCCATACGCATACATTTAAAACTAAAAAAAAAAGATATTTGAAAAACTGCATTAGAAATTGCACTGTCATTTTAAAATTAATAAGCATTTTTTTTTAAGACACTAATGGTTAGACAGTTAACATACTTTGCAGATTCTTAGATAAGCAATTTCAGAATACCCAATTTGACCCGTCCGTGGACGAGTGGTTAAGGCATCAGTCTCAGGATTCAACCTTCCCGGGTTCGAATCCCACCTACAGCCAGTCATCCTATATATCGGATCTCTGTACGGGAAAGAGTAGAAAATCCAACTCGTGACGGATGGGCCCGAGTACACTGGGTCATCTAGAATTGCTCGTGAAATCTGTGGAGCCCTAGTCACGATGTCGTCAGTGTACGATCTCGCTTCAAGTTCCGTTGAGCGCCCGCTCAGGTGTCGACCTCGTCACTTGACCAGGGTTTTAAATTACGAGGCGTTATTGCCTGTGCTAAAGATCCGAAAGGAGGCTAGAAATAGGCAGCCGGAATCGATTGCATTACCCATTACCCATAATTGCTTGAACAAGCACCGTACTAGATTAGAGTCTACCGTTTCTATACCGCCGACCCAAGATTAAAGCCAGAGACATAACATAGAGTGGACTGCGCATTCATAGTAAAGCAGCTTAGGGATGGAAAACCAAAACCGGTTTTCAAAAAACCGGTGTCCCGGTTTTGATTGAAAACCGGTTTTTTTGTATGAGGCCCTACGGTATCGAAAACCGGTTTTTTAGGGAAAAACAGATGGAAAATGGAAAACCAGTTCTTTCTAAAAAACCGCTATCCCTTGCAGATTAGCATTATGTCCTAAACATCATAAATCGCCAAGAGGGGAAAGGTTGCTACATATGGCAACTTAACGCTACCGTTTCGTTACGAACTATTCCAAATTGTCGCAAGACCTGAATATCAGCTAGCAAACCGAAGTGGAGACTACCATCAATGTCCAAGTCACGTGGGTTTCTACCAATCACGGCAGCTTGAATTTTTTTTAATGTTTATGCAGACGATTTTTTGAGCATTGTTGGTATTTTTCTCTTTGGGCTTTTATAATAAATATTTAATTACATTCTTTTAATCTCTGAGCATGTTAACAATCGTGAATGTTGTACTCTTAATTCAGTAACGTTTTGTGCAAGATGCCAAATGCTTGTGAATTCCTAATTGTAAAGAGGGGTATAAAAAGGATTAGTCACACTTTCACGGGTAAAATTTATTTAGTTCTGCATAACCAATTACCATAGTAATTGTGTGTTCTTCTTAAACTATAATTTCTATCGAGGGAATTCATTCTAAAAGCTCTTTTATACTGAAGAATCATATTTATGATTAAATCAACGTTGTTAGAACTCTAATTATAATAAATATTTTGGGCCAAGTCAATTAAATTAATGGTCTGAACATTGACAGCTTAGAAGTAGAATAATTTTTTTACAATTTGGTCAAAACGAAACCTGTTTTTGCAATCGTAGTTTTTGAGTTAATTATATTTAAAAAGTAGAGCATTTGTTGAATTTGGAATATGTTGATGTGTTTTAGAAAGTTGATTTATTCCAGGTGAAATAAAGGAAGAAGCAATATTTCAAAATATATGTATATTTGATTTTTTTTTAAATAAAGGAAGAAGCAATATTTCAAAAAATATATATATTTGATTTTTTTTTTAAAAAACCGGACCGTTGGAACGAAAGTTATAGAGACGGCAGAAAATATTCACCATATCAATACCAACTTATATTACAGCAACACTCTACATAAACCTACTAATGTTCTTTTAAATTAATTTTTAATAAAGAGTCCACATTCAATTGTTCAAGTAATCTTAAATAGACGCACAAAATCAAAGAAATAATCTTAAGAGGATCTTAAAATACTAGCGATTCATCCTTGCTCCTTTCCAAGCTTCTTTATCATAACATTAGATTGTCGGCCTCTGTGTTCAGGTCGTTGTGGAAAAACTCGCCAAATAGTAAACTCGCCATAGATGCGAGCCAAACGCGACACAGTCATGTGACTGTGTAAGTTAGATGTTTAGGACACTTTAGGTTTGCCAATGCGCAGTCCACTCTATGTTATGTCTCTGATTAAAGCCACCGAACTGCATGGTTGGTTGGTTTACATATATTTTCAGGCTTGTGTGCTTGGTCAGAGACCCGCTTATAAACATTTTTCAAGTAAGACAGTCACAAAATACACACTCACACGCGTACACACACACGTGGCGGAAGCTGCCATATATCGCGTGCCACCTCCACAATTTAGACATGTCTCTGAAGGGGAGGGAAATAGTGTCCAGGGACCTGTACCAGTGAGAAACTGCGCAATGACCGCCCACATGACTTTCGGACCCAACAGATTTAACGAGCCCGTACTCCGCATATACTCGGTGGGTCTTCAGCGACCAGGACTCGATTGCGGGAGCTCTCGATCCGGAGATCAAGACTCTGACCACAGGGCGCCCCAAAGCCAACCAACGGTTAAAAAGCCACGAATCTGGAAATCAAGATTCCAACGCCCACCAAACAAATTGTAGCCGATCCGGCGGCGTAGTGGTTAAGGCATTGGCCTCTGGAGCTGCTGGGTCCGGGTTCGAATCCCGTTCAGGCATGGATGGTTGTGTTTGTCGAGTATATGCGGAGTACGTGCTCGTAAAATCTGTTGGGTCCGAAAGTCCTGTGGGCGGTCATTGCGCAGTTTCCCATGGGTACAGGTCCCTGGAGAAAATTTCCCTCCCTTTCAGGGACATGTCTAAATTGCGGAGGTGGAGACAGATGGCAACATCTGTCATTTGTGTTTGTGTGTGTCTTGTGTTGTCCTACTTGACGATGGTTTAAAAGCGGGTCTTTGCGACCAAGCACACAAGCCTGTAAATATATATTTCTACCAACCAACCAAACAAACAAATTGTATCGCGTGTTTCCGCAAACAGTCGAAATGCTTGGTTGTTTGAAGTTTAGAACTCTACGCCGTAAAAAACAAAAACAAAATTTTTACTTTAAAGCAGTTTTTTTTACTTAAGACAGTTTATTTTCGTGGATAAAACGATTGAAAAAAAAAAACAGTATTTTCCTGTTAATGCATGTTTATTTTCTTTAAAACGAACAGTTTTATTTACAGCATATTTGCCTCTAAAACTGCTTGGTCTCCTTTTTTTAAAAATATTTTGAAAGTTCCGTTTCCAGTGATTATTGTGTGTTTTTTTGTCTTACGTTTTAAATACATGGCTGTCATTTTTGTGACTTTTAATTTTGAATGCATTTATAAAGCATTTTATAAACAAAAAAAATAATAAATAAAAAAGTTTGCCTTAAAATCGTACAATTTTGCATTGGACATTTTTAATTCTGTGAAATAATGAAATTTATTTTTTACATCATTATACAGAAGCATAGAACAAGATGCGTTGAGACATTATGAAAATAATAAATATTTTTTTGACAAAATTAACTGTCAAAGTTACTAATTATTTTGCGAAAGAGAAAGCATTTTTAATGTAAAATGTATTTTTAAAAAATTAAGACAATCATATTTCATAAAAACTCAACATAGGTTTGTTTACTTTATCATATGGAATAACGCAAAAGAAAAATTAACATAATAGGGTGATTTTCCTCTGAGACTTAGCGGTTCGAAGAAGGAAAAAGCCCAGAAATATGCTTCCGAGAAAACACGATATAAACATATCTAATACGCTCTGGAAACTAAAAATCTAATATATTTCAATAACTGATGTTAGTTAGATTTGAAAATTTTAGATTAAATAGCATTTGTAAATGGCTTATTATTTTAAAACATCGGTTTTGCAATATTTCGGCTATATATCGCGCATGGGTTTACAAATAATTACTGACAAAGGTAGTTTATTAGGGAATACAGTTAAGCAAAGTCTAGTTCTTTACTGTTTACTTCCGAAATAGATTATTATTGAGGCTCTGTCCCAAAAATGAGTTGAAAATCATGTAAAATGGAAATTACAATGTAAAAACGAAACTAACCTTAAAGGCAGATGATAAATTGATCGAATTTGATTTTTTTTTCACCTGAGAGGTCATCTAAATTGTAAGTAGAAAACATGATCCAAACTGTTGACAACTACCAAATTTCAACAACATATTCTTCAATATGAAAGGTATCAATTTCTGATGAAATTTATTTTTGACAATTTCGAATTATTATTTTTTTTTATTTTCGTGGTAATGGTTTCCCTTAACATACTTTAAATTTTCATGGTTACACAATTTCAGAATACACAATTTTAGATGAATTCAACAATTTCATTTCAAGTTTTTAATAAACAGATTAACAACAGTTTAAATTTTTAATACCCCTTCCATGTTTCACAAAATAACAGTGATGTTTCGACCAAGGTACCGTTACTCGATCACGGGACCTTCCGATCCCGAGACAGAGATCTTAAACCAATAGTCTCCCCACAGCCCCTTGTTAATGTATGGTTATGTTCTAAAAAATGAATATTTTTACATTGTACTTGGTACTAAAACTCCTTGGTCTCCTCTAATATTTTTCAAAACCTTTTGTTATTTCCCTTTCTCTGATAATTGTATGTTTTTGTATTATTATATTTTAAATACGTGGCTGACTTTTTGTGATTTTTAACTTTGAATGTATTAATTAAGATAAAAAAAATATGTAATACACAAAAAAAGTTTCCCTTAAAACCGTACATTTTTATTTCTCAGAAATAAAAAGGACTTTAAGAAATTACGATGGTTTAATGGAAAATTGAAATACAAAAAGAAATATTGAATGGTATTTTTTAATAAAATATTTTTTTGAAAAAAATTCTTAATATTGAGCCTCTAATTTGTTGACCATACATTGTTGTCCAAATGTTTTTTTTTTTTTTCATTTGAGTTACGTAAGTATAAAAAAATACTAAAATATTTCACAACATATGCTAACAAAACAAAAAGTGTTGACGTAAATAAATATTCTCAGATAACAAAAAAGTATTATTGAAAAATTTTTTCCTATTCTGATTTTGAATATTATGATTTAAATGTCTGTAAATGATTTTTAAATTTCAGTTGTAACAATGCAATGGTTAATATAAATTTTTTTTACCATCAGTGAACGCTGTACTAAAGACATACTTCGCTTTGCAAAACGTCTGAGATTTTATGAAATATGTAAATTTTATTCAAATAATAATTATAAAATTAACAGCGATTACGCCTCCACGTTTAGTCAAAACTTAAGTTTTGTAAAAAAATTCTTTTGTGCTCCGAGGATAAAAGTCATTTATTAATTAGAAATTAATTATTAGATTTATTAATTAGAAACCAGAAACTTCTCCTTACGCTAATAAGGTATTTAAATGCTCGAGTCAATGAAATATATTTTTTAGTGTTGCCTGTTTTAGTTAGATTAAGAAGAGATCATATATATTTGTATAATAATACGTTCAGTTTTAAACGTCAATAAATCTAATTGTTTGTCGTAAAACCGAATAGTTGGAAAATTTGTTTTTAAATACTATTCGCGTCTCGAATTGCTATTCAAATGTTAAGTGAGTGAAAAATGTATATTAATTAAAACTTTCCATTGATATTCTAAATCAAGTAATACTACAGTTTTTTAGTAAATGTTCCAAGGAAAAATCTAAAAATTAATTGGAAATCTAATTATATTTAAATTAATTCTTTTATCAAATCTTTGCAACATTCTTAATTACATTAAATTATCACTTAATTAATTGATACCAACCAGAAAACCGGATATTAAAAATGTCACTATATAGACAATTTTGATTCATAGTTTCCCCCAAAGTTTTATGTTAGATATTTAGCATTCATCTATACAAAGTTTCGCTTGAGTTTAAATTTAAGTTTTTCTTGGATCACCATAAGGATGAAATCCTGTATTGAGGATAGGTAGAACGGAAGGGAAAATAGTGGGAAGGTTTGCGTTGTTCAATAAACCATTTTCGCTCAACTTGTTTTATCGGTTTGGTTGGAAGGTTGGTTGGTTGGTAGACATATATTTTCAGGCTTGTGTGTTTGGTCAGAGACCCGCTGAAAAATCTTCGTCAAGTAAGACAGACACAACACACACACTGACACTCAGACACACAAATACGTGACAAATGCCGCAATTTATCGCGCGCCACATCCACAATTTAGACATGTCCCTGAAGGAGAGGAAAATAGTCTCCAGGGGCCTGTACAAGTGGGAAACTGCGCCATGACCAAACACAGGACTTTCGTACCCAACAGATTTAATAAGCTCGTACTCCGCATACACTCGTTGGATCTTCAGTGGCATCGGAACCTGATCGCGAGACCTTCCGATTCCGAGAACGAGGCCCATACCACTCGGTTACCCACGGCCCCATCGGTTTGGTTACCCTACACCTAAGATTTTTATTCGTAAGTAGGGGAGACTGGGTACGGTTGTGCCAGGGTACGGTTGTGCCAGTCGCCATATTAGCGAAACCATAAGGAATACCGGGTTGGGTGTAAGGGGTAAGGAGCAGCTTGCCTGCCCGAACATGTGCCACAGTATAACCATCAGTCATCGCACGACATTAACCCTACCAGAGGCCTCTATTACTTTTTGACTGTCAAAAGTAACTATTTGTATTACATTTCTTTTAATAAATTTTATTATATGTGTTCAGACAGAGCAATGAATTTTATCCTCGTTATAAGTAAGACTTTAATAATGAAATACCAGTGATTACTTTGGATGTAAATTATTTTGTATTGTCATGGCGATTGTTTTTTTGCAAAAGAGTAGGCTGGGTACGGTTGTGACAACGCAGTAAAATGTATTTATTTTTCTTTTAGATGCCTATAAAACGCATGAGGAAGGCAGAAAGGGCACAGTGTGACCTAAGGAAATATGAAGAAGCTTTTATAGAAGTAAAACGCGGGATTTCATAACGAAGAGCTGCGAAAAATCAACAAATTAATCGTATGTCTTTGTTACGATACATTTGCACCGATACAAGCTTCAAATGTACAATATTTTTTATGACAATATGCAAATTGTTATGTACATACACACCTATGAGTCACAGGAAATATACATTGTTGACGAAACAGGTGTAACTCAAAAATATTTATTTGTGTTATATAAGAACATGTATATTTTTTTTATGTAGATAAGATAATTTGCGCATTTTTTTAAAAAAAACCCCCACATTTTTATTTATTTGTTTTGTATTTGACATGGTTACAGCAATGTATAATTATAAATATTTAGTTAACTTTTTTGATGATAGTGATAATATGAAGAGTTTTTATTAATAATTATAAATTAATTTATAATTATTAAATTTATTAATTAAATGATGAATTAAATGTTATTATTATAAATATTGAATTTATAGTTTCTAAAGATGATGCAAAAAGAGTGATTTGATGACATTTTGGTGTCTTTTTTTGACTCTGTCACAACCGACCCCAGGCACTGTCACAACCGACCCTAGGGGGTCGGATTGTGACACTACTTCCTCTTTTTTCGAATTTGCTCTTCCAAGCTAACTATTGTACTTAGGGACGCAATTTTTATTTATACGTAGACAAGTGTTGCACTTTACTATTAATGCAACTTTCATCCAGCTAATCGGCATACTAACGAATTTATAAGCGATCAAATGAAAACTGGCACAACGCGTACCCAGTCTACCCTAAAATATAAGAAATAACTAGGGTAGGGTTAGGTATATATACATTCTGTCTTGTGTGTTTGATCAGAGACCCGCTTATAAGCTTTCGTCAAGTAAGGCAGACACAGAAAGAGTTTTTATTGACACAGAGAAATGAAGTGCACCCAGGGTGAAGGCAGGAATCGAACCCGCACCCATTACAACCCGCAGACTGCTAGTGTTATTGTGTGCGAACCAAACCAGTACTTCATACGGTCCCAGAAAACTGTCTCCTTAACAATAACTTAGAAAAAAATTCAAGAAGGCTGTTATAAAAGTGTCTATTTTGATATTTTCAGCGCTAAGACACTCCAGCCATTGGGGTTTTAATTAGTGTATTTAACATAATTTTAATCATATTGGCGCGTTATAACTGATTACTTTTCCAATTGGCTTTCAATTTATGGAATTAAATTTTAGTTATTAGGAAAGATGAATTCGTGGTGAAACTATAGTAATTCGCATTTGTTAAAGGTGGCCCTTGCTTTTATTTCATAAATGAAATCAAGCGACGATTTTTTTAAAAATGTAATTCAAAATTCACACAAGAATATCTAGAAATCTTTTAAAGTAAATAATGCTACAACTATTAGTTAACTTTATAATTACCATGTGCTTAAATGAATTAAGAAAACAAGTGGTAAAACTAATCTCTGTGTTTCGAAAATCTCTCCACTAATATAAATTTAAAAATATGAGAAATACATCGAATTCTCCTTAATTGCACGTGTTTGTAATTAATAGGCTTCTACTAGTTCGTTAGTAAAGTTCTGGAGTTTCTTGAGTAATTAAATATCTGTTAGGCACAAATGAGGTTATTAGACCTAATACTTTGAGAGGAGTTGAACATTTGATCTTGCAATTGCCTCGTTCATTTGCGTGTTTTCAATTAGGATGCTTCTTTCGTGGAAAACACATTACGTTCAAATGTTTATAGAGTGGTTTTAAGGGGGGATCATAGTTAGCGACAGCAAAAATGACCAATTCTTTGTATTGATTTCGAAAGGCTCTAAATCATTTAAAAATTATGGTACAATAAAAAAAATTGTACCAAATTATAAATTGTACTTTTATTATTATATTTACACCTAAGAATCTTATTTGTAAAAATTATTATTTTTGAAAAAAGACATCTTTTGAAACATACAATTATGAATTTTCAAAAATACAAGTATTTTTTCGGTACACTTTTCTCCAAATCTATTAAATATTTCTTAATAATTTCTTTTGTGTGTTATAAAACCATTTTAGATCTAATCAAGTCACCTATTTTTTTTGCCTAAAATAATTTTTAAATTCTATTTTTAAAACATTATATTCTGCATTCATAAAAATTCTGATTTTCAACGAAGAAAAGTGTAAAATAATAAAATATTTTTTTTAATTTGTAAGACTAAATTAGGTGACTTAAATAGATCTAAAATGGTTTTATAACACACACAAAAAATTATTAAAAAATATTCAATAGATTTGGAGAAAAGTGTACCTAAGTGTTGAAAATTATAGTTTTGAGAAAAACGCGAAAAACAAATGCAGTCGATCCCGTTAACACGAACTCGAAATAACCACCGAAACATTTCTTGTTAACCGAATTTCACGTAAATCGTCAGGAATTTTTTTTACATTGAGCCAGTGAATAGTTTTCAAATATAAACACAAAAATATCATATTTTATAATGTTATACATAAATAATACAAGCATACAATTAGTAATTCAAAGGGGGCGTGACGCATGTGTTTATTTTTATAATTTTAATTTTTTATAAGAAATAATTAACCGATCGATACAAAATTGGTCTTATTCGATAGATTGTGCTTCCATCTATCAGAAAATACTGGTTTCAAAAATTCGATTTTTTGGTTTTTGTTAACTATGATCCCCCCTTAAACAAAATAGGTTTTGATTAGTTCTTAGAATTTTGTCTGACGTTGCCTGTCTCTTAGTTTGTCGTTGTTTCATTTATCATTCAATCGGGATTTAAGAATTCAGTTCAAAGACGCCAATTATTCTTACTTCTTTGCTGTTTAGTGTTTACTAAAATATATTTAACTGTGTTTGATGAAATCTAATTTATTTTAAATTTTACTTGTTAAAGAACACTACCCAGGCAGCAAGCCTAATCGGCAAATGGTTGGCCAATCATCGATTTCGTCGGCAAATGATTGGAAGTTTTTTCACGAGGTCGGGAAGATCCCGCGCCAACTTGTCAATCCGACGTCTAAAAAAACTGGTCGGTTTGTGAGATCGGATAGAGATCGGGCTAAAGTCGTCTGCCAACCAGTAGATTTGTTGGTATTTTATGCATCGGTTTGCGAGATCTGCCCGACCTCGTCATTCGATCAATTAAAAGTGGTCGTTTGTAGAGATTGGGCCGATGTAAGTGCGATCTTTCAATTCGATCATGAAGATAATAAATTATATATATTTTATAGATTATTGTAACAAAAGAAAATCTAATGACTAACCGACACACCCTGTGACGGGTGAAACGAAGTTTTTTTATTTATTTAAACTCAATAAGCTAAAATGTTTCTGAAATGTAGCGTGCAAATACATTTATCAAAAATAAATAATCTTGATACTTTCAAAATGGATAACGATTTTGTCGAATCCTTTAATTTTTAATCTCGAACTTTGTAGACGAAAACATTGCTATGGCAGAGGTTCTTTAAGTTATGTTGAGTGTCCGCACAGGTGCTGATTTCAACACTTGACCAGGGTTTAAAATTAAAAAGCTAAAATGTCTATGTTAAAGTTCGTTATAAGGATGGCTGGAAATAGACAGTTGGAGACGATGAACTACCCGCAGCAGAGTTTCTAACCCATCCTAAATAGGGCTGTAAGGCGCCCTGTGGTCAGCGTCTTGATCAACGGATCGGAAGGTCCCGCAATCGAGTCCTGGTCGCTGAAAACTCACCGAGTATATGCGGAGTACCTGCTCGTTAAATCTGTTGGGTCCGAAAGTCCTGAGGGCGGTCATTGCGATGTTTCCCATGGGTACAGGTTCCTGGAGACTATTTCCCTTCCCTTCAGGGACATGTCTAAATTGTGGAGGTGGCGCGTGATAGATGGAAGCATCTGTCACGTATATGTGTGCTTGGGAGTGTGTGTGTTGTGACTGTCTTACTTGAAGAAGTTTTATAAGCGCGGCTCACTGAGCAAGTACACAAGCCTGAAAATATGTGTATACCAACCAACCCATCCTACCCTACCCGTAATTATATTGTGTAAGAAACCGGTGGGGATCCTCTCTAGTCTCTGTCTCTAAAAATTGGATGGATCCACTTATGTGTTTGTGTTTTGTCTGTCTGGCGAAGTTCTATAAGCGGGTCTCTGACCAAGCACACAAATCTGAATATATATGTCGACCAACAAACTAAAGAAACCGTTGGTCAAGCAACTATGGTAAGTAAATTTATAATTTATATTTTTTTAAGTGTTTTGGTCTGTCGCTTAAAATACTAATAATACGATTTATTTAGCTAAATTTTTGTTTACTATCAAAACAGAAAGGTTGGAAGATTTAGTATCGGATTTCGTTATTTTGGTTGCTGATCTTGACAGAGGATTTCGATTTAGTTTCAAAGGCATTTATGAATCACCTAATGAGTTTAGCTTCTGACTTCCAAACAATTGTGGATTTATATGTTATATATGATAAAACTTTACTTTGAAAACTTTATTTTTTATACTTATAATATGCTAAACATGAATTAAAATTGTTTCGCAGCCAAATGAAATGTGTAATTTTTGGTTAATTTCCACCATCCGGTGCCTTTGTCGCCAAGGGATTTGGCGTTTTTTGTAGCAAGCGATAAACAATTTTATTTGGTGATACGGCGAAAAATCTTTTCGTCCAATTGTCGGCGCTGGTAATACTTGCACGGAATTGTGGGTAAGAAGCCCGGATGATGTGCGCGCACAATGGAATTATTTTGTTCTTAATTTATTTTTTCGTCCAACTAACGACGCTGTTGATACTTGCGAGCGATGAATTGTGGGTAAAGTTGCGCGCGCATCGTAATCGCGGTTACGGTTAACTATGAATATCTGGTTTTGGTTATCATATTTCGGTTATTTTTTATTCTGAATATTTTGTCGATTCGAAGAGGGCCGGTCTGCTAGCTGCCGGGGGCCCCAAACAAAATTTTATGCTTTCAACAGACTCTTCAATACTGCCTGATGTTGGATACTGATGTTTTTTTTAGAGAAAAAAAATTGCCCGGGGCCCCAAACGGGTATGTAGGCTTTCAATGGGCCCTACAATACTGCCCGATGTTCGATACTGATGTTTTTTTAGAGAAAAAAAAATTACCCGGGGCCCCAAACGGGTATTTAGGCTTTCAAGGGGCCCTACAATACTGCTCGATGTTGGATACTGATGTTTTTTTAGAGAAAAAAAAATTGCCCGGGGCCCCAAACGGGTACGTACTGGATTGCCACTCGCGTAGCTCTAAAGCGACGAAAATTAAAACGAAACTAAACACGGGATAGCCACTTGTGTAGCTTTAGTACGGCGTTAATTCAAACCAAAGTGGATTGCCAATCGTGCAGCTCTATTACGACGTTAATTCCAACTAGACTGGATGTTTGGGTTTGACCTGGGAGAAAAAAATGACTTCCAACTCTCCCGTAGCTTTCCGCGATCCATTAACCTTAGAGATCAGTGAAAGAAACTAGGGTTGCATCGGCGTAAAGGAATCTGGCAATGATAAAGCTCGCGAATTTCGCCAAGAATTTGTTGTTTTTCGACAAGCGCCAAGCTGCACCGATTCCTGGAAATTTACCTAATTTTTTTTAATTCTTTTAATCAAATTTCGAAGTTAAGTAATTTATTTTACCAAGACCTATATTAGGCTGGAAAGCCCAATCGATTCGCCGTGCTCTTAGAAGGTCCTAGGTTCGGGTTCAGGCATTGGAAGTGTCAGCTCGTCATTTGTCTGTGGTTCTAAATTACGACCCACGTCGCGATAGACCTTGTGTAGCTCTAGTGCAACGATATTTCAAACTAATCTAACTAAGACCACTATTAGAGTTGTTGTAACTAAAATATTTTGATTTTTACAATCAACTCTACTTAAATCCGAGTGGGAGGGAAGGGGGCGAATACAGGTGCACTCACGCCGTTTTAAAGTAATTAAAGGGTCATAGGAGTCTTAAAAATGTGCAAAGAAGGTACTACAGAGCATAGTTTGATCTTTCAATGTAATTTTTTAACTACTCAATATATAAGTTTATTTTTTTATAAGTAATTCTACAAGATTTATTTAATATAAAACAAATTTTAAAATTTATGAAACTTTAGCTAAAACTAAAATAAATGATATAAAACATAAAGCTATTTGAACACATTGTGATTAGGCTTGCGCGGCAAATTGTGAGGTCAAAATTGAAATTATTTTTTAAAAAAATTTAAATCAAAAATTAAAAAAATTTATTAATTTTTTTAGAAAAAAGTTCTTAAAATAATTTCTAATTAAAATTGAGCTGAGAATTTAGGTATAAGTCATTGTTTGTACATATTTGTACAATATAAAGTCATTTTCTTGGTCATTTTTTCAATTTTGACCTCACAATTTGCCGCGCAAGCCTAATCACAATGTGTTCAAATAGCTTTATGTTTAATATCATTTATCTTAGTTTTGGCTAAAGTTTCATAAATTTTTATATTTGTTTTATATTAAATAAATCTTGTAGAATTACATATAAAAAAGTTATACTTATATATTGAGTAGTTAAAAAATTACATGAAAGATCAAACTATGCTTTGTAGTACCTTCTTTGCACATTTTTAAGACTCCTAAGTAGGTACAGCTGTGGAAATAAAAAAAGTAACCACTAGTGATTATTTTGGCCGTTAGTCATCCTATAGAATCGGACCTTTTTGACATTGGGGACAATTAACATTCTGAGTTAATTGCATGACACAAAATTTGCATAAGAGGCCATCTTCATATCAAAAATGTTACTAACTTTAAAATTTCCAATAGCAACACCCCTTTTTGAATCCATATTTCAGATCTCTGGCATATTTTAATACGAAATGCCAAATTTTGTTAGTTTTTAAGCATTACTAGAGGAGTTAGAGACGTGCAAAGTTTAGGTCCCATAGTGTTCAATGAGTTGCACATAAAAAACTATCCCGATCAAAAAATAATTAAGAAAATGAAACGATTTTTTTACTGAAAAGAAATTTTAATAATCCAAACAAAATGCATTCAATATTGGGGTATTTAAAACAATTTTTATATTTTTAAATAATAATTATATTAATTTTTAAAAAAAATTATGAATAGAAACCCCTTAATATTTTTAAAGAAATAAATTTAAGACAGGAAGTTTAAGCGAAATCCCAATTTTTAAAAAATTTTATTCATAATTTGCTGAGTAAATCACAAAATACTTTTTAATTACCATTTAGGGGACTGTCTATAAGTTTGCGTGTGTATTTGATAAACAAGGACGGGCCTTGCATGGATGCTTGCTTGTCATTTTAGAGATGGTCCCCAAAAGGTCCACAAGTGATTCGATTGAATAACTCGTCAAATATTCATCCAAATGTAACAAAAACTTAGATTTAAGGGTTTTCAAGAGTTCTTAACATTTCTAAGTTATTAAAATTATGTGTTGCTATTGGAAATGTTAAAGTTCGTAACATTTTTAATATGAAGACGGCCCCTTATGCAAATTTTGTGTCATGCAATTAACTCAGAATGTTAATTGTTCATAATCTCTGAAAGGTCCGATTCTATAGGGTGACTAACGGCTGAAATAATCACAAGTGGCGCTTGTTTTATTTCCACAGCAGTACTAGAAGAGTCTCGAAGCTTGCGTTGTAGTCAAGTCTTGCAGGTACAGCTGAGGAAATAAAAAAGTACCCTCTTGAGGTTATTTCATCAGTAAAACGCCCAATAGAATCGGACCTTTTTGAGATTGTGAACAATTAACCTTCTGAGTTAATTGCACGATACAAAATTTGCATAAGGGGCCGTCTTCATATTAAAAATATTACGATCTTTGAAATTTCCAATGGCAACACCCAATTTTACTAACTTAAAAATGTTAAGCACTCTTGAAAACCATTAAATCTAAGTTTTTGTTACACTTGGATGAATATTTAAGGAGTTATTCAATCGAATCACTTGTGGTCCTTTTGGGGACCATCTCTAAAATGACAAGCAAGCATGCATGCAAAGCCAGCTTTATTTATCAATTACACACGTAATCGTATACACAGTCCCCTAAAGGGTAAAGGTATTTTGTGATTTACTCAGCAAATTATGAATAAAAATTTTTAAAAATTGGGATTTCGCTTAAACTTCTTGTCTTAAATTTATTACTTTAAAAATATTAAGGGGTTTCTATTCATTTTTTTGAAAAAAATAATATAATAATTATTTAAAAATATAAAAATTGTTTTAAATACCCCAATATTGAATGTATTTTGTTTGGGTTATTATAATTTCTTTTCAGTAAGAAATTCATTTCATTATCTTAATTATTTATAGATCGGGATAGTTTTTTATGTGCAACTCATTTAACATTATGGGACCTAAACTTTGCACGTCTCTAACTCCTCTAATAATGCTTAAAAACTAACAAAATTTGGCATTTCGTATTAACATAGGTCAGAGATTTGAAATATGGATTCAAAAAGGGGTGTTGCTATTGGAAATTTTAAAGTTAGTAAAATTTTTAATATGAAGATGGCCCCTTATGCAAATTTTGTGTCATGCAATTAACTCAGAATGTTAATTGTTCACAATGTCAAAAAGGTCCGATTCTAAAGGATGACTAACGGCCAAAATAATCACTAGTGGGTACTTTTTTATTTCCACAGCTGTACTCTATGACCACTCAATTGCATTTTATTTTTCAGTGTTCGTGCCTTGGGAATTTCGGAGGATCGAGTATATAGGATAACCAGCTGAATCTCCAGTATAAAAGATTTTCCATGGAAGGGGATTGGCGAATTGATGCTTGGTCAGTTCCTAATATTTTATTTTAACTTTACTTATAGTGCAATTATAGCACAATTATAATGATGTAAATTACTTGTGTACTTATAAGTAACGGTAAATATCCAAAATACTTAGTTATTAATTTCTTGATATTTTTTCCATATTCTATTAAAAATGCGTTATAATGGGTTATACATTGGAAATTATTTGACAGAAATTTAAATAAAAATAAACCAAAAAACTTATGGAACAATGATGAAGTAATGAAAAATTTGTCATCCCTACCTCTTCCCAAAAATTTTTTTTATAATGAACAAAATTAAGTATGGTTAGCAACTAAACTCATGTCTAATGTGTAATAACTATCCCTCTCCCAAGCACAATATATTTTATTAAATCTTAGTGATCTAATGCATTGCATTTTTTCTTAATCATAGAAAAATACTGATTTTTTAAAATGTCTGATAATAAATAATTATTGCTTGCATGAAATTGTTTGTTTAGATCAGTGTTTATGATATTCAAGTAGTTAAGAGGTATTTAAAAAATTTTATTGTATAAAAATTTGTTTTTATGCATTTTAATGACTTACAACACATGAGCATTAGCTAGTTATGTTAAAAATATAAATATATTAAGATGTAGTATTATCACTGTTCATACTTATATTGTAAATTGTTGCTTTCAGCTGCTGTGAGACTGCTCAGCTTCAGGATACAGCAGATCATGTGATAGAAAATAACGTCTTCAGGGCATAGACTACTACCAATAAGTACTGCATTTTTATACATGTATTGTATTTTTATTGTTACCTATCATTTTGTTAATAAAAATAACTCAAGTAGTGTTTCTTTTTTCTTGTGTTTAAAATTAATTTTTGAGTGTCCACAGGATTGCAGTTTTTAATAAATTTTAAATTAAGAATAAGTTTAATAAGTAACTGTTAAAAAAAGTAGGTAATTAATTTGAAAAGTGGTGAAAATTTAAAATAGAAAAAAATTTACTAGACAAGGGCTTATGTGTGATACAATGTAGAGATTATTTGACGTTTTTTGATAAAGGATTAAGCTCCAAAATATCTTCAATGCTTTTAGTTGCATTGGTACGTTCTTGCTCCAGCATCGGGAGTATGTTGGTCAAACGTTGGGTAGAAACCGTTATTACGTAGGAAATACGTTAGAATCGACTCGGCTAAGCATTGGGTAACCGCCTGCACAGCGGTAAATAGTCGTGTGGGTTATCCCTCCCAGAACAACGCGAGAGAGGTTGGATTGACGTGGGTAAATGGTCTAGAGTGAAATTGGCAAGAAGTCGCTGCGATGGTCAACTACGATCAATAGCCGGCTATTTGACATCCAAAAAGGGCGGTAACTAATCGCAGAGATTGGCGAAGGGTCGGGCTTTATACATCGGCCCAATGCGAGACCGAAAGGCATTTCCGATCTCTTTCCGACGTACCAAAATGCGTCGGTAAGTGGTCGCACATGATTTGCAAATGGTCGCTTGCCAAGGACGAAACGTAGTCGCTGCGATGGACATCGCCAATCAATTTCCGACGCATCGGCTCGATGTCGCAGAATGTTTTGCGACTTTTGGCCGATGCTCGGCCAATGATTATTTGCTGCTTGGGAAGCCGCTGCTTTGGTTAAATCGATCGATAACCGACTATTTGGGGTCGCAAAAAGGGTGGTAACTAGTCGCCGACGATTGGCGAAAGGTCGTGTTTTGTACATCGGCCCCATGTGCTGCCGATTATCATTTCCGATCTTTTGCCGACTACTAAAATGCGTCGGTAAGTGGTCGCACCTGATTGGCAAATGATCGCTTGCCAAGGACAAAACGCAGCCGCTGCGATGGACATCGCCAATCAATTTCCGACGCGTCGGCTCGATGTCGCAGTATTTTTGTGCGATGTTTGGCCGATACTCGGCCAACCGATCATTTGCTGCTTGGGTAATCTCACCTTTTTCCCACTTTACTACGTTCAAATGTTTTAAGACTGTTTTTTAATCAAAATAGGTTTTGATTAGTTCTTAGAATTTTGGAAAACTCTTAGTCTGTCATTGTTTCATTCATCATTCAATCGTCATTTATAAGAATTCAGTTCAAAGATGTCAATTACTGTTATTTCTTTGCTGTTCAGTGTTTACTAAATCTTTTTCTGTATTTGAAGAAATCTATTCTTATTTTTTTAAAAATTTTATTGCAAAAGAGCTCTAGTGCTCACCTTTTTCCCAATGTAGTTTGTAAGGGTCAAGCTCTGTTTAAATAAATAATTGAACACGGACGTCACGCGCGAGCGCGGACAGACGATTGTGTAAAAGCATGTGTGCGGTGGCATCATTTTTGTGTGTGTAGAAAATTGAAAAATATTAGTTTTAAAATGTACTAGTTTGAAAGTGAAGTTGGTTCGGTTAAAATAAAGTAGTTATTAAAATAAAATATATGTTTCTTAAGTTCTTTAAGTTATTGAACTCCATCATCACCCCTGGGCTGTGAGGCTCCCTGTGGTCAGAGTAGCGATCAACGGATCGGAAGGTTATGCGATAGAAACCTGGTCACTGAAAACTTACCGAGTATATGCGGAGTACGTGCTCGCTAAATCTGTTGGGTCCGAAAGTCCTGTGGGCGGTCATTGCGCAGTTTACCACGGGTACAGGTTCCTGAAGACTGTTTCCCTCCCCTTCAGGGACATGTCTAAATTGTGGAGGTGGCGCGTGATAGATGGAAGCATCTGTCACGTATATGTGTGCATGTGAATGTGAGTGTGTGTTGTGACTGTCTTACTTGACGAAGGTTTATAAGCTGCTCTCTGAGCTAGCACACAAGCCTGAAAATATATGTATATCAAAAAACCAATCCATCACCATCCACTACATAGTTCTTTCTAAATAAACAACACGTCACTTGACTGTGGTTCTAAAATACGACGCCCGTCTCCAATAGCCCTCTTGTAGCTCCAGTGCGATGATGTTTCAAAACCGAACCTCTAACTTAAATAAGCAACAAGTGTTTTGTGTAAATTTCTGCGCAGCCGCTGTATAAATTGCAGATGGATAATCAAAAAATCTTTGAAAGGAAGATATAGAAAGGAACAGTTGGAAAAACCAATTAACAAATATTGAACCAATATACAGTATTAAAGTTAAAATTGAAAAAATAATGATTTAATGCGCATCATGTCTTTTTTGGACAATTTTTGGAATTCAATTGATTCCCTCTGCCTTTGATGACACACTCAATCCATGTTTTGGAGCAATGTTAAATGTTAGCGGTTCAATGAGGCCACTAAACTGAACTGAAACTCTGGAAGGAGCATCGAAACGCTCGCCAATAGGGTCGGTGAAGCCGGGCAACCCTGGAAGAGCAACCCAAATTTTGCCGCCCAACCTATACTTTACTTGTTAAAATAGGCATTTTAAACCAACACTTTCAATAATTTTTTAAACCGAAAATTGATATGTTATTACTTTAGGAGGTTCTTTATAGAATGAAGTTTTGGAAACATGTACTTTAAAAAAAAATAGAATTGAAGAAACAATATTTAAAACTATAATTCCTTGGAGTACTATTCTTGGCGAGCGATTGGCGATATCCAATGCAAACTGCCAAGTCAAGTGTCAATTGTGATCGACGAATTCATGCCAAATGTGGCACGCATTCTCCCTAAAGCTGTCGCCAAGTGACCCAAAAATAGGCTTCACCAGCTTATCATGGGATGCTCCTTCCAGAGTTTCAGTTCAGTTCAGTGAATGAGGCTATAGTCCGACCAAGCTAACTTGGCAATCAAAATATTTTGATTGTGGACGATTCCACTTTGAATTGAGGTTTTTAAGAAGAAGGAAAAAGTGTTGCCAGCTCAAGGCGTTTGGCGAGAAGAGGGGATTGTTGGTCTAGTTCAATCTATCACACTAGAGCTACACATCAGTTATCGGCGACAGAGGATTGTTGTTGATTGCTAGTAGCGGTTAACGATTACACGTGAATTTCTTTGTTTATTTGACTCGATCAATAATCGATTAATATCTGTGCATATTTGATAATGTCTAATGAAAGAACGATACTTCATGCAGAAGAGAAGAATATCGTACATAATGTTTTAAATTTTTTCAAAATGGAAGCCTCTGCCGAAAATTTTTATTACTTTTTTTAGAAAAAAGTTCTTAAAATAATTTCTAATTAAAATTGAGCTGAGAATTTAGGTATAAGTATTTGTTTGTACATATTTGTACAATACAAAGTCATTTTCTTGGTCATTTTTTCAATTTTGACCTCACAATTTGCCGCGCAAGCCTAATCACAATGTGTTCAAATAGCTTCATGTTTAATACCATTTATTTTAGTTTTGGCTAAAGTTTCATAAATTTTAAAACTTGTTTTATAATAAATAAATCCTGTAGAATTACATATAAAAAAAATTATACTCATACATTGAGTAGTTCAAAAATGACATGAAAGATCAAACTATGCTTTGTAGTATCTTCTTTGCACATTTTTAGGACTCCTGTGACCCCTTAATAATCTGTTTCTTAACCTTAAAGAAATATGCGCCCAAAAGCAATGAATCGCCAAACATAGTAACTCTTGCCCAAAACCAAAACATTCCTTACCTTTTTTCAAAGTGGACTGGTCCACAATCAAAATATTTTGGTTGCCAAGTTAGCGTGGTCGGACTCAGAGACATAACATAGAGTGGACTGCGCATTCATAGTAAAGCTGCTTAGGGATGGAAAACCAAAACCGGTTTTCAAAAAACCGGTGGTCCCGGTTTTGACTGAAAACCGGTTTTTTTTGCACGAGGCCCTACGGAACCGAAAACCGGTTTTTAAGGGAAAAACCGATGGAAAATGGAAAACCGTTTTTTTCTAAAAAAACCGCCATCCCTTGCAGATTAGCATTATGTCCTAAACATCATAAATCGCCAAGAGGGGAAAGGTTGCTACATATGGCAACTTAACGCTACCGTTTCGTTACGAACTATTCCAAATTGTCGCAAGACCTGAATATCAGCTAGCAAACCGAAGTGGAGACTAATATCAATGTCCAAGTCACGTGGGTTTCTACCAATCACGGCAGCTTGAATTTTTTTTAATGTTTTTGCAGACGATTTTTTGAGCATGTTGGTATTTTTCTCTTTTGGCTTTTATAATAAATATTTAATTACATTCTTTTAATCTCTGAGCATGTTAACAATCGTGAATGTTGTACTCTTAATTCAGTAACGTTTTGTGCAAGATGCCAAATGCTTGTGAATTAGAATTCCTAATTGTAAAGAGGGGTATAAAAAAGGATTAGTCACACTTTCACGGGTAAAATTTATTTAGTTCTGCATACTTTTAGTAATTGTGAGTTCTTCATAAACTATAATTTCTATCAAGGGAATTTATTCTAAAAGCTCTATTATACTGAAGAATCATGTTCATGATTAAATCAAAGTTGTTAGAACTCTAATTATAATAAATATTTTGGGCCAAGTCAATTAAATTGATGGTCTGAACATTGACAGCTTAGAAGTAGAATATTTTTTTTACTTTTTGGTCAAAACGAAACCTGTTTTTGCAATCGTAGTGTTTGAGTTATTTATATTTAAAAAGTAGAGCATTTGTTGAATTTGGAATATATTGATGTGTTTTAGAAAGTTGATTTATTTCAGGTGAAATAAAGGAAGAAACAATATTTCAAAAAAAGTATATTTGATTTTTTTTTAAATCGGACCGTTAGAACGAAAGTTATAGAGACGGCAGAAAATATTTACCATGTCAATAACCAACTTATATTACAGCAACACTCTACATAAACCTACTAATGTTCTTTTAAATGAATTTTTAAAAAAGAGTCCACATTCAATTGTTCAAGTAATCTTAAATAGAGGCACAAAATCAAAGAAATAATCTGATATCTATTAAGAGGATCTTAAAATAAAAGCGATTCATCCGTGTTCCTTTCCGAGCTTCTTTATCATAACATTAGATTGTCGGCCTCCGTGTTTAGGTCTTTGTGGAAAAACTCGCCAAATGGTAAACTCGCCAAAGATGCGAGCCAAACGCGACACAGTCATGTGACTGTGTAAGTTAGATGTTTAGGACACTTTAGGTTTGCCAATGCGCAGTCCACTCTATGTTACGTCTCTGGTCGGACTATAATGGTTGAACACACCTTTCACGTTGCCACAAACAACATCGATTTCATGATATTGTACTTTGCCTGTAGAGTCAAGGGGCAAACGGGTGCGCTGGACCGGGAGTCTCCAAAGCAAAGTGCACCAGTATTATTCCAATGGAGAAAAAAAATATTTTCTCTGCCACATTTCTCCGGCTGTTTTGAATATTTTACAAACGGTTTGTTTTAAAAATATAAACGTAGATTACTTACAGAAGTCTCTATAATCAAACTTTTAAAAATTGCTTCGAATACTTTTTGTAAAATTACTTATTGAAAATTTACAGGAAAAAAAATTCGAACAAATTTCAAAAAGTGCGATTGTCGGGACCTGTAAGTCAACTATATTTATCGCATAAAAATTCGTTTGAAAAATATTCAATACAACCGGAGAAATGTGACAGAGAAAATATATTTTTCTCCATTGGATTAACACTGATGCACTTTGCTTTGGAGACCCGCAGTTAAAGGAGCCTATTCCCCCTTACCCTCCGGAACAGCCAGAAAAGGGGCAAATATGTAAAGTTGTTTTCACTGCCTAAATATTAACTTAGTTTTTTTTTCGAATGAATTGTTTAAAAAAAAGGGAGAATCAGGGTTGACAAATGACAGTGATTGCGCCCTCTGGAAGGGAGAGTAGGCTTTATAGCCCATTACCCAGCTCGCCAGAAGAGACAGTCACAAGAGACACACAAAGAAGGACGACACAAACACTTAGACAAATAACAACATTTATTGACATGCACAAACATCCATGCCTTTACCGGGATTCGAACCCGAACCCAGAAGCTCCAAAGGCTAGTACACTAACCATTGCGCCGACGGGCCTGCGAGAATCAGGGTTATTTTGAAAGAGATGAGCTTTAAAACTATTCCAGATGAAAAAAAAATAGTTATTTATGCAATAAGTATGAAAAGTAATACTTTTAAAAACGAGTGAAATACTGACACGTGTTTTAAAATTTTTACTTTTCATAAGCGATGCATACACTCTTAAAACAAACACTCCCAATTTACCTCAGTCTGAGTGGATTTCACTCCTCCAGACTGGAAAATGCACTTCTCCTTTTGGAGTGGATCCCTTGTGTGTTAAACCTCCGACAGGATCACTCCAAACGAGTGATTTTAACTCAGTCTGAGAAAATATGCATGCCTTTAGGGTGTCGAAAATGCACTTCTCCAACTGGAGTGGATTTCACTCTTTTGTTTTAAGAGTGTACACTATTTTTTTATATTTGTGTGAAAAAATATCATTGGTGCAAAAATATATCACGCGCATTAATATCTTTAAATAAAAGCAGTTCGATTAATTTCCGTTTTTTTGAATATTATGAAATAGAAATTTAACTTGAAATGTTGGCATGTTATGAAAATAGTGAATAAAAGTACTTTTTTTAACTGTTTCAAAAAGTCTAACATTTTGCACGCGTCTGATATTGAAATTAGAAGGTAAAAGTCGGTAAATATAATACATTATGAATAAATTTTTTTTAATTAAAACGATTTAAAATTTACAATTAATGTAAGAAAAACTGATACCCAAAATAAGGAAAAACTGGGTATAACTATGAGAGGGTTTTAAAAATATATTTACTTTGATCAATCATCGCTTGTTAACTTCACTTCAACAAAGATTTTAAGATTTTTGTCGAATTTTTTCTTTAGTAAATACATCCCCCCCCCCCCCCCTTGCATACAATTACTGAATGTAATAATGTCAACTCCAACTGAATTCATGTTGTCGAAAAAAAAATTCTTCTTGGATCTGGTAATGACAAAACACTGAAAGTTTATGTTACTAGAAGTAGTTAAAAAACAGATCAAAGCAACAAAAACCATTACAACTTTTTTTAAAATGAAACCTAATCCCAATGTTCACCTCCCCCATTTCGTACAAGAAGTTAAGTAGAAGTAACTTTGTATGGGGCTAGGGGCTTTTCCAAACGACTCTCTGCAAAAAGAAACGTTTGACGTAGATTCTGTTCCTAATGAAGGATTTTAGAATCCCCATTACAAAAAGAGATAAGAGTTCTGTTTCTTATGTCTCTTTTTCTGACAAGTCTCTTTGCACAAGTGTGTTAAAAGAAAAAAAACAAGGTTGTTTTTTAAAAGTACTTGACGTTAAAAATTATATTTAAAATTAATTAAGAAATTTTAACTATTGTAGCGTCAACGTCTTGATCCGTGGCGCTCTAGCGGCCGCCTTGGAAGTTGTCCCGCAGCATGGAGTAAAATAGACAGAACTATTTTTCGAGCAGAAGAGGTGGCATTACATTTTGGCGGTTTTTATCCGAAAACGGACGAACTTTACAAAATGAACTCGAACCTAAATTGTTCTAAAAGTTAAATAATTGTTGTAAAATTAATCCAAAAAGAATTAGTGGAACATAAAATGTGTTGTTAAGGGGGTCTGGCACCTCCATAGAAGCCCATGTTAAATTGTCCAACTTTGGGGGCATCTCAAGAATTAACTAATAAATATATCCATTTCAAATTTTCACAGTTTCATCTATAGACACTTTTAAGTATTTTAACACAAGATTATTTTGAAAAACTGAAAACTAGATTAAATATGAATTTTTTTAAATATCGTTGAAGAATGTCAATATTTTTAACCTAAAAGATTTTTTTAAAAAAAAGTAAAAACTTTACAGACTATTCCCTGCGTTAAAATGTTTAAATATACTTGTGAATTACACATAAAAAAATTCAAGTATTTAAATGAATAAAATTTTTAGTTATGTGCCCCCAAACATTCACATGATTCAAAAATTGTAAAACCGAGAAAAACCAATTTAAAGTTTTTATTGTTAACCCATTTCCTTACGAAGGATTTTTGCTTCCTCGTAATATTTGATTGGAATAACATTGTCGAATCCTTAGTCGTTCGGCCGTTCTGGGCCGTTTCACTAAAGAAAGGGTAAAATAAAATTGCCTTTAATGTCAAAAATATTTTTCCAATCGTCTTAAAACTTTGTGACATTATTAATAAAGGTTGATATAGTATTTTAAGCCACTAATTTTTTAAAAATTTTTTTCAATGATTTTGGGGGCCAGACCCCCTTAAATAAATAGTGGAATAGCAGTGAGTTCCGAGGTCTTCTCTGTGTGTATCTTGCTTGTATGTCATTACACTATAATTATTAATTTCATTGCACGAAAACAAGTGCTATACATTCCTTTATTCTACTCATCATGAAGTCCATTTCCAATTAAGCACACTCACCGTTCAAGCTGAAAAATTATTTCAAAGGTTATCAGTATACCTTGCAAAAAAAACAAGCTTTTTTACATTGGTTTATCAAAATAAACATAATAAAAGACGAATGAAGACCATAGTACTAAACAATTTAGGGCAAAATGCGTCAGGAAAAATAGATTCTAAATACTTAAATTTGTCTTAATGAGGAAAAAAAAACGTTGTATATAACTTTAATTTGCGAACTACAAATTTATTTAGAATTACTAACTAAACTTAAGAACACGTGTTTTCAAGACTGCTTCGAACAGTATTTTTGGCATACGAATAAAATTGTAATTACACAGAAATAGTAAACCAATTGAAAATAGAATACAATTAAATACGTGACATGAAAAAAAATACATTTCACCAATATAAAGCATTGTTCAAAACAATTACTAAGTAAAATACATTAGGCTCTGCATCACTATTCAATTTCCAAATTTGCATTTTTATCAGCCCCACTAAAATTTCTGTTGATGTATTCGACAAATTCTATCTTTTGTTCCACGTTTGACCGACTAACCTTTCAGAAATCTAAATTGACTAAAATAGTCATGCTCTCAAAGGTGATTGAGTCGTGAATCATTAAGTCGTCTTCGCACTTACATATGCCAGGGAGAAAAAATGTGAAGAGAAAATTACTTCCCCTGACTTTTAAATTTCTGTGTCACATTTTAGAACAGATTTTTTTTGGATAGAGTGTAAAATAAAAGTTTTTTTTTGTGCTATAATGTATGCAAAGCTGGTGGCGTCGTCTATAAGTGGAAGATTAGATGCCAATTTCAAGAAGCAATAAAAGATAGCTGTGCAGTTGGGATCAATATATATATCAAGCACAATAGGAATTTCAAGAACAATAGGAATTTTTTTTCTATAAATTCACCTCTTCTACATGGTTGTTGACATTTGCTATACATTAGTTGTTGGTATGGTATGGTACATATATATTCCAGCTTGTGTGCTTGTTTAGTTGTTGGTCTTAAGTTTTATTATTATTAAAATTGTTTTGCAAATTAAAATAAAGAACCAAACTTTGTGAGACGATAGTTATTTTGAACTATATAATCTATCACCATCTGACCTGTCCTACCGTACGAAAATTTCGATTTTTTTAATCTCTACTTCTGTTATAGACCAAGTAATTTTTCATTTTTGATATAGTAAAAGACTGAATATAGACTGAAAGTAAATTTGTTTGTTTCAGGGGGGGGGGGAATCAGCGTGAATAGATTTTTTTTATAAACTGACTGTTAATGGGTCCATGATTCTCGAACATTGATAATGCATGTGTCCAGGTATAAAATCCGTGTTTCGCTAGTAAACTTTATTATATGTTTCACATAAAATATCTTTAAATTTAAAGGAGTGTCAAATAAATATTTAATAGTGTAAAATATATAGTAAAACATATATTTAAGAGTGTAAAATAAATATTTAAAAGCGTAAAATAAACATTTAAGAAAGTAAAATGAATATTTAAGTTCTTAGTGAAATAATTTAAAATGTATCTTAATGCTTAATGACGTGAACATATCTTTTCGTATTTATGTATGTTCTAACTACAAAAGTAGTAGTTAGTAATAATTCTAATCTGTGTATATCCGAATGATGCTCATAGTAATAGTGCTGAATTTCCAATATATAAATTTTCCTCGAAATTCTGTCTTAGAAACAACTTATTTTGACAATTTCTTTAATAAATACGAAATTAGTTTCACAGAATGAATTTAATATTTGTCATTCTAATACGTAAACAACAACTAATCCCTGCTATTTTTAATTCAAAAGTAAAAGCGCTTAAGGTGCTTTTAATTAGCAGAAATTCATAATTAAAAAGTTAGAGTATTTGCATCGCTAATATAACGTACGTTTCCTCCATTGGCTCGTCAATATAAAGTATAGTAATTGTTGTTTTATTTTGATAGAAATTAATTGCAAGCTACAATAATATTGGATTTTTGTATTTACTTATAGATGTTGCTGCTGAAAGCTTATAAGCGGTTCTCTGAACAGGCACACAAGCTGGAATATATATGTACCTACCATGTTGCTGTCAATGTGTGAAAAGCAATACATGAAATTAAATTATATTAATTTTTCATTAGGAGATTCTTAGGCAACGTCAAGAGTGAAGATAAAATCCTATGAAGAATATTATCTCTTCGAAAACCAAGCAGTTGTCACAAATATAATTAAGCCGCTCATATTTATTACGTACTTAATCTCCCCTTAAAAAGGTAGCTATTTCGAGCGACACAATACGTATTTTCCAGAAAACCTTATTATGAGGTCTAACAGGACTCTTAATGTAATTTAAAATTAACTGATATTTTTTTTAAAATACTGGGAATAAAAAATAACAGAGTGCCGTGTTATTGTTGTAGTTTTCTATAGGCTATGTCCACCCTACGACAATAAAAACTGACAAGAATTGCGCGCGCATGGAAATGCATATACAATATGTACAGACATGCTCGCGCACCTACCTCGAATGGCACAAATTTTACATGCATTTCCTTGCGCGCGCATTTCTTGTCAGTTTTTATTGTCGTAGGGTGGACATAGTAATAAAAATACAAATATTTTTATGAGCCAGCAGATCAGGCAGCTATATATGTGTCTTTTTCAACAGTGTGTGGCCAGTTTAAAGTCAGTTTTATATTGCTGCATTCGAAAATACCTTGAAAGAACTCCCCTCCAGGGACATGTCTAAATTGTTGAGGTGGCTCGCGATAGATGGCAGCCTCTGTCGCGTATGTGTGTGTTGTGTCTGTCTTACTTGGCGAAAGTTTATAAGCGGTTCTCTGACCTAGCAACAAACCTGAAAATAACCAACCACTGTAACTAATGCATTAGCTCCGTACGACTGACAATCCCTCTTAAAGAAGATCCTAAATTATATTTTTTTCACTCCACCAATTGATGTATAGTTAAAAGTAGCCAAAAGCGCCAAAGTAGTAAAAAGAGCTGAATAGTTAGCTCCATGCATCTAGCGTTGGTCCGTATTTTAATAATTATCTCATTCGAGACGAAAAATAAGATCAATGCCTGCAGCTGCGATTTGCTACTAACTATATTTGTATTGAGTATTGTCTGATATTAATTACTAAGGATATCTTATATAACATTTTTCATGTTACTCTTTCGTGATTTATGCTGTACACACATATTGCATTTTTTTGTATTGAATGGATCAAAATTGTATTTTATTATATGCATCATTCAATTTTGTATCATCCTATTGTATTTTATTTTTAATTGATGTGAAGATTTATTGAGACTTGAGTTTGAGCATTCAAACTTTGATGCATTATTTTTTAAAAAATGACTCGTATCTGTTATGTGTGTGGAGCCTTAGAGAATCGTCGGTAACCTTTTTTTGTCTTATTTTTTTCCCCTTTCCCCATCCTTAGAAGTTTTTTTAACTATTTTTTCTTTTTACTTCAATCTTTACAGGTTTTATTGCTTTTTAAGGACCTTTTCTCCCGCCTTTATATATGGGGAGACCGGGGCTAGTTTTCCATGTTTTCTTCTTTTTGATTGCATATTTTTTACTTTTATTTATTTTGAAGTAAACAAGTTGTCGTTGTGTTCTTCACATGCTTGATATGTATCAACCCCTACCCCTACCATACATCTAGTATAGCTATCATTCGCTCTTTCTGAAAGATGGGGGTCGGGGAGCCAAGTCGGTTAGACACTCACCTAGCATGCGAAAGGTCCCAGGTTCGGGTCCGGGCATCGCAAAAATAACTGACGACCTATAAACGGTCCGTGCAGCCAAACATGTCCGACGAATAATACCCCGTGTACTTGAGTGCCCGTTAAATATCCTTCAAAGTCCTAACGCCGCGTACGATGTCGCCCTTAACGGTTGCGTTGGGTGCCTATTCAGGTGTTGGCTCGTCACTTGACTGTGGTTCTAAAATACGGCGCCCGTCGCCAATAGCTCTAGTGTGGCTCTATTGCGACGATAATTCAATCCTAACCTACCTAACCTATCTGAAAGATGACACCTGGTGATTGCAGTGATGTTTTCAATATAATGTTTTCAAAGTTGTTGGCTTATTGTAGGAAAAACTGACTCTATTACCTATCTTATAAACGTCGATATATATGGCTGCATCTGTTTTTGGTGGGAAATATTTTAGATTGATGATATGAATACCTTTTTCCAAATATAGGGAAGTATTCCCTGTTAGGAAATTGACCTTTTTCTCGTAATAGGAATGAATGAAATGGAACATCTCCTATACAAGGAAGACGGATGCATCCTCTTAAATATAGATTTTCTCTCATATGCCGAAGTGTGGTTCTCATATCCTCATCTTCTATTCTCGCCGCCAACCAAATAAGGAACGGTAGGGATGGCGGTTTTTCAAAAAAAAAAAAAAAAAACAGTGTTTCAAAAACAGTTTTTTCGGTTTTAAAACGAAACCGGTTTTTCACTGAAAAAAAAATACTTCGCTCCGGGTTTTTTTAAAGGAAGTTTTTTCAGTTTTTTATTAATTAATTGAAAAAAATATCAATTAATTTTAAATTTTACTTTCGAATAAAAAAATAATTTACCAAGCCAATTTTAAATGTTTAAAGTGTTTTGTTGGAAACTAAGTTCTAGGTTTGGCGGTTTTTGAGAAAAAACTGATTTCCGGTTTTTAGACGTTTTTCCCCAGCAGAAAACCGGTTTCCGGTTTAGACCGGCCTCATAAAAAAGCCGGTTTTTTAGTCAAAACCGAGGACAAAAAAAAAACGGTTTCGGTTTTCCATCCCTAAAGTGTTTCAAATAAGGGTGGCGGGAACTATATTTTGGTATTGCACAGGACACCAGATGGATAAAACGGCATCAATTGTTGGCCCGTTCTATAACCACGGCTGATACATAAAAAATCGCAACGAAAGAATCTGAATTAATTTCCGGCCTAAAAGAGTGGTTCCCCAGACAGCTGCCCCTTTGAAAAGTATTGGATCGATAGCTGTAAGGTATATATAGAGAGTATAAGAATTGTGAGGCTAAAAAACCCCATCTTGTAATACATGCTGGTTTGAGATTGCTGAATATTTTTAGAAGGTTAAAATTGAAGATGTTGTAGTTGTGGTGTGTCCAAAAAAAGTTTTGAATGTATGAAAACACCAATAAGGTGTTTAAAACCTATTCCACTATTTTAAAACGGTTTCAAATAAAAAACGTAATTTTGATTTCTTTACTTCTAGCTTGTCTTTTTGGAAAAGCAGAGCTTCAGAATTCTTTTCCTGATATTGGATGTTTCTGTGCTTTTGAAACAACGGTCAAAGATTTTCAGGGATTCCCATTTTGCCATTTGAATGAATTTTTTCAATAGCATCTCCTGCATTTAATATGCTCTTTTTGCCTGCAACGCCGTGATTGTGGTATACCCTGGTCGAAAAGTCAGTAGACATCAGTTAAACAGATGCCAATTCTTTCAACTGACATCACATAAAAATGTCTGTTCATTTCAACTAACATCACTTGAGGTGATATCCATCCATATCCAACTTCAAAGATATTAACCGATCTCTGGAATACCTAAAATTTTTCCTCCTCAGATTAAATTGTCCACGCCAAATGTGACAAATTATCTCCTGCCTTGGAGAGTTGATGTGATTTGAGTAAAGAAATATATAAGCATAAAACCAAAAGTATTAGGCGACCCAGCAGCACAAAGGCTACCCTCTTAAAACAAAAAAGTAAAATCCACTCCAGTTGGAGAAGTGCATTTTCGACACCGTAAAGGCATGCATATTTACTCAGACTGAGTTAAAATCACTCGTTTGGAGTGATCCTGTCGGAGGATTAACACACAAAGGATCCACTCCAAAAGGAGAAGTGCATTTTTCAGTCTGGAGGAGGGAAATCCACTCAGACTGAGTTAAATTAGGAGTGTTTGTTTTAAGAGTGTAGGGAGCTAGCCCTTGGAGCCTCTGGGTAAGTGTTCGAATCCCGGTAAGGCATGGATGTTTGTGTTTGTCGAGTACATGCGGAGTACGTGCTTGTTACATATGTTGGGTCCGAAAGTCCTGTGTGTGGTCAACGCGCAGTTTCCCACGGGTACAAGTCCCAGGTGATTATTTCCCTTCCCTTCAGGGACATGTCTAAATTGTGGAGGTGACGTGCGATAGATGACAGCATCAGTCACGTATGTGTGTGTTGTGTCTGTCTTACTTGACAAAGGTTATATAAGCGGGTCTCTGACCAAGAACACAAGCCTGAAAATATATGTCTACCAACCAACCAACAATGACCATATAAGTACACTCGAAATGTAAAGGACTAAATAGACCCTTACAGAGATTTAACCAATTTCTGGAATATATACAATTTTTTCCTCTTCAAATGAATTTGTCCACGCCAAATGTGACAAATTATCTACTGCCCAGGAGAGTTGATGTGATTTAAGTAAGGACATAGATAAGGAAAACCAAAAGTATTAGAAAGTAAAACAATGTAATCCAGTAGTGTTGGGTAATGGAATATAGGATTACACACATATTTTTTCGCAAGATAAGACATTAGTTCTTTGACTCAGTCAATAGACGGTTAAGCAATTGATCAAAACGTATCCGTTAGCTGTCTATCAATTCCGAAAGTAGAGCGCCGTCTTATCTCAAATAAAACTATATATTAAAGAGTCAGGGATTATGGCAGACAGTATGAGGAACAATTTAATTTAAAAAAAATACCTAGATTTTCTTTACACCACAACGAAATTGGAAATATTTAAATATTTATGTTGTCTATAATAATAAAAGAAAGAGAATGTCTGTCTGTCTGTGTGTATGTCTGTGGATCGCAAAAGACCTACTTTAGACTGCTCTAAAAAATTCGAAATTTTTAATACAGATTCCTTTTAATACCTACGTGTGCACCTGAGGCTTAGTTTTTTCATATTTGATTGTGATTTTTAATTAATATAATTAGTTTAAAAAAAAACGTCATCCACGGGATTGCGGGACCATAACAGGGCTTGAAAATACATGACCGGGCCGAAACGGGGGCTTGACGCCATCCTCTATTAGTTTAATTGATTGAGTTTGGTTGAGATATGCGCTCGCCCTAAGACAGCTTCATATCCTCCATTAGTGTTTGCCTTTTTAAGTGCGCATGCGCTAACACGAATTTAATTTTGATTTTGAGTGTATGGTATGGTATGGTATGGTATGATACATATATATTCCAGCTTGTGTGCTTGTTCAGAGAACCGCTTATAAGCTTTCGTCAAGTGGGACAGACACAGAAAGAAATTTTACAGTCACAAAGAAATGAATAACACATAGACAAATAACAATATTTATTGACAGTCACAAACATCCATGCCTGACCGGGATTCGAACCCGACCTCAAGAGCTCCAAAGGCCAGTACACTGACCATTCAGCCACCGAGGCGGCGATTTTGAGTGTATTTTCACAAGTAAACATGCCTCTAAAAGGAAGCAATGGTAAGTTAACGGGTTCCCAGTAAGGCGTAACCATACTGCTAGTTTCTTATCAGAGCATTTCTAGAAACTAACACTACTGAAATTTATTGTAAAGCTGCATCTCACCTACAAGAGCCCCATATACTCTATTGGTGACTGGTGCATGATAAATCCGTCGTAGTCACTAAGTCCTCCAAGTTCCCACACCAAATCAATACCTCTGGGGGTGACAAGTCAATTCTTGTTATCCTCTAGTTGGCAGTGTATGAGAAACCACTTATTATTTGTTTTTGATTTGTACATTAAAAAAAAATGAAAAATACATCTGTTAAACCATGCTCAAACTACATTTTATAGATTAAATTTGATGATTAAAAGCAACAACAATATTTCGAATTGGCTTCAATAAGGAGATACTATGCATGACAAATTCGAGCAAGAAAATTTCAATTAAAAAACATCAAATTTTCAAAAAATCTTCTTTTGGTTTTAGGCCGAAAACTAAAACTAATGCTTCACTCGGCAATGGTTTTAATTCGACGCATAAAAACTATCGCTATCAAAATAATTTAATGCAAAAAAATCCGGTGTAAATTATTTCGAATAATTATTTGATATATGAAACACAAATTTTTTACCTGGGTGTACTTTTTACAACTTTTTTTGTGCAGCCTTAAAAAAAGATGTTTAAAATTATGATTTTTGAAATATTCCCTAATTAGAGCACTAATTGACTTTTATTGTTAAGAAAGCCTCTAGTAAAATAACTTTTTTCATTTGTTTTTAAAATTTTAGTTACGGAAACACACCTGAAATATGCTGTTCAGTGTTGGTTCTCCTTCCTCAGAAATGACATAGAGTTCCTTGAAAAAGTTCAGCATAGGGTTAAAAAAGTAAAGGGTTTATCGGATATCGATTATGATAATATATTAAGATCTTTAAACATGTATTCCCTATAAAATAGGAGAAAAAGGGGTGATTTAATTCAGTTAATAAAGTTCATAAAACAGTTAGACATGGAGGGCTTAGGTTTTACCTTAAATAGCCGGACCAGAGCATGGTCAAAATTGAATAAATCATGCTTTAGAAGGGAGGTAAGAAGTCATTATTTTTACAATAGAGTCGTCAATGAGTGGAATACAGATTATGTTGTGCATTCGAAGAGAGCGGAAGATTTTAAGAATCTCGATAGCTTTTGGATACTGGTAAGGAATTAGATATATTTTGGACCAACCTTGATGGACCTCTAGCCAGTTGTTAGTCGACAATTTTTGTTCCGTATTTGGAACATATTCATTTGAAATTTGTATTAACTTTCCGAAAAGAAAGAAAGTCGGAACGTGTGAGGTAACTGCAATATAGTATGTTTAAAATTTAATTCCTAATTTCGAACAATAAATTATTCTTACACGGACGATTCCGAAGATAAATGTGTTGTTCTTCCATTTTTAAAACTTGGATTATGGGATACGAAATGAACTTCAAATATTTTAATTAGAATGAATGAATTTCAATTAATGTCATAACTAGTAATATTAAAAAAAAATATTTGGTAAATGTTTGCAATAGCGCCGGAGTCCATATATAACTACTTTAAAAGCTATTTATTTAAATTGAACTTTTCCATCTAGAAATTTGGGTCGTTTATTTTAAAAGGTATACGAGAACTAGTTAAAGCCTTTATGAAAATTTAATGAAATAATATACTGGATATACGAGCCATTTATAACTATTTAATAGTAAAGTGCACTTTTTTTACTTTTTTTTTCATTAAACTTGTTGAAAACGATCAGAGAAAACCCCTACTCACGGGGGCTGTGGGGGGGGGGGGGGGGGGCTTGTGGTTAAGATCTCGATATCGGGATCGGAAGGTCCCGTTATATAAACATATTTTTGTTACACAAATATGTATTTTGAAGTATGCCTGTAAGTAATTTCGAGAAAAGTAGAGTTTAACCTTACATATTATATCGTTAATTTATTGGAATTTGGGGTTTTGAGGGTTAAAATTGCACATTTGGTGTGTCATGAACAAACAAGCTCAGTCAATTTTCTGTGATTACACTGCAAAAAGCAGTGTCTTAATATCAGCACAAATAATGTCTGAATTGAGTTTTCAGACACTTTGGGGACTTAATTGAACACTCTCTGAAATATTCTCTCATGTATTTTAGACAATAGTGTCTTAAATATGTTTCAGACACTGTAGAGTCTGACTTTTGATGTAAATGTCTGAAATTTAGACACTTTCAAATTCAGACATTTTAAATCAGACACTTCATGCCATTCAATTCAGACACTTGAACTTAGAATTTTTTGAGATGAAGCGCAATTTAATTTATAAGTAAAACAATCTTTTTCACTTGAAATTTGTTAATCATAATTACATTATTCATTAAAAATTCGAAATTCAATTTGTCGATAAATAATTTGATATGCCACACCAAAAATATCATTTACTTACTTTTTTTAAAATTTAATAATTACCTAAATTAAATAAAAAAAATAAGAATATGTTTATTTTTTTATTACTAAAATTATTATTCTTTAATTTAACTATTTTTGCAATGTTTCTTAACGTTCCTCTCCAAGCACTCTAGTGCGACTTTAATTAAATTGAATTTAGTTGGAAACTCGACTTATTTAAAAAAAAATTCATTAAAAAGTAATTAAACCAAATTAAATAATTAAGATTTGGTTTATAATTGCATCTGTATTGCGATTTCAAGCGAAATAATATTTTGTTATCCAAGCACACTGCTTTAGGTATTCTTTCTTCTCTTTAAAATATGAGTGTAAATCACTATAGAAGCAATAATTACTCTCTATTATTCACTAGCTTTTAACAGATGGTTTGATTTCGATATGATTGATTTTGATTAATTGACGAAATAACATTTTATATAAGCAACTGCATCTTAATGACCTTTCAACGGCCGTACATTGATGAAAATACCGGTTATCATCCGATCACCGAAGTCAAGCAACATCGAGAGTGGTCAGTATTTGGGAGGGTGACCACCTTGGAACACCGCCTGACTTTTTGGCATTAATTTTAATATAGTTCTGTTGTGTATGTGTCTGAATTTTAGACACATTATATGTCTGAAAATTTTAAGACGCCTTTTTGTGTCTGAATAATGTGCACCCTGTTTCAGACGCTTTTTTGTCTGAATTCAAGACATTTCTGTTTGCAGTGTACTAAACCATTTTAATTTGTTTGACTTCTTAAGACCCGAGAAAAATCCTACACGTATATTCTTAATCTAAACATACTTTTCATTCAAATATATGGTGAAAAGTAGGTATTTCAAAGATTTTTTTTAAAAAAAAATTATGTTTATAATAGTTTTCTAGGGACACGACTTAAAATCAAAAAGTACAATTTTTTGTGTGCTATAAATGCAACAATTAAAAGCTTTTATTTTACATTGCTTTTCATGCAAAAATGACTTTAAAACTAACTACTAAAGGAACTTTTGGAAAAGTTTGAAAAAAATTGATTCGTCTTTTCATAAACTCTAATATCGTACCGACCCTTGTTCAACTTCATTTTTTTCATAGAAATAAATGACTGATACTTGTAATCAAAGGCTGAAAACTAATATTTGGATCTTCTTCTATCGGAACAGGTCAATCTCGGAACTAAATAACGTGTCAATTGTCTCCAAATGGGGACGCCAGGTCGCAAGAGGCTATATAAAACGAGAAATGCCACCATAAGCCTTGGTATTATATCCTCTCCCCTCCTTCGTATCGAAATAAAACCTGTCTAACCGGGCCCATCCATGGCTGAGTGGTTAAGGCATCCGCCTCAAGATTCAGCCTTCTCAGGAGTGCGGGGGCTCGAATCCCACCTACTGCCAGTCATCCTATAAATCGGATATCTGTAATGGCAAAGAGTAGAAAATCCAACTCGTGACGGATGGGCCCGAGTACACTGGGACAAGCGTGCTCGTTAAATCTGTGGTGTCCGAAGACCCTACGGCGTCAGCGTACGATGTCGCTCGAAGTTGCGTTAGGTGCCCGCTCGTCGACTAGGTGTCGACCTCGTCACTTGACCAGGGTTCTAAATTACGAGGCGTTATTGGCTGTGTTAAAAATTCAGATGGAGGCTAGAAATAGGCAGCCGGAAACGATTACACTACACTACACTACTACATATTTAACCAGACTAGTACTTTTACCGCTCTATTGCCAAAAAGGATGTTAGGGTAACGTTTTAGATTGGTTTTTTTTTACCTCCCACACTACGTTTTTAACACAAAAAGTGTATGTTTTTTTTAAAGACTACGTCCGTCCGCCTGTCATCCATTTTAAGAGAATAAACCATAAGTCCCTCAAACAAGTAGGCTTTTATTTATATTTAAATAACACGGAAATTCTATTTTTATGCTATATTTCCACTGTTGTCACTTCGTCAATCACACGAGAAACTTTATTTGAAATGAAAATAAAACGCTCTTGAAGGAGATATTTATTTATGTGATATAAATCAGTTTGTTAAAATGTCATAGTTCAAATCAAATATCGTGTCTATTTTAAAAGCACTGATTTGTTAATAGCGTGTAATAAATAGTGTGTAAAAAATATTTATTCTTCTAAAGGCAAATCAATTTAACAAACTATTAGTAATATTTAGTGAATTTGAGAAAGAAAGTTTGCGATAATGAGTACTGGGCTTATTCATGTGTTACGGAAAGAAAACAAAACAACCAATGAAAATGCAGTATGGAGAAATTGACATCTTAGAAATATTCTCTTTATGCAGACTAAAAACTGTCAATTGGGTTGGTTCAGCTGATGTAAGTTTCTAGATTTAATTCTTGCACTTTCAATATTACATTGGCTGATTCAGTTTTAATATCAATGTGCGGTAAAAAAGCTCGGATATTGTGTATATTTTACATTTAGCGAATAGTTTATATTCAGTATTTTTTACTTCAAACTGCCTCTTTGGGGATGATAGCGAGAAATCGCCTAAACTGGTGTAAAGAAGCCAGTTACTCGCTTTGTTTATCTTTCGCGGCAATCCTAATTCACGCCAGAGTTGAGTGGAACGAGTCACACGTTTGAACCGCAAATGAAGGAACATAAGAAAAACCGGTTTCCGGTCGCCAATGTCAGCCAAGCAGAGACAATTACGGAAAGACTCTAAAGAAATCAATCGGTTCTTCCCGTGTACTCTTCTTATGTGAAAGAAAATAGCAGAAAATTGCTGATTTTTCAACATCAAAGCTTTAAATTGGAGATAAATGCAGTGTTTGGAATTTGTCTCTTTAAGGTGTATAAAGTGTGTGTGGAAGCGGAATTAAGTAACTGTTACATAACTTCTTGTTATGTGTTCAATCGCAATACTTCCATCTTCTTCTCCAATTGAAATAATTGTAAATTTGTACTTATTGACATTTTATAACATTTAAAGATAGTATGCTTGCATTCCCATACCTTTTAAGAAACGCTAAAAAGCTAATTTTCGCAAACATGTATGAAAGAACAGAACTTATATACAGTTTACTTAAACAATATTTGCTCATTGATTTAGGTGGTATCCATAAGTTAATAAATAAATCTCTTTTTAAATCTTAGCAAATAAAAAGATTTTTTATCGTATACAATAAAAAACTTGGGATGGAAAAGTTTATTTGGGTGTAAAGAATTTAAAGTACACATACCACGTACACTTTGAATCAAAATAATGTAAAAAAATTGATCAGGTCATAAATTACTTTCCACTTTAAAGCTAACTCTTTATACAAATATATCATGGGTTTAATGTAAACATTAGCTGTCTACTTATTTTAAAAATCTACTAAATATTTGTTTATCCTTATCAATGTTTGATGTATGAAACAAAAAAAATCGTTTTCATTTAGCTAAGCCATTTTGAAAAAAAAAAAGGATATGATAAGTTTCTTTTTTAATTTTGTATTTTTTAACATATAATTTCTCAGAATGTTTAAAAAATATTCTTTTTATTATTTTTTTAGTGTTGACCAAAAAAAAATGGGTTTATTTTTTTTTAAGACAAAGTGTCCTTTATTAAATATTCTTTGTTCTTTTTCATCCAGCCATGTTTAACGTATAAGGAGTGGTGCGTTAATTTTCAGCTGACTTCCATTATTTTATTTTCTGTCCATCTGTTTGTAAACCTGTAAAAATATTGTTCACTTGGGGGGAAAATATTGGATCGCAAAACAAAGCTACATTGTTGTTACTTTTAAATGCTTTATTCTTAAGATTTCCATGATATTGATACACTGTAAAAAATATTTGGTAACATATTGTTTTTAATTCAAAATAATTACATAGTATTTCAACAAAAAATAGATATTTTTAAGTATAGGGTCATATGGGGGAATTATGGATCAAAAAATCACAACATCCTATTTTTTCTAAAGTATGGAAGATAGAAAGATTTAATTTTGCATTTAGAAAGCTTAAATAATTTAGAATTTATTTAAATAATCACTTAACCTAAAACTTAATTATTATTAGTTTTATTTTAATTATTGAGTGATCAGGAATTACCCCGGGTTTGGACAATTATGGATCACACATGGGGTAAATATGGATCATCCATTTTTTTATAGTAATGCGTGTCAAGTAAATTAATATTCCAAATTATATCATTTTTAGCACATAAAAAGATTGTTTTGGCACATAAAGGTAATGAAAGCGAAACTTGGCATATTTTTTTTATGCCAAGTTAGAATTCTCTATGCATCTTTCTTCATACATGTATAATGAACCATCAAAAGAACTCTATTTTGACAAAAAAATTCAATGGACTTCATTGCAGCAATCCAAACTAAATTATATGGCACAAATAAATATTCTTTCAAAAGTTTTTATTTTAAATAAATTTTCTCGTAAGTTTAAAGCAATGGCAACATTGAAAATATTGAATAAAAATAGAATTTTCATGCTATTTCAATGTAGATTAAATTTTTTGTTATTTAAATTTTAAATAAACTTCTAATTTGAATTTTTTAATGAAATTTGGAATGCAGCCTAATCTGATTTTATGCTTCAAAATGACATATACCACTTAGCTAAAAACACATGAAAAATTAAAAAATATCACTGATCCAGAATTACCCCAGTTATCAAGAATTATCCCAGTAAACTGGGGGATAAATCGATATACCTTTAAAATCATTAAAAAAAATTATTATGAAATTTTTTTTATCGAATTGAAAAGCTTAGACCTTTTCCTATTGAAAAATAGCACCAACAAAATAGTTAGTTCAAATATGTTTCTCCAGTATGGATCTTAAAAAAAATCATGTTTTTCAAAGACAATCTTTTTTGAAGATGTTTTTATAGTAGTGTAAAAAGTATTTTTTTTCTATTTTTTGCAGCAGAGTTACATTGTTTTTGAACTTGATATAAGAAAATAGAATGTATAAGGATGACTCGGCATAATTTTTTTTTTCTAAAAACCATTTTTAATCCTTAAAACTTAGTGATCATTATTTACCCCGGAAAGAGAGTGATCCATAATTCCCCCATGTGACCCTATAGTTAGGAATATTCTGCCTGGATGGCCGCAGGAAAAATGCACAATTTATCGAATTTTTCGACCTTTTTGTGTATGCATTGCTCAAAGGCCCTCGCCAGATAAGACGGTGAAAAATGCCCCCATTCCAATCGGGCTAATTTTTTTCTGAAAATACCTCATAGTATGGACAACTTCTCAGCCAAGTTTCAGCTCAAAAATATGACGCATTTTTGAGTAAAAAATTTAAGTTTTTTTCTTTTTAAATTGATTATTCCCTGAATATATTTAATAAATCCAAAAAAATACACATGAGTTTTTAGATATCATTGAGTAGTATTCTCAGAAAAATCCGCTCATAAATCTGATCGAGCGATCAGTGTTAAAAATGCAATTTTATTTTTCAAAAAAAAAAAAATTCTTGCCAAAATCGTTTGGTACAACTTAGGATTTTGTCTCTACATATTCCTCTATTATCAATCTATAATATATATTTTTTTCAGATTTTTAAAATTATTGGACGATAGTTTTAAAAAAATAAAATATTCTTAAAACCTGACTTTTCGCACTACTTACTCGGCAGATGGCACTCCTAACGAAGGCGGGGAAATTCAATCTGGGAGAATTTCTTTCGGACTAAAGGATTTAGCATAGATTTAGAAAGTAGCCGATCTGCCTCTAGGGGGAAAGGTGAAGCCATTTGTTAACCGGTATCCCGTAAGGCAGTTCGCAAGCTCTTGCACATGGCATACCATACGCCACCAGATGGCACCATGAGATAATTCGACTAATAAAAAATATATATTCAATATTAACTAATTAAAACTTTTTACAAGTTTCGCCAGCATAATTTTATAGCTGTATGCGTATTGATAATTTCTGTAAGGCATGAGGTATATATTCATAAAAGAAGCAAGTTAAAAATGCAGTTTTTATTGTATGTAACTCTTCGGAAAAACCATTTTTGTGAACCAGTATCCCGTGATGCATTGCGAAAACGACAAAATGTGGATTCATCACGCATCATTGCGTTGTACGGGATTGCGCAATCGATGGCCATGCTATTTCTAAATCTATGGATTTTAGAGCAAAAAATCAGGCTTTAAGAATTATTTTTTTTAAACTATCGTCCAATAATTTTAAAAATCTGAAAAAATATATATATTATAGATTGATAATAGAGGAATATGTAGAGACAAAATCCTAAGTTGTACCAAACGATTTTGGCATGAAATTTTTTTTTTTAAAAATAAAATTGCATTTTTAACAATGATCGCTCGATCAGATTTATGAGCGGATTTTTCTGAGAATACTACTCAATGATATCTAAAAACTCATGAGTAGTTTTTTGGATTTATCAAATATATTCAGGGAATAATCAATTTAAAAAGAAAAAAAACTTCAATTTTTTACTCAAAAATGCGTCATATTTTTGAGCTGAAACTTGGCTGAGAAGTTGTCCATACTATGAGGTATTTTCAGAAAAAAAATTAGCCCGATTGGAATGGGGGCATTTTTCACCGTCTTATCTGGCGAGGGCCTTTGCACAAATTTGTGTAGTAGTTGGAAGTATAGATATATAAGAGAAAATATTCACAGAGTAAGAAAACTTACATAACGTTATATACAGTTATTGAAAATATAGAAAGGTGTCGAATTTGCAGTTATAAAAAACTGACAACAGTATTTTAACAGAATAATTTCTAATCATGTCTTTAACACTCGAAATTAAGAAGAAAAATAATAAAATACGTTACAGAAATTAAAAATAATTAATTGCAGTGCAACCATTTTATTAATAATGGCACAGGTTGGTTTGCTACAGAATCTGTCACTTACACCGCTTCCACAAAACATTTAGGCTCAACAGAAAACACACTAACAACGCCTCAGAAAGAAATTCGCCAAACAGGGCCTTTAGCTAGTTCTAATTAAAACTTTTATAAGCCAAAATTAATAATTTTCTTCTTTTGTAGATTTGATAATTAATCTTTATCGTTTACTAATTTTTTTGAACTTCGAAGATTAATCATTAATTTTTTTAATAAATATCTTTTTGCAGTCACAAATTTACATTTCGAAAAATAAGTTAGTAAAATTGTTGCTTTAAAAATAAAAACGAAACTTTGCATATTTTTCATCCAAATTTAGAATTTTTTATGCATCTTTCGTCAAACATATATAATAAACCATCAAAATAACTTAATAATGCTATTACAACAATCCAAATTGAGCTATATCGCAAAAATAAATATTTTTTAAAAAGAATTTTAGTTTTATTCTAAATAAAGTTTCTCGTACGTTTCATGTCCAAACAGTGAAAATATGGAATAAAAATGGAATTTGAATCGGCAGCCGGAAAATATTACATTACCTTACCTTACCACAAATGGAATTTGCATGTTATATCATGAAGATTAAATTTTTTAGTTATTTAATTTTTTTAGTTTGACATAATTTGAAGTTTTTAATCAATTTTGGAATGTAGGTTAAACTGATTTTTTGCTTTAGAACTACGTATACCACTTGTTTGTGAGACTTGCGGTTCGTTCTGTGAAAGTGGGTGACAGACAGGCGGACGGACTGAACGATTATAAAACCTTCTACTTTTTACGTTATAAGCGTAGCGTGGAAGCTATTAAGTGGTTATAAAATAAACATCAGTAACTATTTTTCTGTAAAAAGTTTTATGTAAGTCAACAAAATATAAGTTGATTAAATACTATTGATCTGCATGATTTGTTGGGACGAATTAAATTTCACGAAAAAAAAAACTAATTTATAAAAATAACATAACGGTTTTTTTTTTTAAATTAAGGTGTAAATGGTCTTCACAATGTTATAGTGGGTAAAATTTAAAAAAAAATATTACAATACTTAATGTTGAAAAAAGGACTAATTATCGAAGATAATTGTCCTTTCTTTTTCATCCCGTTGATAACATTTTAATGAGTGTTTGTTCACTTGCTGCATTTGAATAGAAAATCGATTAGAAAAACATACAAGGAAGTAAAACGTAGAAGTACCCTCGATTTTTATAAGGAGTTGTTAAAAGAGCCACAAATTAGATTTTAACTCACTATGTTGGTTGGTTGATATACATATATTTTCAGGCTTGTGTGCTTACTCAAAGAGCCGCTTATAAACCTTCGTCAAGTAAAACAGTCACAACACACTCACACTCACATGCACACATATACGTGACAGACACTGCCATCTATCGCGCGCCACCTCCACAATTTAGACATGTCCCTGAAGGGGATGGAAATAGTCTCCAGGAACCTGTACCAGTGGGAAACTGCGCAATGACCGCCCACAGGACTTTCGGACCCAATAGATTTAACGAGCACGTACTCCGCATATACTAGGTGAGTTTTCAGCGACCAGGTCTCGATCGCTGGACCTACCGATCCGTAAATCGCTACACTGACCACAGGGCGCCTCACAGTACTACCCACTATTATAAAAAAAAGTATTTGAAGGGTTCAGATTCCAAGTGAACCAACTTTTTTTGCCCAGTTGGTTAGGCGCTCGCCAAGCATGCGGAAGGTCCCAGGTTCGGGTCCGAGCATCGACAAAATAACTGGCGACCTATATGAAAAATTAGCAAACTCTGGGTTGTTAACATATTACAACACAAGTAGTCTTCACTCGACCAGAAGCACTTAAAAAGAGATTTTAGACTTGTGTTTTACACTGTTCAATAAATTAGAAATTTTCATTTTAAAATGAACTATTTTAATGTATAGCCAGCAGTGACAACAGTTACGTCAACCGTTGTCTTAAACCCACAAACACACCACACGGCAGGCAATTCGCCTGAATTATAATGGTCACAACTACAGTGACGTCAAGCATCGTCTTTGTTTCCAACAAACAAACAAGCAACACTACACTTTGTTCGAATCGTCCATTGTTAGAATCAGGGACGGGTTTAAAGATTTTCCGCCAGTAGGATACAATTGATTCGCCACCCTGTCACAATATTCACGAAAGGTAGCTGGTTAGCTGCAAAATATGTTGGTATAAGTACTTCTTAAAATAGATATACCATTTTAAAATCATCTATGTATCTTTAAACAATAAAGCGAATTTTTTATACTGGCACACTGTTTTTCTTTCAACTTCGAAAACCGGGAGAAGGGGGCGCAATTGTGCTCGCAGCGACCACGTTTTCTACGAAATGCCAGTACTATATATGTTTACGGTTTACGCAGTAATTTTAAATAATTTGTTTTCTTTCTTAAAAATATTCGTATCGTTATAATATTGTTTTAGTGTGGAATGCCGCTTTAATTGGTCGTAAAATTTGCCGCGCAGAAAAATTAGCTGCTACAGCTTACTTAGCCTATTTGGAAATCCGGCCTTTGTTAGCATCTATTTTTGAAGGCATTAAATATGTTCTACAACAAGTGTATATTTTTCAACACGAATGTTTTGCCGTATGTATTTATGTTCCTCATTTGGTGCTACCGTGTTCGAGCAATGTTATACTTACTACTTGTTACAATGTTATACTTACTACTTGTTACAATGTTATACTTACTTTTTTGTTTCTCTTTTGGTATTTCTATGTAATTTTTGTATTTCTTATAGTTAGTCTTCTGCCTTTTAATGGACCAGTTCTGTTCGGTGGATGTAATAAATAAATAAAATAAAAATAAAAATAAAAATAAAAATAAAAATAAAAAATAAAATAAAATAAAATAAAATAAATAAATACATAAATAAATTAAATAAATAAACTTTAAACTAGCCAATTAATATTTGAACATATCAATGCTGCCTGAGTAGTATAAGCATATTAAGATTTCAAAACTTACAAAAGCTATGTTTCTCAAGACTTAGAAACAGGGATTGTAAATCTTAATCTTACATAAAAAAGGCTGTACCACATTATTGAAGTAGGTCCATAAATAATAAAATGGAAGAAACTTTAGTTCTGTGTCAGGTAAATACAACATGCTGCACGTCACGGGAACAAAATCGAAATGAAAAATGCAGAGTATCTGATTTATTTCCTAAAATATTCTCACGCGTATTTTCCTTCATTCACAATTTTCATTCATGTCTCTCAAAGTATTGGTGAAAAAACGCTTTGGCAGCTAGATGCGAAATTACACTGCTCGAAACAATTAGGGGAGCACTTTGCGTACTTTAGTTTACCCGTCCAGTTCCAACTTCTTATTTTTCATTATAAAAATTTAAAATTTATGAAATAGATTCCTTATATGCATCCAGATATTATTGAAATGGTAAAAAACAGAAAAACAAATCTTAATTTTTTTTAACTAAAATTTAAGGGTGAAAAACTTGAAATCCTAACTTTTGAATAAATTATAACAATATTTTTTTCAAAAGTTTAATTGTAAAAAAAGATAAAACCAAATTTTAGACTTGCAATTTTAGAATGCAAGCGTGGAAAATTTAGGGTCAATTTATTTCATAAAAGTTTTTGGAAGTGAATTTTATTTTACCATGCGTTTTCCACATTTTTATTCAATTAAAACACATTATTAATTTCTTCCAAAATACATGATTCTTCCATCTTACGGTTAATAAGTAAGAGTTCAACTTAGTGAGAAAAAAATCGGAAGCTGATGATAACAAATGGAATCATTGGGGGCGAAATGGTTTAAACCATGCATTCCCCTAATTGAATTGAGCAATGTAAATACGGGTTTGGGGACAAAATATCGCGGCCGAAATATCGCGGGCCAAAATATCGCGGCCAAAATATCGCCGGCCGAAATATCGTGCGCCCAAAATATCGCGGGCCCAAAATATCGCGGGCCAAAATATCGCGTGCCCATAATATCGCGTGGCCAGAATATCGCGTGCCCAAAATATCGCGTAAAGTATATATGGAGTGTATTTAATGGATTTTTAGGTGTTTGGCAGTGGGAAGGGGTTCGATGGTAAAATGATATTGCACTACTTACTTATTCAATAATTTGTGGTGAAGTTCTGTTTTACGTAATGGATCCTGAATTTTTATTAAAATGTATTTTAAGCCATGTATTTTTATCCCTTATTAATTATGACAATGTAATCACGAGTTAAGTTCAATGGGTTAAGGTTTTTTTATTTGAACTTGATTTTTATTAATACCATTAATTTTTTTTAAAGAATTCAGTTGGGGTAATTGTAGTTTAAAAAGTGTCTGAATTTTAAAAATTAGTAATTATTTAACGAAAATGTAGGCGATGTTTGATGCGTTTATCTTTCTGTACTGCTCTTTAAAAAGAGACTCGTTTTTAATAGGAGGATTAGTTTAGGGTTATTTCGAATGTGATTTTGGGAATGGGAGGAAGTTGAAATAGTACAATCATTATATATTATTTTATATAATATATTCTTATATACTATATATATATCTATATATATACAAACATTATATATATATATATATATATATATATATTAATTTTTTAAGTGCATTCATATAAAATTATGTAGCAACGAAATAATTTGCTTACTTTAGTGAACACTTAAAGAACAAAAAATAAGTTGATTAATTAATTGCAGCCGAACTCGTTTATAGCGAGTCCAGATTTTACGAGTACCCGGATTTATCGAGGAAAGCAAGATTATTAGGTTGGTCCAGGGGCCCGGATGGCCGAGTGGTTAGCATCGCTGGCCAGCAGTCTGCGTGCTGTAACGGGTGCGGGTTCGATTCCCACCTTCGTCCTGGGTGTACTTCCTTTCTCTATGACCGTAAAAACTCTTTCAGTGTCTGTCTTACTTGACGAAGGTTTAATAAACGGGTTTCTGATCAAGCACACAAGCCGGAATATATATGTTCCCTACTCATAGGTTGGTCCAATGTTAAGTCAGTGGAAGAGAAATTGCCTGATACGAGCAAACCTCGGATTTAACGAGGAATGAATAAGAAGATTGGTTAAATATGTTGTTCAACAGCTTATTTGTAGAAGCAGTGTGAGGAAAGGGTTCTTCATTGTCATACTGATTAGATAGATGGTTCGAGGTTCAATCTTCGACTTTAAATTCGTAGATAAAGTTTGCTAAATTTTATTGGTTGATGTCTAAAGCGGAAAGTTATAACTTTTGAAAAGAAGGTTAGATATTTAAGCTAGTTTGAAGATGGAGCTAAAAATATAGATATTTGCAAAAGTATGGATTGTCGTCTAACACTGGTTCAAAGCTGTTAAAGAACAAACCCATGTTGAAGAAAGCATCCAATTACAATAAAACTGACCGTAAAAGTAAGAAGACCGTAAGGATATTTATTTCTTTTTTAAGATATGTACTCGTTTTTTTTACAAGCACTTGGATTTAACTTACTCGGAGTTAATGTTGCGGTCCCTTCGTGCTCTTTATAAATGAGTTTAAATGTATTTTGTTTTTAATATAATTAATATAAAAATAGTTTCATAGTTAGGACCAGAGACTATTCTTCCATAAGGCCTGGTCCTAGGGCCCCTAAATTTTAGTGGCACCTAAATTTCAATTTCCATTATGCTAAATACCGAAAAAACCCAAAATATCAGTAAGTAAAAAAAAATCTGATACTCCACTCTGTTTTTTGTTCGACTTTGACTAAGAAATTGACCTAACGTGATAGTTTTGATCAATGTTTATAAGGAAGCTAATGAAATTGTAGCAAATATCTGATACATAGGTCAAAGAGCACCATCATTTCTGGAAATCACAAATAAAAAAGTAAAGGGGCCCCCAAAATCGGAGGAGTAGGTTTTCTAGGTCAGGCCCTGGTTAAGACTATTATACACTGTTAAAAATAATAATTCAATGTTGATTTAAATTGTACAAGGTTTATTTAAAGGTGTGATTTAAACTGTTCTACATTTAACCGCCAGTCTGTGTTCTGCTAATATCTTACACTTATTTTGCTTATTTAGATAAATTTATTTAGAAAGATTACCCCTCTCTTAATCTTTCTGAATAAATTTATCTAAATAAGCAAAATAAGTGTAAGATATTAGCCGAACACAGACTGGCCGATTTATGTAGAACAGTTTAAATCACACCTTTTAATCAACCTTGTACAATTTAAATCAACATTGAATTATAAATGAGTTTAAATGTAAAGAAAGAAGGGAACATTTCGCTTTCCCGAAATACGAGCTTTTCTTGGGAGGGAAAATAGTAAGGCATATAATAGAATGGTCTACTTTTTCTGCTAAATGCGTGACGGCGGCTTTCAGACAGAATTGTCAAGGTACGAATGTTTCCCCCCGTCTGTTTATTTTTCTAAGTATCACATTATAAGCTCCGCAATTACATGTACAGTACAGTCCCGATTATCCGAGCCCCGATTATCCGATTTTCCGCTTTAACCGAGCTTTGAAATATTTCTAGGATTTTTCCGACGACTACCGAAAAAAATTCTGAACAGAACATGATCTCACAAACCTTCAGGAAAAGAAATCCAACAATAATTCCCCCTTTACTTTTCTTACATTGCTGCCGAGAAACGCCAAAATAACATAAAACAAAAAACAATTCAAGATTTTTTAAGTGAAAGAACTATTTCAATGTCCTGCATATGAATTGCACGTAGTCTGTATAACATTTGTACTTATTAAAATATACACTTAGACATACAGAATTATTTTACTTAAATTTTTCGCTTTAACCGAGTTTTTCGGTTATCCGAGTTAGTCTCGGTCCACATTAACTCGGATAATCGGGGCTCTACTGTATCTACGAAAAAGAGGGGTTTTCAAATAAATCATCATGCTAACTGCCAAGCAAGTTGGATCCCTCAGTCCAAACTCTTTTGTGTTTTGACTGAATGGGTTCTACAACAATGACCAACAACGTCCTTCTCCTCGAAGGCAGGGCCGTATTTCTAAATAGGCTGAGTAGGCTGTAAAATTTTGGGGGCGGCAAATTTTGCCACCAATTAAAACGGTATTTGGCAATAATTTTTTTTTAATAAATATAACAATATTTTTAAGAAAGAAAAATATTATTTACATTAAATTAATGTGTAAACCGCAAACTTAATATTAAGAAGCAAACATGGCCTCTGGGAATTCAAATGCACTCTCTCCCCCACCCGCCCTCGATTTGGAAGTTGAAAGAATAATAGTAGAACATTTTAAGAAATTCACCTATTATTTCGCTTTCAAAAAAGAATGTAAAGGTACATAGATAATTCTAACACAAATGTGTAGACAGAAGAAAAAAAATAGTCAAGAAAACTATATCTGGGATATCTTACAACGGAAACGGGTAAGAAAAAACGCCATTCAGACGCCAAACAAAAAAAAAGCACAAATAAATTCTTTATTTCAAATGCAATCGTCAACTTTATTTTTTTTTATTCCATTTTCTTTTGCTATGGAGCCATCTAGTCCCAATGAGGTAACAACTTAGTTCATACCCAGATCTTCTTCGAAGGTTACTGCTTCTTTTTTGTATTTACATAAGGATTTCAGTGAAAATTTTGTTTTTGCATTATAATTCGGAAGAAATCAATAAAAGTAGGCGTCCCTGTAATTTAATTGTAATTGCTTTTTTATCAATTTAATGTGCTTTGATTGTGTATCACATTGTTCACTGTAAAGTAATTGTGTTGAACAGAAGTGCATATCGTCGAGTTAGAGCTACTTTGAAGGGGAGAAGGAGAACATTAATTGTTAGCGACAGCAAAAAGGAGCAATTCTTAGTATTGATTTCGAAGGGCTCTAAAAAATTTATAAATTATGTTTCAAGAAAACAAATTGTACCAAGTTATAAATTGTACTTTTTTATTATATTTACACCTAAGAATCTTATTATTATTATTTTATAGAAAAAAGACATCTCTTGAAACATACAATTAGGAATTTTCAAAAATACAATTATTTTTCGGTACCATTTGTACAAAAAATATACAATGAACGTACGTAAAACTTGTTTCAAATGCAAGTAAACAGTTGAATTTATATTGGTCGCCTGTTTTTTTTTTGCCTACAATATTTTTTAAATTTTATTTAAAAAAAAACTTATATTCCAAATTCATGGAAATTCTGATTTTCAAAGCAGAAAAATGTAAAACAATAAAAACATTTTTTTAAATTTGTAAGACTAAATGAGGTGACCTAAATAGATCTAAAATGGTTTTATAACACACAAAAAAACCTATTAAGAAATATTTAATAGATTTAGAGAAAAGTGTACCGATGTGATGAAAATTATAGTTTTGAGAATAATGCGGAAAACAAATACAGTCGATTCTGTTAACACGAACTCGGAGGGACCACCGAAACATTTCATGTTAACCGAATTTCATGTTAACCATCATCAATTTTTTCTTACATTGTACCAGTGAATAGTTTTAAAAATCAGCATAAAAAATTCTTATTTTATAATATTATACACCAATAATACAAGCATACAGATACAATTAATAACTTAAAGGGGCGTGGCACATTTGTTTATTTTTATAATTTTAATTCTTTATACGAATTAACCGATCGATACAAAATTGGTCTCATTCAATAGATCGGGCTTCCATCTACTAGAAAATACTGGTTTAAAAAATTCTATTTTAGTTAACTATATGTTCCCCCCTTAAAGCGCAGTGCGCATTGGATGGCAATATAAGTGTCATCGCTGGTTGTTGTACCATATCAGTTACACCTTATGCGGCCAGGGTAAGTGAGGATGGCCGACCCGGCAGCGCGACGGTTAGGAAGCTAGCCTTTGAAGCATCTGGCTGCGGGTTCGAATCCTGTTCAGGCAAGGATGTTTGTGTTTGTCGAGTATATGCGGAGAACTTGCTCGTTAAATCTGTTGGGTCCGAAAGTCCTGTGGGCGGTCGTGCACAGTTTCCCACGCACGGGTACAGGTAACTGGAGACTATTTCCCTCCCCTTCAGGGGCAGGCCTAAATTGTGGAAGTGGCGCGCGATAGATGGCAGCATCTGTCACGTTTGTGTGTGTTTGTGTTGTGTCTGTCTCACTTGACGAAGATTTATAAGCGGTTCTCTGACCAAGCACTTAAGCCTGAAAATATGTCTACCAACCAAGTGAGGATAGAATAACTTTTTGCTATAGTTTTTATAGCAATATAAAAACTATATAATAAGCATATAACTTATGCAAGACTTTAGGTATTATATTGTAAATAGTTGTATTTCTTAGATTGTAGTTTACATCAGGGTCTTTAAGGGTGCAGAATGATCTGTTTTTATATAAATATAGAAGAGACTATTGTACAGGTACACGTATAGTTGTCTTATAGTTAAAATAGGGTTATCAAAATTTTCTGGATCACAATTTAACATTCGAATCAATCTGTATTGAGTATTTATTAAAGATCTGATATTATTTATGTTGTCACCACCCCATGAGGATGCCGTATTGTATTATTGAATGTATAAACGAAAAGTATAATTGTTTTAAAAATGCTTTATTGAGACTATTTTTTAAATAATAAAATGCATAAATTCCAAAACGCAACTTATCCTTTAATTTTTTTTACATGTAATTTCTTTTTCAATGTTTGATCGACATATAATCTAAGATATTTGATATTTTCAACTCGGTTTATAAGAGGACATTAACAATTTCAAACATTTCCTTGGCATAAAATATTATATTTATAAGTTAAGTCTACTGCATGACCAGTGATCATATTAAAATTTATATATTTAGTTTTATCACTATTAATAATTAAGGTAGGCAAATACCCAAAATTCTAAAATTTTTACTATTACTTTAATCTTTTCCAAATTTGGCAGAGTGTTTTCAAATATAATGAATAATACTATTTAGGCATTTTGTTTTATTTAAATATAATTTATTTATTTTAAACGGTGTTTCTCTAGTAAAAAAGAGGTTTACGCTAACAAGTCTACCACATTGAACTTTCATCCTATAAACATTAATTATGTGTTAAATTCTTCGTTTTGAACTGATGCATGCAATGACCCTTTAGAGTTACATACAAATTACAAGGAAAGAAGTTATTAAGAAAAATGTTATGAATTAACCCCCAAAAAAAAAAGATTTTTTCGATTAACTTACACTTGGACATTAAAAAAAAAATCTTGTATATTTACACCAGATGTTAGAGGTTCATGGCACAGATATATATTGAAATAGCATCTGTAAAAAATTTCAGGTAAATTAATGTAAAACTTTTTATGCTATAAGTGTTAGCGTAAACCCCTTTTTTTTAGTTGAAAAACACCGTTTAAAATAAATCAATTATATTTAAATACAAAAAATTGTCCAAAAAGCATTGTTCATTATATTTGAAATCACTATGCCAAATTTGGAAAAGATTAAAGTAATAGTAAAATTTTTAGAATTTTGGGTACTCGCCTACCTAAAGTCATTTTGTTGATACCAATTTTTAACTTTTATTAGATCAGAGTTTATAATTTCCTTTAATAAGTTGTAGTTTTTACTTGAATATACCAAATTAGTATCATCTGAATATATGATTAATTTTCCAAACAATGATAAATTACCAAAATCATTTATAAAAATTATTAACAGCATAGGGCCCAAAATTGAGCGCTGATTGAACGCATTTAACTAATTTTATTTTAAGTCATTGCAACATGCCGCAAACATTAGAGAAGCTAGATGAAAGTCGAGTTGTTCTAAGGAATGTCAAACTGTTGTTTTACCAGTGTTTATGACCCGCCCACAAACCCAAAAAACTACCGGGTAAGTTTTATTGAAAAAAAACATAAAAGACAAACAAACAATAACACCCAGGTGCAAGTGTTTTTTTTTGGGGGGGGGGGGTCAAAAGTATTAATAATTTATAACTTTTTTGTGATTTTTATAAGAAAAATATTTTTTTGACCCTTTAACCAATGACAGTTATTGCGAACTTTATAAGGGAAGAGTGTAGGCTTTTTAGCCCATTACCCCGCTCACCAGAAGAGACAGTCACAAGAGACACACAAAGAAGTACACATAGACAAATAATAACATTTATTGACAAACATAAACATCCACGCCTTAACCGGGATTCGAACCCGTGCCCAGCAGCTCCAAAGGCTAGCACTCTAACCATTGCGCCGACGATCAGGCTATTAACCCTTTCAGTCCCAATCACAATTTTGCATCATTATTTTAGAATTTTTTTTTCTGATCGTAAAGAGCCATTTATGATATCAAAAGCCGTAACCCCAAAAGCACATCATAATTTCTTTAAACCTTTTTTCTATTGGAAATATTTTTTATTAACCCCAATAAATGTCATCCCTATTATTTTTTATAAATTATGATCAGAAACATGATGATGCCAAATGGTATGTATATCACACATTTTTAAAGAAGTCTTCCTTTTAGCTAAAAAACAAATAAAACAAACTTTGACTCCATCGTACGCTTGAGCCCTGTCTGACAAAATGATACAATAGGGCACGAACTCGACTTGCACGCGTAAACAAACCTTTTACAAAAGAAGCCGGCTTTAACAAATATGTCTATGTGTTAAAGATGGTAGTTAACCTATAATTATGTTTAGCCTCTAAGGGATTTCGAAAACTCAACACAAAGAAGCAGACACCTGTTCAGAGTCTCGGAGTTTTGTGTAAAAAGGGGGGGGGGTTAAAGAAAAGTTCCTTTGTCGAAACGACAGAGGGGTTGACCCTTTCAGCCCCCCCCCCCCCCATAGGTTCCATATACCTGCGTGTCTGCGTTTTTCTTCCATAAACCGTTTTACTTAGATTTAAGTAGTGACCAATTGCTGTTGTTAGTGATGATAAAAAAAATATTTATAGAACAATAAGAATTACTTGTACTTGCTACTTAAACCATTGGCGATTTTTGAAATAAATTTAACGGAGAGTTTATTTGAAAGTAGTAATTGATACACTATTGAAACTCAACTCCTAAAACCGCGTAAACTTTAATGATGAGTTTTTGAAAGAAAATTTATGTTTTACTAAATGGTCTAAATGAGTTCAAAACGTATAGAAATATTTCAATTGCCCAACTTGGTAAAAAAATTCCATATATAATGATATGAATATGTAAAAATAATATAAAGGAATCGAATATGTTTAATTTGTAAAAAATAATAAAATTGAATCAATGCATTGAACATCACTTAAGTAGTGATAGATTTTCTTACAACCAGATTCAACTATTGATAACTATTTTGTCCAATCTGAAATAATAAACTATTTATAATATAACACTAATTTAAATGCTCAGAAACAACCTTGAAATTCATTAAAAAATAGACTTAGACAATCTTAATTATTTGAATATAAAATTAACCAGCACGAATAAGCCGCACATCGGACAACGCTTGTGATTTTTATAAAGAAATCGCGAATTTACAAAATAAGATACATTTTAATAATCTCTTTTAACCCAAATGAACAAATGTTAAAAATTAGTTTTGATTAAGAAAATTTTTAAAATAACTGGTTCAACCTTAATTATATATCCACCAATAATAAATACTCCCAAACAGACCACGCTTATCGTATCAAACAAACCATACGTAACTTACCGTACAGCATATACATATAATATTATATACGCACTTTGTACAAAGCACTATACAAATTTACCATCTCATACCGATCACACACGAATCCACTTACTTTTGTCGACGCCATATTTTGGCCAAATTTAATGGGATTTATAAAAATCAAGTTCAAATATAAAACCTTGGCCCATTAAACCTACCTCGTGACTAAATGCTCATAAAAAAAAATGCATAAAAATACATGACTTAAAATACATTTTTACAAAAATCCAGGCTCTAATAGGTATATGACAGTGATTGCGCCCTCTAGAAGGGAGAGTGTAGGCTTTACAGCCCATTACCCAGCTCGCCAGAAGAGACAGTCACAAGAGGCACACAAAGAAGGACCACACAAACACATAGACAAATAACAAAAATTATTGACAAGCAGAAACATCCATGCCGTTACCGGGATTCGAACCCGAGCCCAGCAGCTCCATGGGCTAGTACACTAACCACTACGCCGGCGGGCCGGCAAGGCTCTAATAGGTAAAACCGAACTTCATCACAATTTAATAGATAAGTAATACCATTTTACCATCGAGCTAAAAATCAAGTTCAAATATAAAACCTTAACCCATTAAACCCCCCTCGTGACTAAATAGTCATAACAAAAAAATGCATAAAAATGAATGACTTTTAATACATTTTTATAAATCCAGGCTCGAATAGGTAAAACCGGAATTCATCACAATTTACTAGATAAGTAACACCATTTTACCATCGAACTCCACTATATCTATTATAAAAATCAAGTTCAAATATAAAACCTTAACCCATTAAACCCACCTCGTGACTAAATGGTCTTAACAAAAAAAAAAAAAAAATGCATAAAAATGCATGACCTAAAATACATTTTTATAAAAATCCAGGTTCTAATAGGTAAAACCGAACTTCATTACAATGTACTAGATAAGTAATACCATTTTACCATCGAACTCCCTCTCACTGCCAAACACCATAAAATCCACTAAATCCACTCCATTTTTACTTTACGGCGATATTTTGTCCACGCGATATTATGGGCACGCGATATTTTGGCCCGCGATATTTCGGCCCGCGATATTTTGGGCCCGCGATATTTTGGGCGCACGATATTTCGGCCGGCGATATTTCGGCCGCGATATTTTGGCCCGCGATATTTCGGCCGCGATATTTTGTCCCATTACCGTAAATACGACATTAAAAATTTGAAAATAATGAAATCCTTGATTGTTTAGATTCTAACTTGGATGGGGAGATTTCTATGCCTAATAATAAAAAAGAGCCTATGTGAATCATTGCATTGAACATCATAAGCCTTTTTAGTCACTAAAAACAGATTATTTAACAATTTTATGTAACACTGATCTTTATGAAGAGTATTAATTTTCATTTCAATTTGATTAGGCTTCTCAAACACATCTTATGTACGAATAAAGCCATGCGTATCAAAACATGAGTTTTATTCCATTTAATAGGGTGCTTTTTGTAGAAAGATTACTTTTTAAAATGTAAAACTGTTCATAAAAATATGTTTGTGATTTGGAAATTAAATACTTTGTATATTATTAAAGGATTTGTCACTCGTCTTTCATTTATTCCAATATCTAATGTTTTTTTTTATTTTAAATCGAGGGCGTAAAATTGAATAAACATCTATTAATAATTTTCTAACAATACGGCTGCGGTAAATTACTTTATAAAATTATTACTTGCTAATTTTAGACTGAATCAATTTAAAAGAAGCTTTTTCTATTAATTTTTAAACAATGGTAGTTAAAATACGAATTTAAGGAACAAAACCTAATTGTTCAAAGTACAAAACCTAACTGTTTAATCTTTTTTGTTTTACAATAATGAATGATAACAATGAAAACAATTGAAATAAAGTCATTTCAGTCATTTCAGCTTGCGCTCTCATGTACAAAGTTGCGCCGTACATATTTTGTCTGAATAAAAATACTAAATAACCTACGTGTGTCAGAGCTGATTTATTAGGGCTTCTTAGCTTCAAAATAGTATTGCTCAATATTGACAAGAAATATAACTAACAAAAAAAAATTGCAAAAGTAAACAAGCGCCAATCTAAAAAAAACCTAATGCATTTATTTTATACTAGCTGTTATACCCGACGTTGCACGGGTAGAGGTGAAAAAGTAATTTTAAAGTCAATGTTACTATTTTTTTCTTTCATTTGAGTTACATAATATATGAAGATTACACAGTAATTTTTTTTCCATTTAATTACCCATCTTGGATATAGTAATAATTAATATTAATTTCAAAAATACCTTTGATAAGAATCTCAAAGTAAAGAAAATACATATTTAAGTAAAAAAATAATTAGTAAGAATTAAAAATAAGGTACTCCAACAAACAGCAAACGATTTGCATTTTTTTATAAGTTTATTTGCTTTTTAATAAGCTTATGTTGCTGATACCGTTCGTTATTAAAGTACAAAATCCCGCGACTTATATTACATTAAAAATTCAAAATTAAAAAAAAAAAATCCTATATAATGTCGTGATAATTTCCCGAATAAAAACATTTTAGCTCATTTGGCGTGTTTGAAAAATTTGGCGAGGAAAATATATAGCTACCATTGCACCCATTCAGCTCTAGCGCAAAGACCATCGCACAAAAAACCAGCTAATTAAAAAAATGATCTTTTGAACGCTCTTTGTAATAATTTGGCAAGTTTGGCAAAGTAATTGGCGAAAGAAGGAAGACATGAAACCCTAATATGCATCTGCAGTGCAACGGTCTTCAAAAAACAGCATAATTCAGTAAAAGCTTAACTATGCTTTTAAAAAATTCATAATTAAAATCATATGTACACAATAAAATAATAGAATGGAGACTGGTAGGATTACGTAACTTGAAACATATCCAACTATTTTTTCAAATTATTAATTTTGTTTCTGAAGGCAATGAACAAATATTAAATAAATTAAACATTTTCAATTTCAATTGTTTTCTAAAAAGTTTTATTAAAATTTTTCTGCCTGATGGCATCACGAAAGAGAAAAAATGATCGGATTTGAGCGAAAGTGGTGTATTTTTTCCCTTAAAACGTTCAAAAACGATAGAAGGAATGGTCCGATTCGAAAAATTCTGAGCCTATGTTTGTTCTGGAGATGAGTTGAATTTTTGTGCCAAATTTCGTGACAATCTGTTGCGTGGTTCTTAAGTTTTTGCGTCCTATACAAACAGACAAACAGACAAACAGAAGTCGCCTTTCATGTATATAGATATAAAAAAAACACGTCATTATGAAAGCTGTCGCGAAAAAAGCTGTGATATACATTAATGCCAATATCTTGCTTAAAATTTCTTAGACATTAAAAGCATTGGTCCTCGTAAGTTAATTGAAACAATTATTCGATTACTCATTATTAAAATCTTAATTACACAATTACAACTGCTAATTAACTCCTTGATTTGTAAAGTACGAAATACAAATATACAACCAACACCTTAAACCAAAACTAATTAATTCAATGATTTGTAAGGGACATATTACAAAAATACAACACCCAAAACCAAAACTATCATAAACATAACTCACAAATAAAATACATTTTCTACATTGACATTTATTGACAAACACAAACATCCTTGTCTGACCGGGATTCGAACCCGAACCCAGCAGCTCCAAAGGCTAGCACACTAACCATTCAGCAGCTGGATCTACTGCACTTTTATTAAACGCGTATTGTGTCTCGATAGATTTTATTCCGCGAGATTATGGGGTGCGACCGAGGGATTTTGGCCGCGAGATTTCGTATATAAAACCATTTCAAAAGTTTTTGAGTCAATTTTGAACTCGTTCTACCTTTTTTTAAAATAGAAATGACGCTCAAAAATCTAGTTAGTAAGTATAAAATTAGTTATCAAAATTTATTTATCATATAAATAATAAAAATTTCTAAGAATCTTTATGATCCTCTATATGATGTTATGCTAAGTTGAATTGGACCGCTTTTGAATCTTTTTAAAAGTATAAGGCAAGTGTAACTAATTAGACCAATTAAATTTTGCATAAAACTTACTAAGAGTTCTGTAACAAGACAAATTTTAATGTGTAAACGAATGCTAGCACATGTAAGCTAAGTCATTACTATTCCAAAGATTTGTTTTGTCGCGTAGTTTTAGGCATGACAAGAATGTTGAGTAGAGTTAAGCAAAGACTAAATTTTATTTATTCAAAACTAAACATAAAAGAGCCCCTCTTCACATTAAAATTTTAGTTTTAAAAATGATAATGAGAAAGTCAAAAGATGATAAAGTTGCATATGTAAATTTACTAAATGTTAACTTTCGAAATTAACCTTGTAAAATAACTAATAAAACGAAACTATTAAGCTACTATTATTATTAACAATATTTTTCTAAACATTTATTGAAAGTTTCATTATGATACCTTTTGCAGAAAAAGTTATAAATTATATTCTGGAGTCATTCCTATAAGTTTAAACACATATTTCGTCTGCCTCCAACCTTTTTTCTCGGTTTCGCTTATTTCAATTATTGTGTTTAAAAATTCCCTAAGGCCTTTTTGCTGATTAAGTTAGAATTTTGAAATTTTTTACCTGTAGTTTTTATATTATATGGTGCTCAAAATTGTGCCTGGAATAAGGTCTACTATGTTCATATATGTGTAGTTGTTTTTAAAAAAATATAGAATTTATTAATTTTTTTTGTAAATTTCAGTATAAAAGCATGTTACTTTTTAACTGTAGCTCACATTTTAAAATCCATGCATAGTTCTTGAACAAATAGTACTGAAAACAAACTTTAAAAATTTGGTGGAATTATTCTCAAAATCGAAAATGGAATAGCGTTTTAAAAAAGTTCAAAATTTTGACTTTTTTTTAAATAAATGAAAAACTACTTATAATATTTGTTTTTAATGCTAGAAAATGTTTACGTAGAGTAAGCATTATATAAAACCCCTATACTTTACAAGTTTATGTTATTTTTTTCTAGGAATAATGTTTTGGGTGCAACTTTATTCCTTTAATATACTTATGACTAAAGGATAAGGGGGGGGGGGGGGTGGGTGGGGGGGGTCTGGTTCTGGGCTTTGCTTTTTTATAGGATGTTAAGTGTTTGGTAAATTTTATTTATTTAACAAAAAGGGAAAAAAATAAAGATAATTAAAAACAAATTATAAAACTTATTTATTATGTTTTGCATGCATGAATTCTCTGATTATATTTATTTGACAGTGATTTTATCTACAAGAAAGATTTTGTAAAAATAACACTTATTTAAATTCAAATTCTTAGAATTATGTGCTTTTACGAACATGGTGAACAAGTGAAAAAGCTTTTAAAATGTAACTGCTATGTACATTTTTCATTTTCCAATTGATTTTTAAACCCATTCAAATGTAATATTTTTGCAAAGAGTATTCACTAGATTCCCTATTCTCAAAGATTTTTGAGAAAGGTCAAAGTGAATATATCTTTTAAGGGGGAATGGGCGCGCAGGACCGGGGGTCTCCAAACTCAAGTGCCTCAATGTTAATCCAATGGGAACAATTATTTTCTTTGCCACATTTCTCCGACTGTATTGAATATTTTTACAAGCAGACTTTTTATGTGATAAATGTAGCTGACTTACAGGTCTCTATCTTCCCACTTTTTGAAATTGCTTCGAATATTTTGTGTAAAATAATTTATTGAACATTAAAAAAAATATTCGTACTAATTTCAAAAAGTGGGATTGTCGGGACCTGTAAGCCAGCTACATTTATCACACAAAAAATCCGCTTGTAAAAATATTCAATACAGCCGGAGAAATGTGGCAAAGAAAATAATTTTTTCCCATTGGATTAACATTTAGGCATTTGAGTTTGGAGACCCTCGGTCCTGCGCGCCCATTCCCCCTTAAGTGGGTTCGGGATACTAAGCTCTAAAATCTTGAATTTTAGAAGAATTTTCTTGATTTTTTTTATGAAGTAAGCTAACATTATGGGAAATTGGAAAAATGTGTTTTGTTTAAAAAAAAATGCAGAAACATGAATATAATGTTTTTAAACGTTGATAGATCTTGAAATACCTCTTAAATTTCAAAATACTCTATTTTTCAACTCTATCCTTCTTTATGATTATTTTTTATGATTCTATCTTTTTCCGTGTGTGTAATAGCGAGCTTTATTTTATAACTACCCTGTATATTCCAGCTTGTGAGCTTGATCGGAAACCCGCTTATATAAGCCTTCGTCAAGTAAGACGAACACAGAAGTAATTGTTCATAAATAAAATGATTTTTAACAAATGTACCAATAACTGTAGGGTAGGGTAGGTGTATATATATTCCGGCTTGGGTGCTTGATCGGAAACCCGCTTATACATGATTTCGTCATGTAAGAAAGACACATAAAGAACTTTTACTATCACAGAGAAATTAAGTACGCCCAGGGCGAAGGAATCGAACCCTCACCCGTTACGGTGCGCAGACTGCTGGCGTAGTGGTCCAAACCACTCGGTGATCCGGGCCCCACCGTGGTAGGTTAATTGTAATACTCTGTTGACTGCAAATGATGTGCTGGGGATGAAGATTGATTTTCATAAAATATAAGTTCACATAATTATGGAAAATCACCGCTATTAAGGGTACAACCCAAACAATGCCGTACTTGATTCCAAAATTAAGCAAAGAAATATGAATGAAAGTAAAAAAATTTAATATATTTTTTAGAAATTTAAAAACATACCTGACCGAAATCCTTCATACCTAGATTTGACCTAAAACTCTCTGATTCATTTTCATGTTATACAAAATTTTTCCAAAGACTGGTATGAATATAGATTGTATTACAATGTATTTAGAGTGCTAAGAAAACAGAGAAATTGATTCGTGTTCCCCAAAAGATTTTCATTCTAATGCAGCAAAAAAAAAAAAAACATTAAGAAGGTAAAAATGTCTTTTTTTCATTGTTACTTTAAATTCCAAAAAAATAATGATCCTTTTTTGATCCCATGTTTTAATTCCATTTACTCCAAACGTTTACTATAAGAGCATAATAATACGCTCACATTAAAAGCTTGAATAAACTTATTATTACTTTAATAATACGATTATATTAAAATTACTAAAAGTCTCACATGAAGCCATTTACTCTACAAATGAATATATCATCATCATCATCATCATCATTATCATTATCATTATCATTATTATTATTATTATTATTATTATTATTTATTATTATTATTATTATTATATATTATTATTATTATTATTATTATTATTTCCATTACTATGTCTTGTGACAAAGATAATTTATTGATATAAGAAAGAACATAATTAATTTTTAAAGTGTGTGACACTTTAACAATCTATGTTTGTTTTAAGGTGTTATTTTAACTAAAAAAAGTAAACTTTTCGTTAAATAACAGTTTTTTTCTCTTGGCCTCGTAATTTACATAGCTTTACATTTGTTTTTGCCGTCAATATGTCTTTCTTTATTTAGATAATTTAGTTGCAAGTTTTTTAAACGTATCTAATTTTAGTTTTTCTTACTCACCCTACAAAAGAAGCCCCAATTGTTAAATTGTTATAATGTAATATATTGTCAATTTCCTCACGTCTGGGCTGTGAGGCGCCCTGTGGTCAGTGTAGCGATATACGGATCGGAAGGCCCGCGAACGAAACCTGGTCGCTGAAAAGTCACCGAGTACATGCGGAGTACGTGCTCGTTAAATCTATTGGGTCCGAAAGTCCTGTGGGCGGTCATTGCGCAGTTTCCCACGGGTACAGGTTCCTGGAGACTACTTCCCTCCCTTTCAGGGATATGTCTAAATTGTGGAGGTGGCGCGTGATAGTTGACAGCATCTGTCACGTATATGTGTGCATGTGAGTGTGAGTTTGTGTAAGCGGCTCTCTGAGCAAGCACACAAGCCTGAAAATATATGTAAACCAACCAACCAACCAATCCTCACGTCTCTCGACATGTCTATTTTTTTTATTTTATGATAAATGAATTCCGTGTGATTGAAAAATAAATGTGTAGAAGAAATGTGTGTAGTATTTTTTATTATTATTGATTCTTTTTGGATACGTGAGCACGAATAAAGAGATGTTCTTTGCTTACATATTTTTAGTTGGTTAGGCATATATTTTCAGGTTTGTGTGATTGGTCATAGAGACCTGCTTATAAACCTTCGTCAAGTAAGATAGATACAACACACACACGTGGCAGATGCTGCCATCTATCGCGTGCCCCCTCCACATTTAGACATGTCCCTGAATTAGAGAATTGGTCTCCAGGGACCTGTACCGGTAGGAAACTGCGTAATGACCGCCCACAGTTTTCGGACCCAACAGATTTAACGAGCATGTACTCGACAAACACAAACATCCATGCCTTATCGGGATTCGAACCCGAACCCTGTGGCTCCATAGGCTAGTTTCCTAACCATTGCACCGCCGGGTCGGCCGTGTTAAAAAAATAATAAATGTCGATTTCCTTACGTCCGTCGATATGTCGTCTATTGTCTTTTTATTTTATGATAACTGAATTTCATATGATTGAATACATAAATGTATAGATGAAATGTCGTATTTTTATTGATTCTTTTTGGATACGTGAGCACGAATAAAGGGATGTTTATTGCGTATATATAATCCTATAAATAATATATTTTCCAAAGTAAACTTGGCAAAGGATCGGCATAGGTTAAAAGATATATTTTAAAATATAAATTTATTTGCGTTTTAGGAAAAGAGTGCTGAAAATAGAAATTTTTCGGATGAAGGGATTTGCATAGCAGTCAAGCAGCAAGCAAGACATATTCTTCTAGAATCGTTGTTTACATGAAAGTATTTTTGGAACTTTCAGGGTTGTATATGTATACGATAGTATGACGGTTATTTTTTTTTTAATATCGTTCCTGTGTACTGACCCAAAAACTGCAAAACATTTCCAAAATATTGTTTTTTTGAAATTTATATTTCAAACTAAATTTATCTCACTGATTTATTAAAATATAAATACAATCTTTCCAATAAATTTAAAGATCTAAACGCTATATTTTGGAGTCAACCTGAAATATTAACACGAATCATACAACGATAGTTAACGAAATTATTTAAGTTATTATTTTCAAAAATACAAACTTATGCCTGCATTTTTATGAATGTTCATAAATAAAATGATTTTTTACAAATGTAGGGTAAGGTGGGGTAAGTGGGCCCCCATTCGACTTTCGATCTTCATACCACTGGATGTAATAGGCCTAACAACTTATTCCTTTTTGTGGTCCATTCTCTCGTATGTTATTACTGTACACATGACAATATTAAAACAAATTGGCAAAAAATTAAAATTTTAAAAATATTTTTTTCTAAATTTTATTTTTTTAATTAAATATTTATATATTATTTATGTAGCGTAAAAAAAATGTTAGGGCTACAGATTTGAAACTGGCCTATGTCAATGAATAGGACTATGAATAGCGAATATGACTAACCCCATGAATCAGTGAATATGACTATATATTGTATATATAAGTTACATATATAAGGTGGGGTGGTGCGGCCACGGGCCCACTTGAGTCTATTACGTTTATCTAAAAATTTGGCAAGTGGGCCCCGGCCCACTTTCCCCAACTCCCCCCCCCCCCCCCAATTTTTTTTTAACCTTATCAACATCACAAGTACATGACACTGCAAAAAGGTAATGTGTTTTATACACTTTCAAAATATATAACATTTTGTTTTGTATCATGAACCATTTGGAAAAAAATAAAAAAAAAATAGTATGATGGCGTGAATTACGGAAAGATGCAATTTTAAAATTTTCACAAAAAGGATTGTACCTTGTTACATACTTAAATGAAAATGATGCCATAATGTTTCCTGCATCTATTGGGGTAAATACGTTAAAATATTGTAACAGATTTTTATACGTCGATAATTCGAGAAATGCCAGGGGGGGATGACCCATTTACCCCACCTTACCCTACCAATAAATGTAGGGTAGGTATATACATATATTCCGGCTTGGGTGCTTGATCAGAGACCCGCTTATAAGCCTCAAGTAAGATAGACGAAGAAATAATTTTTACTGTCACAGAGAAAGGAAAGCACACAAAGGGTGAAGGCGAAGACGGGAATCAAACCCGCACCCGTTTCAGCGCACACTGCTAGCGTAATAGTCAAAACCACTCGGCCATCCGACCCCCATCAATAAATGTATGTACTACCACTAAATTTAAATTCATTTCAAACTAATAACAATATCTAATTGCTTACGTTAATTTTACTTCTTTCTTTCTTTTATACCAATAGTAAAATAACTAGGATATTTTTCAGAGAAAAATGAAAGCCAGACTAATTTTCACACCAAACACACCAATCCGTTTTTCATCAACTTTGTTGGAGACATATTTCAATTTTAATGCCACGGTGAACTTGTGACATTTGGGCAATTTGCTCAGTCTTCTGTTCCTAATGAGATAGATATATGCCCTAGTTTGAGAATTGGAACCTAAGCAAAAAAATACCGTTTTCCTTCAAGTTAGTGGCAATCGAAGAGCTTAGTGAAAAACGTGCTAAGTGACATTTTTTAAAGAATTGAGATTTTTGTGTTAATAAACACTGTAATAACTTCTTAAGCGATAACAGGTACTCACTTTTTCATAAATTATAATATTAGTTTTTTTACGGTCTGTAAGTGTTGGTTTTTTAACGTATCTAAGTGCAAAAGAAAAATGTTAAAGCTCATTTTCTCGTTTTCACTTCTTTGTCACTTAGCACGTTCTTCCACTAAGATCTTCATTTTTTTAAGGAAAATGATTTATTAACCTGAGAATGCAAGAACTTTTTAAAGGCTTCATTTTCAAATGTACGTAATACGCTAAATTGTAATGTTATTTTTTGTCGCACATGCCTAATTAGGTTTTAAAAGAGTTTAGAGAGCCCCTTACATTTTTTTTTTGAGAGAGCCCTTAGATTTTTTTTTAAAGTTTACTTTCTATTGCATGCAGAAAAGATATTACTAATATATTCATCGATGATTATTGAACACTGCATTTTTGTATAGTAATATGCTCAGTTTTTTTTATTTACTAAATGAATTAAAATCTAATAGTGGAGACCGGGTTGGGTTTTCCATGGGATAAGTTTTCCGCCTGGTTTTATATTCTACATGAGGAATTAGGGGTAACCAACTGTTAACTTTTTTTTATGAAGTAACACGTCAGAGAAGACCAATCACAAGAATCGTTGAGAATGAGAACAAAGTAAAAAAAAAATACCGTTTTCTTTCAAGGAAGTGGCAATTTTATTTTAAATGAAAATGATTTATTAATAAGATAATGCATAGACTTTTTAAAGCATTCCTTTTATAATGTAGCATAGAATCTAAAACGTCGTGACATTTTTTTTTGTCGCACATGCCTAATTGGTTTTCAAACGAATAAAGCACTTAGATTTTTTTTTGAATTTTTACTCTCTATTGTAAGCACAACAATATTAATAATATATTCATGGAGGATAATTGATCACTACATTTTTATGAAGTGATGCTGAGATTTTTTTTATGTACTAATGAGTCAAAAACTAAACTTATTGGTTTTACATTATTTGTCAATGTCCACTTTGGTATCATGTTCCGATAGTGAATTTTAACAGGAATGACAGGTTAGGGAATAGGAATGTTAAGTAATAACTTTTATTTTATCAACAATATCAATTTTATAAATATAAAAAAAAGAAAACTGATATATCGTAGATAACTATACCATTAAATAATAGTTTCAAATCATAATTAGAAAACAAACTAAACAAAATCATATTCATTGATTCTCGCTACTACAGTAAGATGCTAAAATGTGCACACAATTAATAATAACTCTTAATACAAACTCTTAGCGGCCTAGATCGTAAGCAAGATTATATAAGTGTCGCTCGGTGTTGAAAATAAATTTTAAACACCTAATTTTACATTTAGGTACTGCTATTTGCTTTTTTCATAACACAACACTTATCCTAGTAAAAGCGTAACGCCTACACGTGTGCTGTAATTTTCAAGCACAAAAGATAAACTCGGACTTCAAGAACAATTGCTAAGAAAATACAGCAGAATTCTTTAAATTTTTTGTTTACTGCAAGCGCTGTGATAAAATACAGCAGAATGCAAAGTAACTATTCAGAAAATATGCTGTATTTTTTACAGAACTGTTTTTTTTTTTAACTTTAGAGTGAAATTGATTTTTAGCACTACTAAAAAATATTTTATTCTTAATTATGATCTGTAATAGTAAAATACTGATGAATTGGAATATAAATGTCCAAAAGTAAATCAATATTTTTAATTATTTAACAACATCATATTTAAAAGTTTATATACATATTAAATATATTAATTTGAACACATTGATATTCCAGACTAAATTTAAAGACTTCAGACAAAGTACTTCCAAATGAAGCAACATTTAAATGTTAATCCTCATTAGTACATATGTTACTTCGTCTCTCTATTTGTGTTAATATTTTACTAAAATTGTATGTATTTAATTTTCTTCTTTTTGTGTGTTTGCATTTTGTATATTCCTTAATTAAAACATAAAAAATTTAAATTTTTTGAGTACTACTAATGACATAGTAACCATGCTAATGGTAAACTATCATATGGAAAAAAATATCTCAATGAACTTTAAAACGTTGCATTAGAGGAGGTTTTATGAACACGCTTTTACTTTCTTCTTCGTAACAAATTTTAAAAATGAAAATAAACTGTAAGAGAACCCATAATTGAGGAGCTTAGTGAACGAACGTGCTAAGTGACAAAAAGATGAAAACGAGAAAATGAGCTTCAAAGTTTTTCATATGCACATAAATCCGTTAAAAACGGTACTTGCAAACAGTAAAAAATTTATTAAACTTAACATTTAGGAAAATGGGAAAAAAATTATCGTTGAAGAAGTTAGTATTATGTTCTTTGAAACAAAATCTCAATTTTTTTTTTCAAAAATGGCACTTAGCACGTTCTTCCACTAAGATCATAAGATAATTGACGATATTAGGGAACGAACTTGCTTTGAGACATCTTTGAAAAAATTGGGATTTTTATGTCAATGAACACAGCATTTCTTCCTTTAAAGATAGCTGAAAATTAAGGGGAAATATAGGGGAAACTTGTTAAACAATTTTTTTACTGTTTGTAAGTTAAAGGGTCTGAGTGCAAACTAAAAACTTTGAAGCTCATTTTCTCGCTTCAACTCTAAGTCACATAGCACGTTGTTCCTCTCTCGAACTATTAAGTGGGGTTGCCGCCCCGGTTTCACACTCGTTAGGATTCTAGCCTTTGGAGCTGCTGGGGTCGGGTTCGAATCCCGGTCAGGCATGTTGTTTGTGTTGTCTCTTTCTTCGGGTGTCTCTTGTGCTTGTGTCATTTCTGGGGCTTAGTACAATAGATTTATAGTCGCAGTGCTTGGCGATCTTGCCCCCCACCAAGAAAGTCATAAGTCCTGACACAGTACTTAAGTTTCTTCCATTTTATTATTTATGGACGTACTTCAATAATGTTACAAGCTTTTTTTTATATGTAAGATAAAGATTTACAATCCCTGTTTCTAAGTCTTGAGAAACATAGCTTTTGTAAGTTTTGAAATCTTAATATGCTTATAATACTCAGGCAGCAATAGACTTAAAGTCGCAGTGCTTGGCGATCTTGCCCCGCCCCCCCCCCCCACTAAGAAAGTCATAAGTCATTAAGTGGGGTTGATGGTTTTCAGGCATTTGTGTAACGTTTACTAGTTTTTATTTATTTATGTATTTTTTTGCCACGTCTTTAAGTTCTATGTTCTCTAGCAGTAATATCATTATCCATTTATATTTTCCCTTAGCCGTTTTCCTTAAGTAATACAATACTTAAGTTCTTTAATCATTTACACAGTAAGAAAAAAATGTAAATTTTACAGAAAAATACAATATATATTTACAAATTTTTTTGCTATTTTCTTTTACAGTTTTTTGTTGTTGTTAAAACCGTATTTTATCTGTTTTTAATAGCGTAAAATGTATTATCTGTAACCGAAAAATTATTTCATTTTTTAGTAGTAATTTGTTTAGCCTTTTGTAGATATTTTCACTCCCCGGTGGCTGAAAGGTTAGTATACTAGCCATTAAAGCTGCTGGGTCTAATTTGAATCCCGGTCAGGCATGGATGTTTGTGACCGTCAATAAATGTTGTTATTTGTCTATGTGTTATTCATTTCTTTGTGACTGTAAAAATTCTTTCTGTGTATGTCCCACTTGACGGGGGCTTATGGGCGGTTCTATGAACAAGCACACAAGCTGGAATATATATGTATCATACCAGATATTTTCAGTTTAAAAAATCATCAAATCTGTTGGGTAGAAGTCATAGACCCTTAGTTATTCAATTTTATTATTATTTAATATTTCACAGCGCAATTTATTGACCACTCTGCATGAATGATTTTGTTTGGGAATTACAGCTATGATCACTCCTTTTTCCATTGCGACATTTAGATTTATCATTTGGAAAAGCGTTGGACTGGAAATCTAAATTCCTTTACTCGAATCCGTATTAAGCACTTCATTTAATCCTCCTTCGTAGTGTGGTTAATATCTCCGCTTGTGACTGTGGAAGGTAAAGTTTCGGGTTTTTTTTTATAATTTGTCAGTTAAAAAACCTATTTTGCTTTAAAATAACAAAAAAATAAGAGATTATCACCGTACATATTACGGTATTGTTCTGGCAAACCAGCTCACAGTTTTTTCGGCACAAACTACCGATTTTTTGTTACATTGTACTATAGTGGCTCTACATTGTACTGTTCCTGAGCAACCTCTATTGTTTTCTCTCTTTTTTCGCATTCTTTATAATTTTTTAGTATTTCTTCTCTACTCATTGTCTGCCTTATTCGTGTATTCAAGATAAGACTAAAAATAGTACCCAAATCCTATAAGCGCAAAACTGTCCTTTAACAGTCAATAAAAATTTATTTTATATTTTTAATAGCCAGATGAACAATATTTTTTTTAACAACAACCTAGAAGAATTATCCCATAATATAATAGAAAAAAAACAGGAAAAATATGCTAATAAATTTTGTTTGGATTTTCAACAATATGGATAAGTATTTCATTTAAAAAATATTTTTGTTTAAAAAAAGTTAAAGCCAATTTGCTCTTTTTGTTGTCTATATATTATGTTTGATATCAATATTTTTATTAAGGATTAAAATCATACAAAATGTGAATACCCTTTTTCTTCTTATAATCACTATATTAATAAAACAAAGAGTCTGTGTGTATGTCGGTGGATCCTACTTGGACTGCTCTAAAAATTCGAAATTTTTAATACCGATTACTTTTAATACCTACGTGTTCACCTGAGGCTGAGTTTTTTCATATTTGATTGTGGTTTTTAATTAATATAACTAGTTAAAAAAAACGTCATCTACGTGGGAGTGCGGGACCATATCAGAGCTTGAAAATACATGGACCGGGCCGAAACGGGGGCTTGACCCTATCCTCCATTAGTGTTTGGTTTATAAGTGCGCATGCGCCAAAACGAATTTAATTTTGTTTTGATTTTGAATGTATTTTAATAAGCGGCAGACCACAGGCCAAAACACAACGACCGGGCCGTAACAGGGGTTTGACGCCATTCTTTGTTATTATTTGCTTTTTTTCTTGCGCATGCGCCAACACAATTTAGTTTCGATGTTGAGTGTATTTTCACAAGTAAGCATGCCTCTAAAATGAAGCAATGCGAAGTTGACGGGTCCCCAGTAAGGCGGGACCATACTGCTAGTATTTTAATATATTTTAGCTGCATTAAACAGAAGAAAACTGACTTTCAAAATTACATTAATTAAATATGTCTTTTTAATTCAAATAATTAGGAATTTATGGTGAATTATTGATTTTTTTTTAGGTTTTTGCTTCAAAATTTATTCTAGAAATTAGATTCAATGCGATGTGTTTTCACAAAAGATGATTTCAAAAAAGATTGTTGAATACTTTGATATCATAACTTAATGATTTCACACTCTTTTTTTTTAATTCAATCAAAAATCAGTTGCATTTTAAAGCGATTTCGGTTTTATTAAGTAGTTTTTTAAATGATTGGCATTAGAAATAGAGGTCTATGAATGCTGGGCATTAAGTTCAATTAGACAAAAATAAAATAATCATTTAAACGTGTCATGCCGATTTCGGCGGCGCAACGGTTAAGGTGTTAGCCTTTGGAGCTTCTGGGTCCGGGTTAGAATTCCGTTTAGGCATGAATGTTTGTGTTTTTAGAGTATCTGCGGAGTACGTGCTCGTTAAATCTGTTGGATCGAAATTCCCGTGGTTGGTCATTGCGCACCCCCACGGGTACTCTCTGGACTCCGTTTCCCACGGGTACTCTCTGGAGACTATTTCCCTCCCCTTCAGGGACATGTCTAAATTGTGGAGGTGGGGCGCGAAAGATGGCAGCATCTGTCATGTGTGAATGTATGTGTGTGTTGTGTCTGTCTTACTCGACGAAGGTTTATAAGCGGGTCTCTGGCCAAGCACACCTACCTGAAAATATATGTCAACCAACCAAAAATCTTGTCATTCTACCCATTTCATCAATTCGTCTTTCTTATACGACTATGAAATAAATTTCATAACTAAGTTTATATGCGATTCCTTATAACCGTCTATTATCCAACTTCCCTTAAGGTAGTAAAAACCGTAGCTAGTTTTCATATAAGTTAAGTTTTATACCTTGCCTTATATTGGAAATGCCGCTCCGGTGGAGCAATCGTTAGTATGCTAGCCTTTGGAGCTGCTGGGGTCCGGTTCGAATCCCGGTCAGGTATGGATGTTTGAGCTTGTCAATAAATGTTGTTATTTGTCTATGTGTTTGTGTTGTCCTTTCTTTGTGTGTCTCTTGTGCTTGTAAAAACTTTTTCCGTGTCTGTCCCACTTGACGAAAGCTTATAAGCGGTTCTGTGAACAAGTACACAAGCTGGAATATATATTTGTAACATATCATACCTTATTGGAAATGAAACACCGGGGGCGCCGTTTTTGTTGTAATAATTTCGTTCGACCTAGTTTTGACATTTTTTTCAACATTGAATAGGGTCAAGTGGGGTAAGTGTGATTGGGGGTAAGTGTGATTGGGGGTAAGTGTGATAAACAGCTCTTGTAACTTTGGAAATCATTCTAGAAATCTGAAAGTTTGCAATATATAACATTAGACCACTTTTAATTAAACTAAAAAGAAATATTGACCTTATTTTTTGTTTAAAGAAAGTTTTGAGCTTTTGAATTTAAGTGCAACTGTGTTCTTTTTATGTGGGTTTTCCTATGTGGGGTAAGTGTGATAAAACAGCAATGGATTTTGAAATGCAAATTTTGTACACTTAAAATTGGAATTCAAACATATAATTTTTTTTTCTACATATGTATGTTTCTTATAATAATTCACTACCAATTTTAGGATTTGGAATTTACTTGAAGCAGAGAACGAATTTTCTTAATGAAAAATGCAGAAACCCTATCACACTTACCCCACTTGACCCTAAATTTGTATACTCACATTCAAACATAAATTAAATTTACTTTCATTTAACTTACTGTTTTAGCATTGCCTAGATACAAACAATAAAAAAATTCAAAACTATTCGTGGCCTCCCCCATTTCAAAATGTACAGCACTGCATATATAATGTTGTATGCATATTGTATATTTCCATATGGGGGGGGGGGGGGCAAAAACAAAAGTTACGAATTTTAACGCCAGCCTAACTAAATGTCCACAACTTCATTTCGCCACGAATGCTTTCACAAATTATTCAATGCCGTGCAATATGAAAGGGTATTCAAAACACGTTTGAGGTCACACCCCAATTTGTGGTTCCAGTACTCAACTGGGAATACTTTTGTAATCATGTTAGCGGATAACATTCAGTGCCTGGTAATCATTATATGACTATAATTAAGATGAAAAATAAACTTAGGGATATATTTTTGCTATACTGATATACAGGGTGTCCGTAAGAGAATGTCCGAGTCAATGGTGGATTACATTCTTTTATTTAACACTAAATATAAAAAAACATACATGAAATTGAAGGAAAACTAACCTAGTTTTTCCCATAAGTGCTCTATGTGTGCAGCTTTAGTGATACGGCACACATAAAAACGGAAATGCAATTATTCCTTTACTTTCTGCAGCAAGTCCGGAGTAACTGTGCAACTGTGAAAGCGATGTAGTGGTACACGCGCATGTGCTTAACTGAAACTGTTGGAGTTATTATTTATTTGTCACCTTCAACCACAAACTGTCGAACGTTTACAGCTGATACTATTACAATTTGTGAAACTCGAACATTCTTGTACGGATACCCAGTATATTTGTTAATGAAATTGCGTATAAACACAGTTTGTTAGTTTGGTTATGGGGAGACCATAGTCTTCGATGAAATAAACAAAAACTTATTTTTTCGCTATTTAAAAAGTCTATAAAATTGCTTAAGTTCACATCTATGAGCAATGGGGAAAAAAAACCTTTTCAAACAGGATATCTGTCCGTATCAGGTCTTCTTGGTGACGGTGGCATGTAGTCTCCTAAACTGGTGTAAATATACAGGTTTTTAAAGTGGTTCTACCCTTGTATGGCACCCTAATTTAAGTGAGACACGTGTATCACGTTTGCAACGCAAAAGGAAAACCAAGGGAAAAACCGGTTTCTAGCACTCTTAAAACAAACGAGCGATTTTAACTCAGTTAATTTTCACTTCTCCAGTTTCGAAAATGCACTTCCCCTAGAGGAGTGGATACTTTGTTTGTTAAACCTCCGACAGGATCACTCCAAACAAGTGATTTTAACTCAGTCTGAGTTAATATTCACTCCTTTTCAGTGTCGAAAATGCGCTTCTTCTACAAGCGTGGATTTCACACTTTTGTTTTAACACTTTACCTACGGGCGTCGACTGACCCATAGACTAAGAACACTCTAAGTTTCAAACTCTCATTGGAGAATTTCTACATTGAAATTGACACAGAAACTAGCGCGCCCCCTTTGTGTCTAAGGGAACTAATGTAATGGTTTCTGGCTGCCTATTTGCAGTCACCTTTAGGAGATTTAACAGAGCCAATGACATCTCGTAATTTGGAACCCTTATCAAGTGACGATAGGGATCTATTTTTTACTACAACTTATTTTCGACTTTATTTTTGAATATATACAGCTACTCATTGACTTTTATATCCCTCGTATTCCCATTTTCAAGATATTTGACCTTGTGCTTCTTTTTCTCCATTAATAAACCTACAGACTGACTACGCTTGTCATTTTAGACATGGTCCCCCAAAGATCCACAAGTGATTCGATTGAATAACTCGTCAAATATTCATCCAAATGTAACAAAAACTTAGATTTAGGGGTTTTCGAGGGGTTTTCACATTTCTAAGTAATTAAAATTGGGTGTTGCTATTGAAAATTTTAAAGTTCGTAACATTTTTAATATTAAGACGGACCCTTATGAAAATTTTGTGTCATGCAATTAACTCAAAATGTTATTTTTTCACATAGTCAAAAAGGTCCGATGTAAAAGGATGACTAACGGTTGAAATAATCACTAGTGGGTAACTTTTTTTTAACAGAGAACATTACGAAGAAACAGTAGCCTTACAATTGAAAGTACAATTATGCCAATCAAGTCAATCAAAGGGTACTTTCCTTGGACACTTCAACTATCTTATGTTTCAGATTTCAAACATTCAAACATTTTTTAAAAAAATTGTTTTTGAAATTAATATAAGCTTAATTTCATTACATTTTTCTAAACCTCTAAATAACTATTTTACATTTTACTCTATTTTAATTGTGTTAGAATATTCATTTAAAAAACAATGTTAATTCTTGGCGCAAATAAATTTTTATCTATCAAAATTTTCATGTCTCATTGGTAACAGACGAGACTCCAATTGAAACAAAAACAGTATATGTACGCGAAGAGGTGAAATTCGGTTGGGAGGGGGGGGGGGGGGTGTATAGAGAATGCGTGGGTGGGAAAATGGGTAGAAAAGAAACATTTAATATGAGCATTTTTCTAAATTGGTTGCAAAAGTTACAAATACCTCAAATAATATTTAATTTAAACGACGCAAACGCACTTAAAAAGTTATACTATTTATCGAAAAATAATAAAAAATATGTAAAATAATAAAAACTATGGGCAAGATATTTTTTATGGTCTAAACAATTTTTTTATTGAAGTTTATGAAAAATTACTAGCATTGAAATATAATAATTTTATAACAAAAAATGTAATGCAAGTTAACTTGTCTCTCATGAAAAGTACATTTAAAGTCTTGTTTTAAATGCCAAATAAGTTGTTTTAAAAAAAATAATAAAAAGTTTTATAAATAAAAAAATGCGTTTAGGAAACTGACAATATTTTTTTTATATTCAAAACAGCCATTAAAGCATCTATTGCGAAAAGAAGGTGAATTAAAAGTAAATAAATTTTTTAAGCAATCGTTGATAAAAATTGACGTACTATTTTTAGAAAATAATTAAAATATATTTAAACGTAGACGGAAGAATTTATGATAAACACGCATTTTGCTTTCTTTTCGCATCACCCACAGTTATGCCACGTAGCATTTTTTGACAGTAGCTTGATCAGACTAAACCGAAAACTACTCCCACATATATTATATTTGTATTCAAACAGGTGCCCACTTATTTTAAAACGCAGCCCACGTCGTATATTAATGCAAAATAAGCTCCTATTTTATACCTTAGGGACAACGAATCGTTTCATTTTATTTTTGCATGTGATCATTCAAAGAAATAGCTATACAGCAACCCCTCGCTATATCGCTCTTCCCGGGAGAATCCGCAAGAAATCCGTGATATAACCGAATACGCGATATAACGAGTAACTTGATAAATATTATACTTTTGATGTATTTCTGCACTCAAAAAAGTTTTGAGACAAAAGTACAGTATGTATTTTGAGGATAAAACTGAATCATTTGAAATAATATAACTATTCTAACAAAGGAAATAAAAATTTAAAAATGACTTATTATCATTAATTACTATGAACATCACACATTATTATACAGGTAATGCTATACATATGTCACTTGTTATGAATGTGCGATGTAGCGAGATGTGGTATAGTGAGGGGTTACTGTATATTGTTTAGATATAAAAGAGTTGTATTGAAAAACCACACTTTTGCAAAATATTTTTAAAATATGCAATAATGTATTTTAGGGATAAGTTATAAACCTTTGATAATCGGTACATGAAAAGCTACAGTATCCCAAATCATTAAAGTAACTCTCAAATAATAATTCGAAATCTTCGTTTTAAAGAAATACTGTTAAATAAACTCACAAATTATTCTTTAAGGATTTGCAGAACAAAGCTGAAGCTTCTCTGAGCTTTCTGCTCCTATATATCAAAAAAATGGACGGAAGCAAAAACCGTTGCAAACTCTAAGACTTTATTTCGAAAACTGATTTTCTTACAAAAAACAATGTTGCCACAGACAAAACTTTAAACATAAAATTAAATAAATAAATAAACTGCAATTAACAACTGTACTTAGTAAACAAAATTCATATTAGAGAATTCTTTACAAACATCAACATACTCCCACCTTGCAAAGGTTATCACTTTGCAACAGAAAATTTGATATTTAGAATTATCAGCACAATTTAGAGTCCAAAAAGAGTCCTTTTAAAATAAAAACAAGTTCAATAGTTCGACAATGAATCTCAATGTCTCTTCCTTAACGATCTTCTGGCAGCCTGTAGCACATCTACATCAGTTCCAGATATTTCCAAAGGGTACAGCCGCTGAAAGGGGCGGATTCTCTCCCCCCTGGAGGTCTTCAATCTCGCTACTCTTGGAACCCCATCTCTACCGGGAAAGACTTCTAAAATAATCCCAAGAGGCCAATCGATGCGCCGTATGTTATCTTGACCAATTAAAACAACGTCACCCACATTCAAAACGTCACTTCTCCTGATTCCTTTGTGAACTAATAGAGCGAGGTATTCATTTCTGAATCGTTGCCTGAGATTTTCGCGTAATTTTTGTAAATACTTTATACGTTTTATCAAGGAAGATCGGTCTACACTGTCAAGATCTGGAGTTTCGCTGTTACCCCCACTGTAAATGAACATGTCAGGAGTCAATGGTACCAAGTCATTTGGATCATCTTGCAGGTAAGTAAGGGGCCTAGCGTTTATCACTGCCTCGCAGTCACACAGTATCGTGTTCAGCTCTTCATAGTTGACAGTAGACTTCCCCAACACCCGGCGCAGGAGTTCTTTCAGCATTCTAACCATACGCTCCCACCAACCACCCCACCAGGCTGCTGTGGGTGGAATGAATTTCCAAGTGATTTTCCGAGCGGTTGAGAACACAGCTATTTCTTCCCAGTTTAAACCTTTCAAGGCATTGTTAGTCCCTACAAAATTCGTGCCGTTATCTGAATATAGGATGGAAACTCTGCCTCTTCTGGCTATGAATCTTCTCAAAGCTTGAATGTAAGCATCTGTACTGAGCGACTCGACCAGTTCAAAGTGGACCGCTCGGTACACTGCGCATGTGAACAAAACTATCCAAGCTTTACCCTTTGTCTTCAAGTTGAGAGGACCGGCATAGTCGACACCAGACACTTCAAAGACTTTAGTCTGTGTAATTCTCTCTCTAGGCAATGGAGCAAAGGGTACTTCAACTGGTCGGGATTTGTAGCGTTGGCATGACACACATTTAGACAAAACTTTCTTTACCAACTTTTTCCCTCTAAGTATCCAAAACTTTTCTCTTAGTTTGGCAAGTACAATTGAAGAACCGGCATGCATAGCTTTTTCATGTTCTTCGCGAATTAATTTCTCAACGATAGTACACGCAGGTAAAAGAACTGGTAATCTGAATTCCACGTTTTCGTCACTCTCCACAAGTTTTGTTCTAATTCTCAAAATTCCATTTTCATCTCTAAATGCTTGCATTTTCGAAAGGAACTTATCATCTTGAAAAGTCTTTGACTGTATGGATTTAAAAAACAAAGTTTCTGCTTGTTGAAATTCTTCAGAGCTCAAATTACCTTTCAGTTTATGTTCGTGTGAAATGTTATGGATAAAACGTAAACTCCATGCTAGTACTCTGATATTCTTACTATAAGAAGAAAAACGATCACAACAGATATCTTCATCGTCAATATTTATCATGGATGAGACAACCGTTTTTCTTTTTTCTTTGATTACTTCTTCTTCATTTACATCTCTTTCTGGGTCGATAGCTGGCCATTCATGAGGAGATAGGTACAACCAGCTGGGTCCTTCCCACCATTTTAGGCAGCAAAGCTGTTGGGATGAACATCCTCTACTTGGGAGGTCTGCAGGATTTGAGGACCCAGGTACATGTCTCCAGGCTTCAACTGGTGTCAGTTGCCTGATTTCTTGGACACGGTTCTGTACAAATGCACCCCACACATCTTCTCGTTTCAGCCAAGCCAACACTGTTGTAGAGTCTGTCCAAAAATAAACATTCTTTGTTTTAAACTCCTTTAGGACTTCAGTAGAAAGACGAGCAGAAATGGTGGCACCAAGAAGTTCCAGCCGAGCAATTGTTGTTTCTTTCTTTCCGCAAGGAGCAATTCTTGTTTTACTTTGTATAAGTTGCACATGAACAGTAGCTCCATCATCAACTCGCAGAAAGGCAACCGTTGAATAGGCAAGTTTGCTCGCATCACAGAAAAAATGCAACGAAAAGTTTTCGGCCCCTACTTCACAATGCAACCATCTTGGCACTTTCAAATTCTTTAGATGCTCGAGCTCATTTAGCCACTTTAGAAAATATTGGCGAGTTTTACTGTCAATTTCTCCATCCCAGCCGATCTTAGACTTCCACAAATCTTGTAACCAGAGTTTTGGACGTAGCATCACAGGGCTGGTAATTCCTATTGGGTCAAAAACTTTGTGTGAAGCAGCCAAAATATTTCTTTTTGTGATTACTTCATTCTTGGCTTCTGTGACATCAGGAAGACTAATAGAAAGGGTATCATTCTGTTTGTCCCACATCATTCCCAAGATTTTGGTAGGACTTTCTATAGACTCCGACGGGCCACTGTACTCCCACCCTCTTAAATCGAACTTCCTTTCAGCCATAATTTCACTAGCAACTTCGATAAACTGCTTCAACTCTGCTTCAGACTTGACACTAATTAGACAATTGTCCACATAAAAGCCGTTTAACAGATGTCGTATAATATCTTCTGGGTATCTTTTATTCCCATGGAGAGCTTCATCAAGCTTCGTTTCCAAATGGTATTTTATCGTTGCAGCAAGCAAGAATGGACTGCAGGACACTCCAAAGACAACTCTGCAATGACGATAATACTTTAGCTTGCCATCTTCATTGTACCACAGAAAGCGTAAGAAATTTCTATCTTGTTTATTGAGACTGATTTGAAGAAAGGCTTTGCGAATGTCAGCTGTTGCACCAAATTTAAACATTCGAAACCTAGATATTATGGAGGGTATTAGTTCTATCAAATTTAGTCCCTTTTCGACGCAATCATTTAGACTTGGAGATCCTTTTTGTTTAGAAGAAGCATTAAACACGGGCCTAATCTTTGTGGTACTATTTTCCTTCACTACGTGTCGATGGGGTAAATAATGACATGGTAACATCATCTCTTCTTTTGGAACTTCTTCGATGATGTTTTCCTGCTCCCACTCATTGAATACTTCTCCATAAGCATCGTATAACTTTTCATTTTTCAGCTTGCGGCTTGTCACTTCTAGCCCTCTGAGTGCTAAGTCGAAATTGTTTGGCAATGGCAAGTGGGTATCGATCCAGGGCAAGCAAACATGAAAACGCTGATCTTCATTGACATCCACAGTCTTTAGAAAATGATCCATTGTGGCTTCATGAAGTTCTCTTTTAGTTTTCTGTTCTGATGGATCTTGAATACCGATAGAATCCAATCGCCACATATCTGATATGTCCATGTCTTTCACTAACAGGGAAGTTACCATCATAGCATTAGCAGATGCGGCTTCATTATCAGGAACTTTGCCCAGCAGAGTCCACCCGAGCAATGTTTCAATTGCCACTAAACCGCTTGATAGGACCTTTCGCTGACCAGTCATAATTTTCCCAAAAATGTCCGCTCCAATTAAAACATCTATCGGATGAGACACTGCACCAACATCACTTAGGATAATATCCATTTCTTGCAGCTCTTTCAGCCAAGGTCCTGGACATACAGGTGAAACATCACTGCAAATGGTTACTTGATCCAACGCTTCAAAGTTGCAAGCAAAATTGTTCTTTATACTTTTGAGTCTTATTCTGTAGCATGAGTGTTTCGATTCTTCAGATTTTACTCCACCGAAGAGGGAATGCACTAAAGTCTCCTTTTTTACCGGATTATACCCCATCTCTTCTGCAAGACTCTTTACAACATAAGATTTGGAAGATCCCGTGTCTAGAATAACTCGTACGAGGATTTCCTTCTTATCTGATATTAGTTTGCACTTTAGGGTCTGGAGAAACACTTTAGGACTTCCACTTACATTAGACATAGTAACTTCATTGTTAACTTCAGTTTCTTCTGTCTTTTTAACGTCATTTTTCTTTGATTCGTTTGCTTCGCACATCAAGGGCACATGTTTTCTCCCACACAATATACATTTGAGAAACGCTCTGCATTTACGGGCAGTGTGGCCGGGAGTCAAGCAGGCAAAACAACACTGCTTTTCTCGGACTACACTCTTCCTCTCTTCCAAACTCATCTTTTGGGCAGAGAAACAGTCAGCACTAGCATGTTTACCCATGCAGAAAATACAAGATTTCTTATTATCTTTCGTTGAAGTTGTCAGCAAGTTCGCCGCGGTAGGGATTTTATTCCATTGCTTCTTATTTGGAGGCTGTTTGCTTCTAGGTTCATTCAATCCAAAGCCTGACATTGCTAAATTGATCCTTTCTTCTCCTTCCACTTCTGTCTTAATAAATTGCATGAGATTATTTAGTCTCTCCTTAGCATCAGCTGAAGAGGAAGAACTCGGATGCCTGTTCCATGCCTTCAAGAAGTCTTCATTGAAACACGATTCAACCATAGGATATAAAATGGAAGCACACTTATCAGTCGTGACACCTAAAGAGTCCAAAGCCCTCATGTGAGACTCCACTTTATCATACAGAGACGTCATAGATAATTTTTCATTTTTATGAACTGATATTACTAATTTTAAGAGCTCTCTAACATATACTTCAACCAACAAATCTTCCCTACCAAAACGAGCTTTCAAACTTTCAATTACTTTCGCATAATTTGCCCCTGTTGGCGGGAAACTGTCTACGACTTCACGAGCACGAGACCCAGTAACAGTGGCTTGTATCAAATACTGGAATTTGTTTTCGGGGGCGATATCATTATCATCATGAATATGTTGGAATTGACTCCAAAATGCGAGCCATTCTTTAATATCACCACTAAACTGACGAAATTCCAATTTCGGCAGGGTAAATTTTCTTTTCGAGTTGCCGTTTTCTCCGGTCGCAGTCTGATTTTCTATTAGGCCTTGCTCTTGAATGCGAATTCTGGCCAGTTCTAGTTCGTGCTCCATCTTCGCTTTCTCAAAATTCAATTTAGATTCAGCTTCAAGTCTTGCTTTTGCTTCTTCTTTATCAGCTTCAAGTCTTGCTTTTGCTTCTTCTTTATCAGCTTCAAGTCTTGCTTTTGCTTCTTCAAGTCTTACTTCTTTATCAGCTTCGAGCTTCAGTTTTTCTAAGTTAAGCCTAGCTTCTTCTTTATCATTTTCTTCTTGAGATTTTCTCTCAGAAATAGCATTTTCCAGTATCGTCTTAACAAAATCCGGATCATTTTTGTACTCGTCACTATTCAGAATTATGTTCTTTAGTTCAGCTACTTTTGCATTTGGCGGAACATCTTCGCCAATTTCCATAGCAACGGCTTTCAGATCTTCCTTTTTGAAGTTTTTTACTTCTTTAAACATCTTGAGAATCAACTTCCGTCCTGTCACGGACGCCAGAAATGTTAAATAAACTCACAAATTATTCTTTAAGGATTTGCAGAACAAAGCTGAAGCTTCTCTGAGCTTTCTGCTCCTATATATCAAAAAAATGGACGGAAGCAAAAACCGTTGCAAACTCTAAGACTTTATTTCGAAAACTGATTTTCTTACAAAAAACAATGTTGCCACAGACAAAACTTTAAACATAAAATTAAATAAATAAATAAACTGCAATTAACAACTGTACTTAGTAAACAAAATTCATATTAGAGAATTCTTTACAAACATCAACAAATACTATTTTGAAACGTAAATTTTTCAAATAGTACTTTCAAAATTATTTTTTTAAATATTTCTTTTTAAATTATAAAAAAATATTATTTTGATAATTGAAACATTGAAGATAAAAAAGTATTACGGTTATTTCCTTTTTGTTCAGATAATCTACGGAACATAACTGAAGAAAAAAAAGCATTCGTGTAGTTTTTATTGACATGATTTGGATAATTATCAACGCACTATAGCTACACAAGTGTTATTGGTAACTGGACTGGCGACTGGAGTTTTGAATAACGGCAAAGTGACCAGGCCAAAATATGAGCTGGTACCCAACACAAGCTGATGGACACGTCTTACGAGGCATGAAAATTTAAACCACATCCAATTAACGTGCACCAGTAACATATACACAGCCCTATTTATTAACAGAAATTTGTCTATCTTGATATGATTGTAGTGCCGTAGCATTTCAAAACTGAACTACTTTAAGCAACCATTTAATAAAATCCCTACACTCTCTAAAACTAAATAAAAACTAATTAATAGTTCACACAAAAATTTATCAAGTCACACAAATTATTTCAAATACATGGTTACACTCGAATTATGGTAATATATTTCAATTTCTTAGCCTCATCCAAACTTATGAACTTGTGTCTATTTCATATGTTATGTTTCAAAGGCATCCATTAATTTGCAAACCCGTCGCCGCATCTACCAAAAGAGAACTTAGTCAACATTTCACCGAGGTAGTCGAAAGTTTCAGTCACACATTCATTAGCGACATAATTACTAGGAGTTGATTATGCAAAATGATAAACGTTCTTCGGCGAGAATTATTGTAATTACTTTCCTATCAATGTCTTGCGGCTACAGATCTCTTGCGAAGTGTGACTAACACGTAACTGTCGTTTTGATCTTAAATAGTTTGAAGACGAATTATTAGTCGATTAATATCGGATAACGACTAATAATGAGGTTAGATTTAGCATGAGGTAGTTAAACATTTCTTTAATCAACTGGAATGTGCCGAAATATGGGCTGTGGGGCTCCCTGTGGTCGGTGTCTTGATCTACGGATCGAGAGGTCCCGCGATCGAGGCCTGGTCGCTGAAAACCCACCGAGTATAAGCGGAGTACGTGCTCGTTAAATCTGTTGAGTTTGAAAGTCCTGTGGGCGGTCATTGCTCAGTTTCCCACTGGTACAATTTCCTGGAGACTATTTCCCTCCCCTTCAGGGACATGTCTAAATTGTAGAGGTGGCACGCTATAGATGGCAGCATCTGTCACGTATATGTGAGTGTGTGTTGTGACTGTTTTACCTGACAAAGGTTTATAAGCGGCTCTCTGAGCAAGCCCACAAGCCTGAAAATATATGTATACCAACCAACCATTATCCCGTAATTATAGTTGTATCTGATTATGAATATTAAATAAAAATTTATTTTACAAATGCGATGAATTTGTGGCCAAGTAAAATAAATAATTTAATTTTCGAGATGAATCACTTGACTGCGAGCACACCATGACAAATACAGTGGCATTCAAAAGTGCAAGCACTTTGAAATATTTCATTATTTAAAAAAACTTCTACTTGGACCTAAAACTGTTTTTACATATTCAAACAGTTTGTCAAATGATCATAGTCTTGTTCGTTTGAAAAAAGAATTACGATTTCATAAAAAAAAATTTAATTGCAGGAAACCCAGCCAAAAAATTCTGCAGAATTGCTTCAAAAAAATTTCGATCTTGCAGTCATCTTTAAGAAATCTGCAGTTTTTTGAATCAAAAGAAAATTGAAGTATATCGAATGGGGATTATGCAGTTTTTCTGTAGCAATTGTGCAGCAAATCTAAAGTCATTTTTAATGCTTCAGAAAAACTGCAGTTATTTTGAAGCAATAGAAAAGTGAAGCCTGACTATGGATATATCTGCGGTTTTTTATGCAGCAATTCTACAGCCATTCTGGGGTCATTTAGTCACTTTAAAAAACTGCAGATATTTTGAAGCAATAGAAATTTGAAGTCATTTCGGCACTTCTCAACTGCAAAATTCTGCAGAATTGCTTCACAAAAAAACTTTAAAAAAACTTCACAAATTCTGAAGGGATTTGAAACACTTAGTCTGCAGAATTGCTTCAAGAAAACTGCAGCTATTTTGAAGCAATATAAATGTAAAAATTGACCACATGTGTATCTGCAGTTTTTTTGCAGCAATTCTACAGTCATTCTAAAGTCATTTTGGCACTTAAAAAAAACTAGTTATTTTGAAGCAACAGACGAGCGAGAATATTTTCTAACTAAGTTAGTCTAATCTAGTTTGCTCATATATTAACAGAACCAACTTCATAACAAGCTTCTGTAGCACAGTCGTTAGAGCATTCGACTACTGCCCAATTCTCATTGGATCAAATCCCGCACTCCTACTTCCGAAATGGTCAGAAAAACAGCCCACTCGTTCGATAATTTATTTCTTTATAATTTTTATTTTAATAACATTTCGCTAGATGGCGCCACGTTTTCTTAAAAAAAGGCCAAAATATTCTGCAAAACTGCTTTACGAAAACTTCAAAAAAACTGCAGTTTTCTTGAAGCAATTGTGAAGTTTTTTTGAAGTTTTTATAAAGTTTTTTTGTGAAGCAATTCTGCAGAATTTTTTGGCTGGGAAGCATTGATACTTTCTTTAAATGCTCATATATCTTCTAAAATGTTTCAGATAAATGTTAGTTCCCCCCTCTCCCCCCCCCCTTTTGCAGAAATTTTACTTTATTTTAAATTTTAGTTCGAGTAATTTTACTCTCTCTAACTTTGGTTTGATTAGTGATACTTCATTAAAAGAAGACTACTCTTTTTAAAAGTTTTAAATATTAGGATGTTACACCCAAAGTAAAACTAAGGTACAGGGTCCGGCTCGTTGATTAGCGACTTCTCACCCCCCCCCCTTTTAAAACAAATTGACGTGATTCATGGGCGGCACATATTAACGTGTGCACGAATCGAACATTTTGTATGCAAAGCATTCCAGTCTCCGAATTCGGAAATCGCTTTCAAAAAGTGAATCATTAAACCGAACTAACTTAAAAACTCGATCTTCCTCATTTAAGTAGTTGGTTACAATTTTGCCAAGCCATAGCAAATAGATAATGAACTTAGATAACTTTGTTGAAGTGAGATTTTTAAAAAAAATGCGATTGTTCTTTAATCGATTGCCATAACTTTAAAATGATTTCAAGGAAATAATAATTGCCCGAAGTTCGTATGCACTAAATTCTTACTTTTGGGCTTCATTAATGCTTTTATACCTTTTCTCAACTTTTTAGTTTATAATAAAAGATAATGAGATACCTTACGCCACACACCCTTTTGAGGAATATATTAACTCCTTCCTTCTCGTTCTCGGGAAATTGACGGGGAGAGATTTCGTAAACTACTTCTCGCTCCCCCGATATTTTTGGGCTGTGGGTTGTGAAGCTCCAAATTAAGTTTAAAACTAACTTAGATGAACCAATTACACCTTCAAAAGTTAGAGTGTTCAGTTGAAACTCACCAATAAGAATATAACTAATTGAAATCCATCAAATAAAATGATATGTTGATTAACTAACTTTTTTTTAATATCTAGCTAAAAACTAAAAATTAAAAAAAAACTATATTATTCATACACATATTTTTTATATAATTTTGAAGGTTAAAAAATAAACACTTTTCTGACCGTTTTCTTGAAAATTATTCCATCGTTACGGAATCAAAAGTTTAATGTGCAATACGTAGTTATCGTAACTTCAAGAGAAGTTGAAGCCGTAAGTGACCGTTCTAACAGCCCAAACCTTGCATGGATATAAGTTAAGTTGATTTTGTTACATGATAATAATCATTAAACATATAATAAGTTTAAAAAGTCATGCACTGTAAACATTCTCCCTTTAGTATAAATGCATGATGAGCCGCGTTGAAGATCCTGTGTTCCAAGTCTTGAAAAAAAAGTAATAATTAAAAAAAAGAAAAAAAAAGTGTTAAGATTGCATTAGCCAGATCTACGGCTGGTTTCTAAACTAAAGTGCTTCGTTCAATGTTAGGCACATTTCTTCGACTGTATTGAATAATGTTATAAACTGTTTTTTTTTTAAATGATAAATGCTTTATATGATTTATATGTCTCTATAATCTCACTTTTTAAAATTGGTTCGAATATGTATAGAATAGAAAAAAATTAATGAATTATTTTATCTAAAATATTGAAACTAATTTTAAAAAGTGTGATTATAGAGACCTGTAAATCAGCTGCGGTTATCAGATAAAAGGAAACGTTCATAAAAATAAACAAAATAGGCGAAGTAATGTGGCTTAGAAAATATTTTTTCCCTTGGATTTACACAAAGACACTTAGGTTTAGAAACCTGTAGACGATCGGGCTCGTTCGCTATTAACAAACGTATTTAGTTATTAAAAATATAAACATTTACGTGTAATTCTCTGGAATAAACTAATAGGATACGATTCTTAAATGTCAAATTAGAGTTACTCTTGCTAATCATTATTTAAGTATACCCTTAGAAGTAATTATGAGAGGGTAGAGTAAGTGTGTTTATATGAGAGTTTGTATAATTAGAGTGTCAAAAGTTTGTATACTCTATTATATACTTAGGTATATGGCATATTGTAAATTAAGTTTTAGAGTGGATTAATATTGTGTAGTACCAATTATAATTCGCGCTTGTGAAAGCATCATTCGTATTTTGAAAGGCTTGTCCAAAATATTTGAAAATTTACAAAGGGTGCTATTAGGGTGAACCAAAATATTTTTGTTTTATTTCGGATCGCTATATATATATAGCGGAAAAGTTTCGATTGATAAAGACATGAAAATTGCAATAATTTATTTTTTTATATTAATTTATCCTTCCGGTCGCGCAATGCCATCAAAGTTGGAAAAAAAATTGTCAAAAAAAGATTTTTATCTAGTTCTGTCCCGCAATTTAACGTGGTTTCAGATATGAGAGGGGGAGGGGGAGGAGGTACATATATATTCCGGCTTCTGTGCTTGGTCAGAGACCAGCTTATGAAGCCTTCGTCATGCAAAACAAGACGCATAAAGAATTTTTACTCTCACAGAGAAAGGAATATACACTAGGGTGTATCGAAAAAACCAAGTTTTTGATATCAAATTCGTAATAGTGCGGAAAAGTTGCCTTATGTTATTGTTAGTATATGTGCAAAATTTTATTGATCTGAATTAATATCTTCAGTTGCCTCTGAGACCATCAATTATGCAAAATTCGCTAATTTCATTTTTTTTCTTAAAAATTATGAAATTGGAATCGTTAATTTTAATAGTGCGGAAAAGTTACATTATATTATTGTTAGTATGTATGCAAAATTTTGTTGATCTGAGTTAATATCTTTAGTTGCCTCTTGAGATCATTAACTATGTAAAATTCGCTAATTTTATCGTTTTTTCAATATATTTTTTAAAAAAATTAATAAATTGAATTTTTAAGTTTTACCAGTGCCAAATAATTTCCATATTACTCCTTAGAGCGTGTGCAAATTTTTATTGATGTTGGTTAATTTCTTCAGTTGCCTTTAGGGCCTGCTAATCTGGAATTTGGCCAGATAAGCGCCCCTAAAGGCAACTGAAGAAATTAATCAACATCAATAAAAATTTGCACACGCTCTAAGGAGTAATATGGCAATTTTTCGGCACTGGTAAGACTTAAAAATTCAATTTATTAATTTAAAAAAAAAATATATTGAAAAAACGATACAATTAGCGAATTTTACATAGTTAATGATCTCAAGAGGCAACTAAAGATATTAACTCAGATCAACAAAATTTTGCACACATACTAACAATAATATAAGGTAACTTTTCCGCACTATTAAAATTAAAGATTCCAATTTCATAATTTTGAAGAAAAAAAATGAAATTAGCGAATTTTGCATAATTAATGATCTCAGAGGCAACTGAAGATATTAACTCAGCAAGCTGAAGATATTAACTCAATTTTGCACATGTACTAACAATAACATAAGGCAACTTTTCCGCACTATTACAAATTTGATATCAAAAACTTGTTTTTTTCGATACACCCTAATATACACCCAAGGCGAAGACGTGAATCGAATCAACACCCCGTTACAGTGCGAAGACTGCTAGAGTAATTGTTGCGAAACGATTGAGTGTTTATAGCCGCTAGGCGGCGCGGCTTTTAGTGCAGCTTAAAAGCTGCTGTTGTAATCCTTTTCCTTCACTTGCCTTTTAGACGTAGTGTAATAAATAGTGTTTTTAGCTACGTGGCTCGTCCTTATTCAATCTACCCCCAGCATCGGATAGATGCAGCCCACTTGAATTGAAGTTTCTCCCAACATTTACTGGTACCCTCGGCGGGACGGGGTGTAGTTGGATTCGAAGAAATTTGAACTACTGAATAATTTGAATTGAACTTTGCAAAATCGAACTGAATAATTTGAAATGAACTTTGCAAAATCGAACTGAACTTTGAAATGAACTTTGCAAATTTGAACTGAATGTTTTGAAATTGATCTTACTATTTTGAACTGAAATTTGACTTTTCTGAAATTTAACTGGTTCTTTTGAACATGGATTTGAAAGCCTTGCAGGCCCAGAGGAAAGGTCTACGAACTGCATTTTCAATATGCGTGAATAAGATAGAGACTGAACTGTCGAAAGAAGTTTGTGATGTGAAACAACTATCTATATTACGGCTCCAACTCACTGATAAGTTTCAACGTCTTGAAGTTTCACAAACGGCCGTTGAGGAGTGTTTGCTGCAATCTGAGGACAGTGAACGTTTGTTCGACGCAGATTTAGTAGATGCGGAGAAATATAGAGACCGCTTCTTAGAAATCTGTGCAGTGATAGATTCGAAACTGCAAGATCTCGCTCTCCCTATTGAAAAGGAGAGCAGACGTTTTAAACTGCCAAAAATTGAATTGAAACGTTTCAATGGAGAAGCGAAAGACTATTTGACTTTTTGGAGCCAGTTCAAGAAGATAGACGACGATACGTCTATAGCAGATGAGGACAAAATGCAGTATTTACTGCGGTCCATGGAACCAGGTTCGAAAGCAGAACGCCTGGTGCTTAGTTTTCCTGCAACAGCGGCTAATTATTCTAAGGCAATTTCGCAGCTTAAAGAACGTTTTGGGAGAGACGACCTTCTAGTGCAGATTTATGTCAGAGATCTGTTGAACCTGGTTATGAAGAATGCTGCTGCCGGAAAGACCAAAACAGACTTACCGACGCTCTACGATGACTTAGAAGGAAAAATTCGAGCCCTAGAAAGTTTAGGGAAAACCCAGGAGAAATACGGAGACTTTCTAACCCCCCTCGTCGAAAGCTGCCTGCCAGAGGAAGTGCTGGTAGCCTGGGAACGGAGCCGCAACCACGACTCTACTCCAGATGGGACCAGGAGCCTGGAGCGGATGATGAACTTCGTCAGACAGGAAGTTAAGGGAGAAGAGATGGTCCAGCTTGCCCGGACTGGGTTCGGGCCACACCCCGTTCATCACCGTAAGAAGGACCCTTCCTCCCTTTCCTCCTCTGATCAGGTAAAATTCGCTGAACCAACTACGGCTTCAGCCTTAGTTAGCCTGGAGAGCCAAGGTAAGCAACCACAACATTGTTTGTTCTGTGAAAAATCTAATCATTCTAGCGATCGTTGTTTTTCTGCAAAGAAAATGTCTTTGGACACTAAAAAACAGATATTGATTAAAAAAGGTGCATGTTTTTCTTGTTTAAAGTGTGCTGGTCATTTAACTAAATATTGCGATGTTAAAAATCAGTTAAAATGTAAAATTTGTAAACGCAATCATTATGATTTAATGTGTCGTAAAAATAATGATCAAAGTTCCCTGAATAATAATTTCTCTCTCACAAATAGCAATAGAAGCCAGGTCGTATTTTTACAGACACTACGCGTTCGAATTCGGTTCCAAGGTCGCGAAAAAATTGTGCGTTGTATAATTGACACGGGATCCCAGAGCTCTTATGTTTCTGAATTTTTAATGAACCACTTAGGCGCCCGTGTTTTGAGAAAGGAACAAGTAATTCATGAACTATTTGGCTGTCGCCAATTAGAACCTCAAATTCATGATATATATTCTTTCGAGGTCTCTGGTCTAAACAAAACTTTCTCTTTTAACATAGAGGCACTGGCTGAGAAAAGAATTTGCGGATTCGTACCCACGATTAATGATCCGAATGTTTTGACTGAATTGAAACAGAAAAATATAGTCTTTAATGATTACGAAAGACCAGACACGAAAATAGATTTGCTAATTGGAGCTGATTTCATTGGGAAGTTGTTAACTGGGAATGTTGTTGAATTAGAATGCGGTCTTATGGCTATCGAAACAAAATTAGGGTGGACTATCTTTGGAAAACAAAATTCTGATACAAGCCATATGGCTTTAACGACCCTTTCAATGCATGTAACGAATAGGCCTTTGAATACTTTATGGGATCTGGAAGTTTTAGGTATCTCCGAACCGACAGAAATAGAGGGTTTAAAGGGGGATCTCAATTTAAACGATTTTAATGATAAATTAAAAATTCTTCCGGGTGGAAGATATGAAGTTGAGCTTCCGTGGAAACATGACTCATCGAAATTGCCCTCTAATAAGGAATTAGTATTTAAAAGGCACGAAAGAATGATAAATAAATGCAGACAAGGGGAAATGTTTGAGGATTATCAAAGGGTTTTTGAAGAATGGGAAAAATTAAATATTATTGAGCGAGTACCTGACATCGAAATAAATAAAGAATGTCATTATATTTCTCACAGGCCGGTGATAAAATTAAACTCCACCACAAAGATACGACCCGTTTTCGATGCTTCTGCTTGTGAGAGAGGGAAGCTTTCTTAAAATGAATCCTTGTTTAAAGGAATTAATCTTATTAAGTTGATTCCTGATGTTATTGATAGATTCAGAATGTATCCTATTGGTATTAGTTCAGATGTGGAAAAGGCATTTTTGAATTTATCTGTAGCTCCGAAGGATAGAAATTTTCTTAGATTTTTCTTTCCTTGTAATGAAGGGCAGCTTGTTTATAGACATTGTAGAGTTGTATTTGGGGTTTCAACAAGCCCTTTTTTGTTGAATGCCTCTATAATGCATTTATTAGATAACTGTCCCCCTGAATATGAGGAAGTAGCGCAGAAATTAAAATGTTCTTTTTATGTAGATAACTGTGTTGTTGGAGTGGAGAATGTTATTGAACAAGAACGCTTTATTAAACAATCTAAGTTAATAATGTCGCGGGGATGTTTCAACTTGCGGGGTTTTGAGAGTAATGTGGCAGGTAAACATGTTGACAAACACACTGGGGATACAACCGTTTTGGGGATCAAATGGAATTTAGATAATGATACATTGAGATGTTGTATTGATATAGACGCTTTGACGTGTGATAAGAAGATCACAAAACGACACATTTTGGGAATCGTGCAAAAAGTTTTTGATCCCATTGGGTTGTTAACACCTGCTACATTGCTTCCGAAGCTATTATTGCAAGATTTGTGGAAATTGAAAATTGGCTGGGATGAGGAACTGTCTCCATATGATGTAAATAGATTTTTTAAATGGTTGCAGGAGGTTTCTCATTTAAATGATGTTATCATTCCTCGATTTATGGTAATTAATTCTTCATCTGAATTGCATGTTTTTGTCGACGCTAGCAAGGGGGCGTACTCTGCGTGCGTCTTTGTTAGATCATTAGTAGATTCTGAAGTTAAAATATTTCTTATTCGGGCAAAGTCTAGATTAGCACCGCTGAAGCAATTAAGCATGAATCGATTAGAATTAATGGCTTGTTGCATAGGTTCTAGATTAGCGGTTTCTATTTTAAAGGCCCTACATTTGCCTGACTTAAAAATAACCTTTTGGTCCGATTCCACTACTGCGTTATGGTGGATAATGGAGCAAGGGAACTGGTCTGTTTTTGTAGACAACAGAGTTAAAGAAATTCGGGGCTTGACGAGTGGCCAAACATGGCGACATGTACCCGGTGCCTCGAACATTGCTGATTTGTTGTCTCGTGGTTGTTGTGGTCAAAAGATGCTTTTGTCCAGGTGGTGGGAAGGGCCTTTGTGGTTACGAGAGAACCCAGAAAACTGGCCAATTGGTGAAACTCCCCACCAGTCTGGAGAAGTTGAAAAAGAAATGAAAAAGACTAAATTAGTAAATATTGATCTATCAAACGACGCACCCCCCTGGCATCTCAATTCTGTGTCTAATTATGATAAAATGTTAAGAGTATTTGCATGGGTATTAAGATTCGTGAATAATTGTAAAAGGGTATCAGAAAGGTGTACAAATATAGAACTTTCACAAGCTGAAATAGGAAATTCTGAAAACAAATTGATTTGTTTGGTACAAAGTTATTATTTGTCTAAATGCTAAATCCTCTAATAATATTGAAACTATTATTGATACTGAAGGTATTTTAAGAGTAAAAACGAGAATACTGTATCGTGAGGATGAAGAATCTTTTTTGTACCCCATTCTGTTACCTGAAAAGAGTAATTTTACTAAATTGTTAATAAAACATGTACATAGGAAAAACTGCCATGCAGGCATTCATATGATGCAATGTCTATTGCGAGAAAGATTTTGGGTTTTAAAAGCCCGTAAAGCAATCAAGAATGTTATATATAATTGTGGTGTCTGTAAACGATTTAAAACTAAAGCTATGTCAAGCGAACCGTCGCCTTTGCCACCAGACAGAGTAACTGATAGTGCGGTTTTTGAAACCGTAGGTATTGATTTATTAGGTCCCTTGTATTTGAAAGGGGAAGGAAAGGTGTGGGTGGCACTGTTCACGTGTGCGGTGTACCGTGCCCTACACCTCGAAATTGTTAATTCCTTGTCTTCCGACGCCTTTTTGATGGCTTTAAGACGATTCATCGCTAGACGGGGGCGCCCAAAGACAATTTATAGCGATAACGGAACCAATTTTCGAGGCGCAGCCAATGACCTAGCAAAATTGAATTGGGATAAGATATTAAAAGAAACTGCAACCCCTCAAATAATCTGGAAGTTTAATCCCCCTACGGCTAGTTGGTGGGGTGGCTGGTGGGAAAGGTTGGTTCGCACGGCAAAAGATTTGTTGAAACGTACTTTAGGTAAATCAGTGTTAAGTCATGAAGAATTGTATACTGTATTGTGTGATTGTGAATCTATAATTAATTGTAGACCTTTAACTTATGTTTCAGAAAATCCTCAGGAATTGATTCCTCTAACACCGTCTATGTTTTTTATCGAGAATCGTAGGTCAAATGTTGAAGACATAGATGAGTTGAATACACAAACTTGTAACAAGAGAATAAAATATCGAAGCAAACTGTTGAGTGATATCCGTCAACGATTTAGAAAGGAGTATCTGAGCCAGTTGGTTCAGAAACGTAATGAAAGGCCATCTCGAGAGCCAAAGGTCGGTGAAATAGTTTTGATAGGAGATGATACTAAAAAACGGTTGTTTTGGCCCTTAGGTAAAATTATTGGATTGATTCCAGGTCGCGACGGTAAGATTCGAACAGTGAGGCTAAAAACCCAAAATGGGTCTCTTTTACGCCCCGTGCAGCGTATTTTCCCTTTAGAAATACAATCGAATGAAACAAATGAAGTCCTTGATAAGAAACCAGGAGAGGAATCGAATTCTGTTGATGTAACTGAAAAAAAGATTACACCTGATGATATTGTAATTACCAGGTACACCTCCTCTGGAAGAAGAGTTCGACCCCCCGATAGACTAAAACTGGACCTTTTGAACAATATTTGCTATGAACTTGAGACTCCTCCTGAGTCTCAAGGGGGGCGGATGTTGCGAAACGATTGAGTGTTTATAGCCGCTAGGCGGCGCGGCTTTTAGTGCAGCTTAAAAGCTGCTGTTGTAATCCTTTTCCTTCACTTGCCTTTTAGACGTAGTGTAATAAATAGTGTTTTTAGCTACGTGGCTCGTCCTTATTCAATCTACCCCCAGCATCGGATAGATGCAGCCCACTTGAATTGAAGTTTCTCCCAACAGTAATAGTCCAAATCACTCTGCTATCCGGGCTCCAGAGAAACGATAAAAGCTTTTGTTATACTGAAAGAAAAGTTTGCACACAATATTCACTTCAGTACAAGTAAGAAAATACTGCATCATTCAAAACAAATGGTAGTTCCAAAAGTACCAAAAATGATTTAAAAAATACCCCTAGAAACGTTGCCTCTCACAATGCGAATGCCCAATTGAAACCACCAGTGAAACGCGTGTTGAATGTCAACTTAGATTATCGATCTATCCGCTCCAAGTGCATTCTAATAATATTGATATATTCTCTCTATATATATTATAAGTCTGTACACAGTCATAAAACTATTGTGTTTATTTCTGGCATATTAAACTAGAAATTGTGTACTGCAGGAATTGTATGGTTTCTGTGGATATCTGTATATTAATAGTCGTGTTTACATGATCCATAGAATTCAGGGAATGCCAAAATCCCCATTAGGAGAAAAAGAGGTCTAGCAGGATTTCTAACCCAAATGATAGTCTGTGGCCGAATCCATGGTATGAAACATCAAACCTTCCTTCATTGTAGGGTTTGCAAAACCATCAAATGAACAATGGAATTCCGGTTCTCTCTGGAAGAAAAGACACAAAAGGGAAAAATTGCGGAGTTTGCTCTTCAATCCATGGATTCGATGGCTTATGTAAACGCGCCTATTGAGTCTCTTGGCGACAGGTTATTATTGAGTTGATTATCGTCGCACTAGAGCAACTCGAGGGATGGTTGTACTTTAAAATCAGAGTCAAGTGATGAGCCGATACCTGAGCAGGCACCAAACGCAACTCTTAGGAGAGACATATTACGCATTCCACAGTAGAGCTGAATTGAAATCGATGAATCGTCGATGAGACTGGGGAATATTTAGCGCATACTCCGCTTACACGGGGTGTTACACGTCGTACTTTTTTTAGCAGCACAGTCCGTTCATAGGTCGGCAGTTATTTTGCCCGGGCCCGAGCCTGGGACCTTTGGCATGCTAGGTAATCGACTTACCAATCCTCTTTGGTACATTAAGTCGTTTACAGTGAGTGTGCTCTGTAGAGGGAAAGATAATAGCCCGTCACCCTTTAGCCCGCTCCTTTATAGCCCGTTACCCCGCTCGCCAGAAGAGATAGTCACAAGAGACACACAAAGAAGGACGCCACAAACACATAGACAAATAACATTTATTGACAAACGCAAACATCCGTGTCTTACCGGGATTCGAGCCCGAAGCCAGCCAAGGGCTAGAACCCTAACCATTGCACCGCCTGGTCAGCCATCATTTTATTTTTAATCAACCATCTAAAATATTAGCTTAGGTTAGTGAGTACCTCATAAAACATTTGAAATATCGATTTACTTGAAGTTTCTATGTTGTTACAATATATGCCACTTTAAATTAGCTTTGCTACTGTAAAAATACATCAAAGTAACTTTTAAGCCCTTCCAACTCCAAGAAGCAATTACTCTTCTTTCTTTTAAATGCCCCAAATATAAACTTTGAAAAAGAAAGTATTTTTGCACTGAATAAAAATAACAAGCTCGTCTTCCAAAGCGACTCACTGTGTTAAGGACAGTTTTGCCTTTTAAGGCATACTGATGTAACTCCATTTTTAAACTATTATATGAAAGCATATTTGCCTCAAGCTAGTAGTGTTAGGTTATTTAATTAAAGTAAATGTATAGTAAAGTGAGTATGCTCTAGGCGATGACATTATTTGGGTACTAAGTATCAGAGTTACCTTAGTTTTTTTCTAAAACAAAGGAAAATTACGAATAAAATTATTAGTAATTTTTGTTGAGTATATTGGATTTTGTTGGGTAGTTATCCTTTTTTTTTTGTTAGCGTCTCCTGATTTATAAATAGGTGGTTTACTATCCATGTATTGATTTATTAATTAGCCTAATACCCATTCGTATTCATCAACTTTTTCAATTAATATCTATAAATTTAAGTTGAAGTTATCATAGAATTAAGAAAAGAGTAGAAGAGAAAACTAAATTTAAACATTGCGGGAAAAAATAATAAAAATAAATTACGTTACAGGAAGAAAAAATAGTGTCCTACATGGGAAATTGCTCGGGAAATAAAATTGCTCCTTTCTAAAAATGCCAGTAAAAATAGTGTTTTCATTATGTAGGTTTTATTATTGCATAATATAAATAATCACGCTATGATTTAGAATATAAAGTCTCTTAGTATAGGAAGATCCACAGAGAGCTCGAATTCATTGCAATCTGAGCTTCAAAATTGGCAGAGAGAGCCACATAAGTGGTGCCATAAGAAATCGGCTCTCAGATTTTGGGAAGTTTGGGAATATGTTTTTTCCAAAAATGCTTGATCAGCCGAATAAGCAACCCTCTTTAAAAAGAAGGATAAAAGCACACAAAAAATATTCTGGTAAAATCCTGGTTAAAGGCCATTTGGGGAAAATTCCATCGTTTAATGCTTTCAAATTACTTGACTGACAAACAGCAAAAGCGTTTAATTTTGAGAACTGCACAAAAGAGCTACTGCCCACCGAATTTAATTTGCCCTCTATGCACCAAAATATTATTAAAGAAGTATAATATTCCTTACCGCACCTTCATTAACTTGCAAGCAAAGTAGCAATGTAGTGATAAGTAATAAGTATATTCAATAAAATGTAATTCAACTTTAGAATCTAATATTATTTTTTTATTTTGACATTAGACACCAAATTCTGCTGATACATAATTTTTTACTTTATTGGAATATAACCATGTGTAACATTTAAACACAAGCTACATTTTTCAAATTTCAAACTACAATTTTTTAAATTTAACGCTTTCAGTCCCAAAAATTTACTACTCTACAGAAGCATCTGATATTCCCAAAATAAGCTTATTTTAGGTCAAAAATAAGAGTTCCATAAGAAAAACATATAATTTTTTATATGGTTTTTGAAATAATGCCAAAAAATTTTAACTGTAGAAAACAACAAAATAAAAAATATATATTACCTAAAAACACTTCGAGTTATATATTTTAAGGTATCTGACCACATTATTACAAAAAAAGTAGTAATTATTTTAACCGAAGTAGTTTAAATTGTGTTTTAAATATGTGGAACTGAAGTGAGATTTTCAAAAATCATGTGAAACGCTTGTTACCTATTTTCTAAATAAAAAAATTTAGCTCTGACATCTATTGAGAATAATGTCAAATATTGTCTAATAGAACAAAGTATGAAGAATCGAATGATGTGTGTTTGGATGTCATAAGGGGCATAAGCATTTGGAAAAGAATATTGAAAGTGATGATTCAAAATGAAATCACTTGGACTGAAAGGGTTGACAAATGACAGTGATTGCGGCCTCTAGAAGGGAAGGGCGTAGGCTATATAGCCCATTACCCCGCTCGCCAGAAGAGACAGTCACAAGAGACACACAAAGAAGGAAGCCACAAACACATAGACAAATAACTACATTTATTGACAAACACAAACATCCATGCCTTTACCGGGATTCGAACCCTAGCCCAGCAGCTCCAAAGGCTAGTAAACTAACCATTGCGCCAGTGGACCGGCGACTGAAAGGGTTAAAAAGCGATACAAATGACGCGTTGTTAAATACGACTCTCCCTAGTATGTCTTGAATTGCAACAGACATTGAGTTCTATCCAATTCAACGTAATCGCCTTTTCTGTCTGGGCATTGAAAATTCGAAAAGAAGGTTACGCAATGTAAAAGCCTTTGTTATACCTTACTTACCCAAATTCAAATCGTAGTTCATATTTTTTTCGTCTACAGTGCAAGTCTTATTTTAAATGGCAGACACAAAGTTTTTTAGTCTTGAATAAATTATTACTTTCTTAAGAAAACAAAAAGTGTGTAGATGTCTAAAATGGCATGATTTCCTATTTTAATGTTTATAGAATATTATATAGCACAGATAGACAGACAAAGAAAAAATACGTGTTTAATTCTATGTTTTTTCAGAAAAAAAAAAAAAAAGACTTTAAAAAAAGATAGACGGAAAAATGTACATACAGGCGGTAGATATATGATGGTTTGTTGGTTGGTTTTCATATATTTTCAGGCTTGTGTGCTTGGTCAGGTTATAAACCTTCGTCAAGTAAGACAGACACAGCACACACACACATATATACGTGACAAATGCTACGATCTATCGCGCGCCACCTTCACAATTTAGACATGTCCCTGAAGGGGAGGGAAATAGTCTCCAGGAACCTGTACCCGTGGAAAACTGCGCAATGATCGCCCACAGGACTTTCGGACCCAACAGATTTAACGAGCACGTACTCCGCAATACTCGGTGGGTTTTCATTGACCAGGACTCGATCGCGGGACCTTCCGCTCCGAAGATTCGAGACTCTGTTCACAGGGCGACTCACTGCCCATATATGATGCATTGTTTTACAATTAAAAAAAAAAAACAGAAGAAGAAGAAGAATCTAAGAAACGGAATCTGGAAAGGCGTAAAAAAAGGGCAGGAATCTTTACTATGTCAATACTTATTTTCCATTTTTTGCCCACCTCTGAGTTTTAAATCTATAATTTGATTTTGGAGGACTTAGTGACAACTCCGGGCCGTACATCAATTACCATTAGCGTACATGGGGAGTCTACGGCGAAAATGATACCTCACAACCTGAGGAAGGCTGTCAGTCTAACACTCTATCAACCTGGCTATACCAGCCCAAATATTTTCATATACCAGGATTTAGTTAACGACCATCTAATAGGCGTTTCTCTACATTTTCATGTTTCAGTCTAATTAGCCAAACAAAATACAGTTAAGGTAGGCGAATACCCAAAATTCTAAAATTTTTACTATTACTTTAATCTTTTCCAAATTCGGCATAGTGATTTCAAATATAATGAATAATACTATTCAGGCATTTTTTATTTAAATATAATTTATTTATTTTAAACGGTGTTTTTGTACTAAAAAAAGTGGTTTACGCTAACAAGTCTACCCCATTGAATTTTCATCCTATAAACATTAATTGTGTGTTAAATTCTTCGTTTTGAACTGATACATGCAATGACAATCTAGAGTTACATACAAATTACAAGAATAGAAGTTATTAAGAAAAATGTTATAAATTAACCACAAAAAAAGGGGTTTTTTTTCGATTAACTTCACTTGGACATATAAAAAAAAACCTGTATATTTACATCAGATGTTAGAGGTTCATGGCACAGACATATAGTGAAATAGCATCTGTAAAAAATTTCAGGCAAATTAATGTAAAACTTTATGCTAGAAGTGTTAGCGCAACCCCCTTTTTTTAGTTGAAAAACAAAGTTTAAAATAAATCAATTATATTTAAATTAAAAAACTGCCGAAAAAGCATTGTTCATTATATTTGAAATCACTATGCCAAATTTGGAAATGATTAAAGTAATAGTAAAAATTTTAGAATTTTGGGTACTCGCCTACCTTTTTAAAGTATTTGAGTGGAAAATCACGTGACCTCCACTGCTAACGGCTTGACGAGCATGGAGGCCGCCATATTGTCATATTTGGAAGGTTATGGGATCAGTGTTGCCAATACTTTAAAGATAAAAATGCTGCGAAATAATAAAATTTAATTCTAAAATTAAAAAAAAAAAATACTAGCTGCATTTTGGAATATTTTTAGTGACTTTAAAAGGACTTGAAACGCTTTTCTAGTATTTTTATCATATTTATTTTATAATTATAGAATTAAAATTTATTTTTCGTAGCCTTCTTCTTCTTAATGTGACGGCAACACTGGCAACTTACTGGCTGCCACATTAAGAAGAAGAATGAATACTCGGAAAAATAAAAATAATAATTCTTAAACAAAACAAAACAAATATTATAAAAAAAATATATTGCCAAAATTAATATATTACCTACGGAAAACTATGTAAAGGAATTTATTTTTAAAAATGTGCATAATTTTATTGGTAAAAAATAATCAAACGATAAATTACGAATAACAGAAATATATATATTTTTTTAATAAATTGTTTTATTAAAAGATGGAAATTGTAATTACCAAACGATTTTTTGTTATTTTTTTTCAATAAAACATTCTTAAATGCGAATGGACATAACTTTTGAAATGTTTGGCTTCGTGTTTAATTGAAACTTCGTAAAATAAGTTAGGAAAAATGGAAATTAAAAATGTTGAAGATTATTTTACTCCAAATGCTTGGAAGTTACTCAGTGACTATGAAAGAAAAAGATACAAGAATTTACAGCAAAATTTTGAAATGATGAAGTCCACCGGTAAGATAAAAAAATTAACTTTCGAATATTCTTGTAAACGCTAGAAGTTGTAAAAGGAAGAATATTTATAGTTCATAATTTTAAAAAAGTGTTGAAACTTTTTTATATCGAAAAATCTTATTTGCTAGTTATGATCTATTTAATGCATAAATAATGCTTCGAATCTTCGTTCATGTCCTATCAAAAGCTGTTAAACACTTTTCTAAGTAGAATTCATGTATGATGCATTTTAAAGATGTTTTTTTAATAATAAATCCTTTTATTGACCTTTTATTGATATTCGAAAGCGAAGGTTAAATTATTGTATTGAATAGTCTCATAAACAACTCCACAGAGGTTCTTAAAATTTATACAATTATAGGTTAACATTTTGAAACACTAATGAGCAGTGTTTGGAATTTTTCATTCTATAATTTAAAAAAATATCTATCGAAACATCATCTTTCAAAATTTCGAATTCCCCCCCCAAAAAAAATCCTCTCCTTGGCCGCAACCATTCAACTGCGAATGAGACCGATCGACAGTGGGTCTCCAAACCAAAGTGTCTCTGTGTTAATCCAATGGGGAAAATATTTTCTGAGCTCCATTTCTCCGGCTTTATGGAATATATTCACATTTTTTTTACATGATAAATAAAGCTAACTTATAGTTTTCTCTAAATCGACATTTTGAAATTCGTTCGATTATTTTTGGTGGGATTATTTATTTAAAATTTAAAAAAAATATTTGAAACAATTTCAAAAAGTACGATTATAGAGAACTGTATATAAGTAAACTACATTTTGTATTATTTAAAATACCATTTGTAAAAATATTCATTACAGATGAAGAATTGCGGCTTAGAATACTTCCCCCCCCCCCCTGAATTAACATAGTGGCACTTTGGTTTCGAGACAAGCATGAAGCGGTCTATCTTTCTCATTCCCCCTTAAATTTTGTTCGTACTGGGTTTTATATAATGCTATAGCTAGACTGGAGGTTATATGAAAAATTCACCATTACAAACTCAAACATTTTTATGGTTAAAGTAAAATTTTTACTCTAAACACGTAGTGAACTTTCTAAAGTCGCCGAATAACACAAATTGGCTCATTGTGGTTTTGTGTATTGATTCTTTTAACTTCAAATAAATATATTTGAACACAAAGTGATATATATTGTTGACGGCGCGAAGAACGGGAATTAAACTACTAGTAAAATATAGTTAGGCTATAAAATGCATGCAAAGTTGCGAAATGAAGTTTAAATTTTCTTGTTATTTAGATTTTTTTTATTTTTCATCAGAGGATTATTTAACGACAGCCTATTTATTTTTTCATTTAATATTTTTTTTATTTAATTCATGTCTTTTAGAGCTTTAAATAGCATTTTTAATGTAACCATTCATTTAAAATATTTTACTACCTGAATTGCATTTTAACTAAAGTAATTTATCTTGAATTCTTTTAATAGTAAGGGTAACAAAGCCGCCTCGGTGGCTGAATGGTTAGTGTACTGGCCTTTGGAGCTGCTGAGGTCGGGTTCGAATCCCGGTCAGGCATGGATATTTGTACTTGTCAATAAATGTTGTTGATTGTTTATGTGTTTGTGTCGTCCTCTCTTTGTGTGTCTCCTGTGACTGTCCCTACTGGTGAGCGGGGTAATGGGCTACATAGCCTACGCCCTTCCATTCTAGAGGGCGCATTTACATTCCATTCCATTCCAAGGGTAACAAAATCTACAAAAAAAAGTTATTACAAATTTGCAGCTTGAAATTTATAAGTTAGCTAAAAGAACGCTTTTTTTTAATTAAAATGCATATTTTTGTGATAAAATTTAATTATTTAAAAATGAGAAAAAGAAGAATGCTATCTTTTTTTAAAGCCAAAGATCAAATAGATTTTAGTTTTCGGATTTTTTTTAAAGTGCATCAAAGGATTTGTATTTATTATTCAATTAAATTTATTTCATATTTTTATTTAAACTATATAAATATCAACAACAACAACAACAAATATCTTTAGGAATCCCAGCGAAGATGCCCGAATTTATGACATGCAACTACCAGAACCGAAAAAGAAATCAAGCAAGGAATAGTGGGCTAAAAGGTTTGACATTCAATTTCACTGAACTAGTTTGGACAAGTATTACCTAAATGGAATTTCCAAAAAAATAATTTTGAAAAAATTTAATTGTTTAAGAAATTTTAAATTTTAGATTTATTTCAAGCTCCTTCTCTAATTACCCGAGATCAAAGAACAAAAGTAAAATTGTTTGGAGTAACTCGTGTCTCTAAACCTAAGAAAAGAAATTTTGAAGAAGGTAAGAAGTTTAAAAAACTATTTGAATATACAAAGTTTTAAATTTTCATCAAAACTAAATTAATCAAAATGTGCTTTAAAATATTTTTTAGTGGGAGATTCGACAGTCGCAACTATGTCACCTAACGAGAGACCGACAGTTGTAAGTTTATTTTTGTAATTTTTTTTTAAATAATACTCGTAATATAGTGTATTAGTGAGAATGCTTAGCATTAGGACGATATTGTACTTTTGAAAAAGATATAAAAGTAATGTGTGTTTGGTACTTTCCAATATTCCTATTTGACATTTGACAAAATGACAGTGATTGCGCCCTCTAGAAGGGAAGGGCGTAGGCTTCATAGCCCATTACCCAGCTCGCCAGAAGAGACAGTTTCAAGAGACACACAAAGAAGGACGACACAAACACATAGACAAATTACAACATTTATTGACAAGCACAAAGATCCATGCCTTTATAGGGATTTGAACCCGACCCCATCAGCTCCAAAGGCTAGAATACTAACCATTGCGCCGACTGGCCGGTCCTATTTGACATTTAGTCTCGGTTATTAAAATTTTGCTGATTGAATACACTCGTTTTATTTTTATGCAGTATTACATTCACAAATTAAGTATTTATATGCATCTTCTTTTAGAATTGCTATGTTGTAAATATATTCTATTTTTTTTTTTTTTTTGAGGAAGTGTTTTTCACTTTTAAAGTTATGAGTTAATTAAGTTTTTTTGCGTGTTAAAAATTTTACAATAACGTCAATTGACCTGGAAAACTGTATTTTTAAGATTAGAATTGTTTCTCTTAAATTCTGGCACTAATTGTATTTTTATTTTAGGATTTTGAAGCCAAAATTTCCTTTTGTAACCCGTCACGAAAGCAGTTCGCACAGGTAGCTTTGAAAAGCACTTTCGGTATGATGAAATTCCTTGAAAGTATTTTGGGCGAAGGAAAGAACATTTCAGTAAAGGAAAAAAGCACCAAAGGTAACTAATATTTAAGAAACATCATTTTGGTTGCAAGAAGTTTTTTCCCTATAATTTCTATAGGGGAAGGTGGGTTACCTTGGACCTATTTTGACTTTTCAATTTTTATTTTCTTAATTACTTGCAAAAAGTGAATAAAAATATTTTTACTGAATACTTTATGTTGCTATATACAGCATATATTTATTTTAACATGTTATTTAAATGATTTCAACTATTAAAAAAACAAATACAGAAAAAAGTAATTCGGACCAAGGTACACCACCGGCGGTGTACCTTGGTCCAACCGGTAGTGTACCTTGGACCAATTATTAACAGGTAGAGAGACTCGATTTACAGTCCGAAAACCAATATTTATAAGACATATAAAATTCAAAAATACATTTTACAACCTACTCTTATTTCTAGCCAAGATTGTAGTAATTGGCTATGTTAGGTCTATTGGCTCAGTAAGGGGTTTTATTGCCTTAGTTTTTTTAGTGCCCTTTTGGCTTTTTCAGCTGCAATGCAATCTTTCTCGGGTGTATTCGTTAAAATGCAGCATAAAATTAAACTGTTATTTCATGCCATAGAAAAACATTTGGCTATCTTTCTGTGTTAAATTTGAAAAAAAAAAAAAAACTCAAATATTTACCCCTATGTTTATTCAACTAGGCCTAAACGTAAAAAGGATGTTCTGCTTAGATATTTATTATAAAAAATATCTTTTTATATGAGCATGCGATAATTATTTTCTATATTATATCAATATGGTTAAAATTTTATAGGCTTCCATAAATCTAAATAATTAACTACAAAAAAATAAATAAAAAAATCTTTGTCACATAATATCAAAATTTCTTACAAATTTCCATTTTTCTAGATTTTACAAATCAGGGTTGCATATTAATAGCTTAAAATACTTTTTTTCAAAGGAAAGAATTTACTTGAGAATTTTAAAAAGGGTTTTCAACAATCTGAAGCACATAAGACCTTTAGTAGTGTACCTTGGACCAGTCCAAGGTACACCACTTGTATTAGGTTCGAGGTACACCACTTGGGTATTAAAAACAAAATAGTTAATCACCAAGTTAAGGTTAGACTTAATTTCAAGCACACTGTTTTATAGCTAAAACTTTTCTTTATATTGCATAACCATCGTTTCTGAATAAACACTACATGTTTGAGTAAAAAATTACACTAAAGAATCTGACAAAAATTTACTTTTGAACTGTGAATTTAGTTTTTCGAAACCTCTATAATAAATTGACCTTTTAAACAAAACAGATAGAACTTCACTGAGTTCCCTGGTAACACATACTTTAACTGCATGTGGTGTTGTTTCAATATCTAAGATAATCGAGCTGGAATCAGCATAGGTTCGAGGTACACATACGTCCAAGGTACACCACTTACCCCTATTTATTTGCAAATTTTTTTATAGTTGATTCGAAGACTAAGAACCGTTACCCTAAAAGGAGCGTTGAAAAGAAGAGTTATAAGGAGGACGATGTTTCGAGTGATGACGATTTCTTACGTAAGTGTTTGAAAACTCTTCGTTTCTAATTAAATTATGTTATTCTGGTAGCTCTATTATCTGGTTTATAGCATAGTCAAATTAATTTCTATTTATAATAGCTTTTGTAAATACAAAATGAAGCCAACTATATTTATTTTCATTCAATAATACTTTAAGTTACAAAGATATATATGGTTTCATTATTTATAGACAGTAAATGAAAAATGTAAATTAAAAAAAAAGTAGTTATTTTTACTTTACAACTTTATTTGTAATTAATTTCTAAGTAACAATTTATTTATAAGTAATTTTAATTTAAGCTTTGCATAAAAAATTTACAATAAAAATTTAAATGTAATTGGTTAACTTGTCGGACAACATTTTTTTAGTCAATATTTTATGTGATTATTACGTTTCAGATTGCGATGACTGCGAAGACGTCTACAAAGGAGCGTGTCCACAGCACGGCCCCATGTTGCTTGTGTGCGACACTAAGGTAACATTAATATCCTTTATATGTTATTTAAATTCTAATTATGTAATTAATAATGTTTTTTAATTAAGCAATTTGGCTTATTTTAATTTTATATTTAAATAAAAATATTATTTAAAAAGATTGTAGAGTGTATTGATGCGTTGAAGATCTCCATCCATCAGTTTATCTGTAGCCCTCCTTCATGTCTCCCTTTCAACTTCCCTTCTCACCATCAGACTTCCAGAAACCAAATTTATGACAAAAGAAGTGAAATCTGAAAAGTAGTGACATCAAAAACGTATCTTTTTATCCTTCTTGTCCGTACTACAGTAAAAGAATGTCTGTGGGCTTCTAAGTGACAGAAAAACTGACCATTTTCATTTTTAGTATAACCTGCCTGTGCTTTCAGGTGGAGAAGGGCGACCCGGAAAGTGCAGTGAAGAGCCTCCCCCCTTTCATGTCTTTGGGCGACTCTGCCATCAAGAAGGCCGGGCTGGGCGTATGGACGGAGGTGCCCCTTCCAAAAGGGCTCCTCTTCGGACCCTACAAGGGGCCCAAAGGGCCCAAAAACTCAAAAGAGACCTGGTATGCTTGGGAGGTAAGAAAAAGTTATATTTTTATAAATTTAATATAAAAAAATCTAAGTTTAGATGGAAGGTGTTCCAAAAATAACCGAACATTGTGACATTTTTTTCACTCCCCCCAAAACCGCCTCACCCCCACCCCACGGAGAAAAAATTACCAACTAATTGGACGCACTATTAGGTTCTAGTTGTATCACTCGCGTACCTACTAAGGCAAAACATTGAAGGAATGTAGTAATTTTGTTTCGTCTAATTGAGTTTGCCTAATCATTGCTTATTTTAATAAATTTTAATTTACAACCGTTTGCTACATTCACATTGTACTCAGCAATTGAAATTGCTATTTCGGATGAAAATTTTTATGATGAATGCTTTCCCCAAAAAAATAGAAGAATAGAAGAGCCCGTCTGGCGGAACATGATCTACAATAGTTTTTGAAAAATAAAAAAAAAAACCTAAAATATCCAGATTTGACTGCTACTTTGTTAGTAGCATTTTACCTAACCCTTATTGAGTGATATCCCTGTGTCGTTTCCACCAATTTTGCAGGTGTGGAAAGGGAGTCGCGACCACCACTTGGTAGAAGGGGCCGACCCTTCTCAGTCCAACTGGTTGCGGTACGTGAACTGCGCCCAGTCGGAGGAGCGGCAGAACATGGAGGCCCTGCAGTTCAGAGGGAAAGTCTACTACAAAATCTACAAGGAGGTGAAGCCCTTCTGCGAGATGCTCGTCTGGTACGGGGACGACTACGCCAAGCACCTGGGAATAGAGACGCGACGACGACAGAAGGGTGCCGAAGTGCCCCAACAGTCAAGTAAGGGATCACGCCTTGTGGTTTTTTAAAAAAAAACCTTGGGAGGCACTCTTGCACGAAATGTTCTTGGTTACAAAATACAAATAAGAAATTATGGCGGATTTTTAAGAGCTAATTTAACTTTTACTATCATTAAGATTTCATCATTGATTATTAAACTATTCATTTATTACTTTTCTAATAATATTCCTTTACCTTCTAAAAACTCAATATTATGTGAGTACTAATACTATTTACAATGCTCAGTTAAAAACCTATACATCTCGACATTGAAACTATGGAAACTAAAGTCGTTATAATCCAGCTATTAATCTCATGGCAATTCCTTTACGTGTTTTGCAGGGGAAGTCACTGGATACGCTTGCGATGAGTGCGGCTCCCTCTTCTCCTCGTCCTCTGCCATGGAGGCGCACAGAAAAAATCATCCCCACATGCATCCCGACCGGAGACACAAGTGCCCGCAGTGCGCATACTCCACGGACCATGAGTATGATCTCCGGAGACATATCCTCACCCACACGGGAGAGAGGCCCCACGCGTGCCCCCAATGCGGGAAGGGGTTCGCGCGGAAGAGTCCTCTGACGAGGCACCTCCACGTGCACACAGGAGAGAAGCCCTTCTCGTGTAAGCTGTGTGGCAGGGCATTCAGCGTGTCGAGCAGCTTGGTCATGCACCAGAAGACGCACACGGGCGACGAGAGCTACAGATGCACCACCTGCGGGAAGGACTTCTTGCTGCCAAGTGTTCTCAAGAGGCACGAGAGGACGCACACCCTGCAGAGGCCTTACAAGTGTCCACACTGCAGCTACAGGGCGACGCAGTCTTCTGATCTTCGTCGCCACTTTGTGAGTAAGCACACCCGCGACTTCAGACACAAGTGTATAGATTGCGGCAAGGGATTCCTCAGACCTGATAGGCTAAAGGAACACTTTGAAAAGACTCATAAGAAGAAACAAGAGGAGATATATTAAATATGTAAAAACCGTTAATTTTTTGCCAGAACTACGTCATCCTGCTAATTATGTTCCTTCCAGTCGTTCAAGCTATGCATATCTTGTCTAGCACCTGGTTTAAAAAAATACGCTCTCGTACTTCAAAATAAATTATGCTTTATAAAATGTACATATTTGTGTCACATTTTTATTGGTTCTACTTGTACGGTGCGTGCACGTTTATTTTGAAAACCTTATTATAACTTTTTTTTTAAATATTTTTTTCTTATTGCACAAAAAATAACACACATTAATTTGAGGAAAAAACAAATACGAAAGTAATAATACAGTTGATAGAACACCAAGGGTCACAAGGACCATATTAGCGAACATAAAAAAGTACATGACATAGATTTACAACCACAATTACAAAAGAGCAATTTACAAAAAGAACAAAATTAAATCACAAGTAAAAAATATTATTATGGCAACAGAAGTGTCGGGGGTATATTTAGGTTGATTAGTCAATACAAATTAGTTACTGAACAGTTATTTCATTTCAATAAATAATGTATGTGTAATCAAAAATAGTTCTCCATGTCGGGAATATCAAACAAAAGTTTTTAAATTGCTTTTTGAAGGAAGTAAGATTTTTTGTATTTGAAGCGGAAGACTATTAAAAAACTTTGGTGCAAGATACATAGAACTTTTGGAGAAAATGTTCTTTTTAATGTTTAGGAATGTTGTAAGTATCATTAAGTCTTCTTGGGGGTTCATACATAACAGCTTATTGCGCACATCAGAATTATTAAAAATATTTAAACAAACTTTTAAAAAATGAATGTAGCGAATTGGTAGAAGATTTAACAATATATAATTTTCAATGTTTACGCTCACATATGTCTTTAACAAAAATTTAGCAAATTCATTTTGCATGTTTATAATTCTTTTGAGGTTTGTTACAGAATTCCCTCCCCAGGCAAGGATTCCTCAATTAAACAAAGGATATACAAAAGCATTTTAAAGTAAGAACATAAAATCATGGTTTACTTTGTTTCTCGAATAATAAATTGTCTTAAAACGAACCTTAATTTGCTTGATATGAAAATGGCATGTGATTTCCATTTCAGGTTATTGTCCATAAAACACCGAGATACTTAATGGTATTTACTTGATCGAGGTTATTACAATTGCAAGAAAGCAAATCTGAACAAACTCTGCCATGGTATTTTAAATTCAGACTAGGAGTATCAGTGCTATTTTGCAGGCTGAAAAACATATATTTAGTTTTAGAAACATTAATGCTTAAATTATTATTTTGGAACCAATTTCGGATTTTCAATAGATCTGAATTAATTAGACTGTTTAAGCCTTCATATGTGGGTGAGGATGAATATAGTAAAACAGTATCGTCTGTGAAGCTAATAGTTTTTCCATTTATATCCATATTACAGAAATCATTAATATAAATGAGAAATAACAAAGGGCCCAACTGAGAACCTTGAAAAACTCCTTTTTTTGTAGGGGGCATATCACCCAAAACATCATTTACTCTTACATATTGAAAGCGATTTGCAAAAAAGGACCTGAGTAAACTTAAAGAACTTCCACGAAAACCAATTGAATATAATTTAAACAATAAAAGATCATGATTTACAGTATCAAAAGCTTTTGCGATCTCGAAAAAAAAATCCAATCGTAATCTTATTACTATAAATACTATTATATACAAAATTGTTAAAATTAAGCAGGGCTGATTCGGTGCTTGAACCAGAAGAAAATTCGTGTAGGATTTTGCTCGGGTCTTAAGAGGTTGTAGTTGCAACGAATTTAGGATTCACAAATGAGAGGGAAACTCCAAAAAAGTGATATTACTAGATTTATAGAGCAATGTTACACTACAAAAAAAGATTAAGTCTCTTTATTTTTATAACATTTCACCAATAATTCGGTATAAAGTTACTCCGTAAGGGTGTAGGTAACAAGCATCCACTAGGGCTTACGTTACATAACACATTTTACTGTGTGTTTAAAGTTCCGAAATAAATAAAACTAATTTTTGACTAAAATGTTACTTGCATCTACGTCATTCCAATCCAGTAAATAACCGCTTTCATTTGAATTATCGAAACATAGTTGCTAATTAGTTTTTTTCTGTTAATGTCACTTTAAATTTTTTCTTATATAAGTTTGTGCTTTCTTGTTAATTATACTCATTAAAGAAGGGCTAAATCAGTTTTTTCCTAAGTTGCGAATTACATTACTTATTGACTTTTTTACACAAAAACGTTTTGCATAAATACCGAGCTTGTAGAGTTCATAAAAAAAAAACTTATCAGTGATAAATATGTTAAAACTGAAAAGACACGATGTAAGCAATTATCTGAAGGGTATGCTTGGGTGGATATACCCTGAAAACGAACCATTTAACGCGAAATAACTAGAAAAAAATTCTAATGAAAGTTTTTGAAACTTTGGACTCGAGTTACACTTACAACTCTACACTGCTTACAACAACTACTTTGCGTACTTTTGTTTGTACCCTTTCAGTTCTAATTTTTTGTTCAAGAAATCTAAAATTTGTGAAATAGATTCATTATGAATCGGAATCATCCAAAATGAAATGGTAAAAAACAGGGGGAGAGGGGGAATCTATAAGCAAAATATTTAATCGCAAGCAGAATCTGGCCGAATAGAAACAGTTTCCTTTATGTACAGTTTCTCCACGCAAAAAAAAATCAAGAAAAATTCAATTTTCTTATGATTATTATTTTATCTATATTAGTTTAAAATATACTATGATTGTCTTAAAGATTTAGTTAAAGTTTAATATCCATAATTAAATTATATCAATTAGACTTTTTTTTTTAAAAAAAAGCATTGGTCCCTCTGAAACTACATTTGTTTTGGTATTCGCAAAGTAATTTCGGTGTCCATTTCTTTTTCACGAATGCTGCATACAAAAACTTTTCGCTCAGAAGAACCAAAACTTTTATCTGTTGCTAAATCACGTTAAATTTCTGTCCCGCAATTTCGCTTAATTTATCCGCATATAAGACAGTATATCATCTAAACCGAAGCATAATCTAACAACGTTGACATTTTGGAAATTCTTTGCACATTCACAGTTCAAATTGAATCTATTTAAATCTGATAAAATAGCAATAATAAAACAAGTTGCTCGTAAAGAAATGTGAAGCAGAACACAGCAGACGAAAAAAAGACGCTCATTAGGAGTGAAACTCAATTAACCCTTTCAGTCCCAGTGCTGCCATTTGGCATCATCACTTATTAGACAATATTTTACATTAATCTCAATAGAAATCAGAACTATTATTTTTTTTATTCAGAAAATAGCTAACAAGCGTTTCACCTGAATTTTGAAAAGTTTTCACTTCAGTTCCTCATATTTAAAACACAATTTAAACTATTTCGGTTAAAACAATTATTAATTTTTTTTAATAATATGGTCTGATACTTTAAAATATATAACTCGAAGGGTTTTTAGGTAATATACATATATTTTTATTTTGTTGTTTTCCACAGTTAAAAAATTTTGGCATTATTTCAAAAAACATATAAAAAATTAAAATTACTTTTTTTTTCTTATGGAAATCTTATATTTGACCTAATATAAGCTTATTTTGTGAATATCAGATGTTTATGACTTTCTTGGTGGGGGGCAAGATCGCCAAGCACTGCGACTTTAAGTCTATTGTACTAAACCCCAGAAATGACACAAGCACAAGAGACACACAAAGAAAGAGAAGACACAAACACATAGACAAATAACAACATTTATTGACAGTCACAAACATCCATGCCTGACCGGGATTCGAACCCGACCCCAGCAGCTCCAAAGGCTAGAATCCTAACGAGTGTGCCACCGGGGTGGCATATCAGATGTGTTGAGTAGTTAATTTTTGGGACTGAAAGGGTTAATCAATGAAATCATATAGAAAACGCATGAATAAACACTGGAAATAGTTTCGTCACCTGATACAAACCAATTAATAAATATATTAAACTGAACAAATGATTCCTTAGTAATTTTTTCCAATTATTAATTTTAGTTAGACTTTATTTAATAAATTAGTAACTTTGACTGTAGCATTTTTCCTTTTAAAACACCAAATGTTGAGTGTAAAGTTCTATTCTCTAATTTTACTACTTTCGTTTATTCAACTTTAAAGTACATAAAAAAATTATACACAATATTTCAAAGATATTTAGTTTCATTTCGTTTTAACTCGTTTAAAGAGTTAAGGAACTAAGAACTAGAACTTAAAAGAACTCGTTAGTTACATTTCGTTTAAAGAAGCAGAAATGCATCTATTCATAAACAAGTAAATTTTTATTTTTTTTGTAACAAATAACTTTAAAACAACAAGGTTTTACCTTAAATAGCCGGGCCAGAGGGCATGGTCAGAAATTGAATATATCATGCTTTAGAAGGGAGGTTAGAAAACATTATTTTTACTATAGAGTCGTCAATGAGTGGAATGCTTTACCAGAATATGTTGTGTATTCGAAGAGAGTGGAAGATTTTAAGAAGAATCTCGATAACTATTGGAAACTGGTTAGGAATTAGATTTATTTTGGACCAACCTTGCTGGGACTCTGGCCTGTTGTTGGTCGACAATTTTTGTATTTGTATTTATTTTGTATTTGTAAATTACTTTTAAAGTTATGCGTCATCTTTGTTTGCCAATTTTCTGATAACCTTGGACTGTTTTAAGGCCTTATATTAGAAAAAGAGAGATGACTGTTAATCGAAGTTTTATTGTAGTTAGTAAATGTGAAGTACGTTTTGCGGAAACAAAAAGTAATGATCCTTAGAAGTTTCCGCCCACTGGACAAGAACATCGTTTTAACTAGATTTATTTGTTCATATTTGCGAGAAAGGTCATTTGTTTCTTAGAGAGTGGGAAATGTAATTTGGTGCGAATTATGTGAAACAATTTCTTTATTCTACATTTTTTAATCTTATAGAAATATTATATGTTTTGCTCTAAATATTTCGTTTATAATAATGTTGGTACATAGTAGGACGAGTGTTAAAATTATAGAGTCGTATTTGAGATTGTTAAGCTATCTCAAATACCACGTACTCTATAATTTAAACATTAGTCCTTTCCTGTTCATTCCTGAAAAACTGTTTAACTATGTATTCGTTACGCGATTCTTAGACTCCTTTTGAAATATAATTTAGAAAATAACTGTTCGAAACTACTTATGATAAAGGTTAGGTTAGGTTTTAATTATCGTCGCACTAGAGCACACGAGGACTACTGGCGACGGGCGTCGTATTTTAATATATGTCTACCAAACAACCAACCAACAAAAGTGCTCAAAAATAAAATTCATTATCTAGAGCTACCTCACTGTGACTCTAAGTCCCAAAGTCACGTTCATCAATCAATGAGCGGAGGCAAAAAACAAAAGTGTCATGATTCATTTCAATTTTCTATCCAGGGACCTGCGGTTAGTGGTCTGATTAATTACCGTATTCTTACTCTAGGACCGATCGATTAATTAACACCCATTTATTTTACCATAATCACCCTTTGAAGAGTAGCTTTGTGAGTTTCTTGGAAGGGTAATGAAGCAACCCGCTGAGAAGCGTGAAACGCAGCTTCTGAGAACCTGAATTCTATTAATATTTAGGGAAGGATGGTTTGAAAGAAAGGGGTTTTAGTAGCTGTCGAAGTAGGTTGCATTTATCTGTGTCTAAAAATAAATTTGTTAGTGAGAATTAACACATTCGCTGCCACCAAATCATCGATAGAGGCTTCATCGATAGAGGCTGATGAAGTAGAAGAACATCCTGTTTTTTAAAACATGTTCGTTACAATGGAAATGAACTAACTATTCGTAATTTTCGAACAAGTACAAATCTTAGTTCGATGTCGTAAAATTGCAAGGTTAGGTTGAATTAACGTCGCTAACTAAAGCTACACGACAGCTAGTCCTAAAAATACGAGGAAGTGTTCCTGGCGAAAGATTACACTTCGCAATAACACAAAAACTGCATGAGAATTAAAATATACGTATGGAATTCATCAGTCACATCTGGGATTACTAGGTGGTTGGTAGGTAGAGATATATATTTTCAGGCCTGTGTGCTTGGTCAGAGACGCGCATTACTAGGTGTCAATTAAATATCACACAAAAGGGTCGATGACAGAGCTAGATCACGTAGTTTGTGCAACCACTAGACCATCATGCTTATCAAGTTTACAAACTAACTTGGACTCATAAGAACTGTTGGCAAAATTGCACTATGAATTTCATTAGAATGTGCTGTTATCGATGAATCGGAACCACGCGACTCCCTAAGGAGTCAGTGGCACGCAACGTGTTAATTGACACCTAGTAATGCGCGTCTCTGACCAAGCACACAGGCCTGAAAATATATATCTCTACCTACCAACCACCTAGTAATCCCAGATGTGACTGATGAATTCCATACGTATATTTTAATTCTCATGCAGTTTTTGTGTTATTGCGAAGTGTAATCTTTCGCCAAGAACACTTCCTCGTATTTTTAGGACTAGCTGTCGTGTAGCTTTAGTTAGCGACGTTAATTCAACCTAACCTTGCAATTTTACGACATCGAACTAAGATTTGTACTTGTTCGAAAATTACGAATAGTTAGTTCATTTCCATTGTAACGAACATGTTTTAAAAAACAGGATGTTCTTCTAATTCATCAGCCTCTATCGATGAAGCCTCTATCGATGATTTGGTGGCAGCGAATGTGTTAAATATCACACAAAAGGGTCGATGACAGAGCTAGATCACGTAGTTTGTGCAACCACTAGACCATCATGCTTATCAAGTTTACAAACTAACTTGGACTCATAAGAACTGTTGGCAAAATTGCACTATGAATTTCATTAGAATGCGCTGTTATCGATGAATCGGAACCACGCGACTCCCTAAGGAGTCAGTGGCACGCAACGTGTTAAATGATGAGTTATGTGGTCGAAAGTGAAGATATTTAAAATGTATTTTTTTTTATTCTTGATGATCTGCATCAAAGAATGTCATTCTGACTTCTTACTGTTTCCTTTTGGAAGAAATCAAGTGACTTGCGTTAAGAAAACATTGGTATAGGTAATTAAGATTTTGATAGTGTGTGTATCGCAGTAAAATGATAAATTCAGTTTAAGTTAGAATCGAATATCGTCATACTAGAACTACACTCTTAAAACGAACGAGCGATTTTAACTCAGTCAGATTGATTTTCACTCCTCCAGTCTAGAAAATGCGCTTCTCCCTTTTGAACTCAGTTTGAGATAATATTCACTTCTTTCCAGTGTCGAAAATGCACTTCTCCAACTGGAGTGGAATTCACTTTTTTGTTTTAAGAGTGTACAAAAAGGCTTTTGGCGGCGAGCATCATAAATGAAGAGTACACGGGAAGAACCGATTGATTTCTTTCGAGTCTTTCCGTAATTGTCTCTGCTAGGCGGACATTGGCGACCGGAAACCGGTTTTTTCTTATGGTTCTTCATTTGCTGTACAAACGTGTGACTCGTTCCACTCAACTCTGGCGTGAATTAGGGTTGCCGCGAAAGATAAACAAAGCGAGTAACCGGCTTCTTTACCTCACTTTAGGCGATTTCTCGCTATCATCCCCAAAGAGGCCATTAAGGAAAGCCTTGTTCGAAATCAATCGGTTCTTCCCGTGCACTCTTCAAATTTGAACCCCAATCAAAAGAGGAGTGACACCCGAGTAGGCGCTCAACGCAACTTCTAAGGGGACAAAGTACTCGCCTTCGGGACATCCAAATCACATTTGAAACGTACTTATTCGTCCAACATTTTCTCTGCTTGAATAAATTTAAAATGCTACATTGTGTATTCAGTGCATATGCTGAAAAGGTCAAATTGTAAAGAAACTTTTCCACCGAAAAAAATTTCTACTATACATTTATTCAAAATAAATTTCACGGCTCACAGCAGTCTAAAACAAGTCCCTACCATTGAATGTCAATATTCGTTTGACAAATGGGATAAAATACGCCTACGCGAACTATTTACACAGACCATGTTTGTCTTGTGGAAAACTTTTGTTTTAGCTTGCTAAATGTGTCGTTATATTCGGTGTTTATGAAATCTAGTTGAAAATTTTGAATCGATCAATGGTTAGTGTGCTAGCCTATGGAGCTGCTGGGTTCGGGTTCGAATCCCGGTCAGGCATGGATGCCTGTATTTGTCAATAAATGTTGTTATTGGTCTATGTTTTATTCCTTTCTTTTTACTTGTTAATATTCTTTCTGTATCTGTCTTACTTGACAAAGGCTTAATAAGCGGGTCTCTCATCAAGCACACAAGCCGGATATATATGTAGTAGTATTAGTAGTAGTTGAATCGTTCACAGTAGCTCAGCAATGTTTTCAGTTTATAAAAAAAGTTATAGAGCCATCGTCATACTAATAATGACAGCAACTTAACAAAAAATCTATTGGCACAATTGAATTGGATTTTTTTTTTCTGAAGTTCGGTATACATTAAGAAAATCATTCTTTTTTTTCTATTGTAAAAAATGTATTGTTATCTGATGAGTTATAAGCATGGCAAGCTAAACAATATACACTACGTCAAAAAAAAATTGCACAAAATTATTTACCAACTTTCACAAATAACTTCTGTTTTGATTCATGCTGTTTTTTTTTTCACTCGGTGGAACTCTCTTGTTCTCATTTTGGCATTTTCTGCGATGTCATTGGTTGTTTCAATTTCACCCCCAAAATGCGCGATTCTTTCGTCTTTTGGGTTTTATTTAGGGGTGTTTTGCGTGCAATTTGATTTCATTATTGCTATTTACTAAACTTTATTGGTTTCAATTCAATTAAATTTCTCGCATGCAAAGAATTACGAAAAAGTTAATTCGATCCAAACATTTCGGTTTGGATGATATTATGTCTTAACACGGAGAAATTTAGCCAAATCGTTGGACAGCACTTTAAATTCATTCGCTACGGAGAAAAAATTTTGTTCTACCGAAAGGAAAGTTTGTGCACAGCATTCATTTTAGTAAAATAAGAAAATTTTGTAATGTTCAAAACAAATGTTATTCAGAATGTCTAAAAACTGTTGCCACCTGCGATGGGGTTTACTAATATTGCATAGCTATTAGAGCCCCCATAGAGAAAGAAAATAGAGCGGTCCAAGTATGTGCGCAGGAACGCACAGAAGAAGCAGTCTATAGAGCGGTGCATGATACCTCAGTGCCCGTTTCGGTTGCTATGTTATGGGTATTATCTAAAAAAAAACCCGATAAAGCGGTGTATCTTGAGATACAGCAGTGCCAGTATGTTGTGGGCAGTAGCTCAAAACATCTAACCGAAATATGCTTCTAAAAATTTTAAACTGATAGATCCCTCTACTAATCCTTCCCAACTCTATGCGTTCCCCAAGAAAATACACTCTTAAAACAAACACTCCTAATTTAACTCAGTCTGAGTGGATTTCACTCCTCCAGACTGGAAAATGCACTTCTCCTTTTGGAGCGGATCCTTTGTGTGTTAAACTTCCTACAGGATCACTCCAAACGAGTGATTTTTACTCAGTCTGAGTAAATATGCATGCCTTTAGGGTGTCGAAAATGCACTTCTCCAACTGGAGTGGATTTCACTCTTTTGTTTTAAGAGTGTACTGAATTCGTTAAATAATCCATACTACTGATGCAAATATATTTACGGTCAATACACTTGCATCTAAACTAAAAAAAAGAAGTGCACTTTCTATTGATGACGGTGCCCAGTCGGTTAAGCGCTCGCTTAGCATGCGGAAGAACCCAGGTTCGGGTCCGGGCATCGCCAAAATAGCTGCCGACCTATAAACGGCCCGTGCAGCCAAAAATGTCCGACGAATAATACCCCGTGTAAGGGAGTGCCCGTTAAATATCCTTCAAAGTCCTAACGCTGCGTAAGATGTCGCCCTTAACGGTTGCGTTGGGTGCCTATTCAAGTGTTGGCTCGTCACTTGACTGTGGTTCTAAAGTACGACGCCCGTCACCAATAGCCCTCGTGTAGCTCAAGTGCGACGATTATTCAAAACCAAACCATTGATGACGGTCATTAACAATAAACTACAGGGTGGTTATAAAATAACGCGCCCTATTCGGAGTGGTCTGAAGCTCTAATGAATAATCCAAATGCAACAAAAATTGAGACACTTACTAATCAAGAAGGGGGAAAAAGAATGGTATTATAAAAAAGACAAAATCCAAAAAAAGAATCATAAAAAAGAATCATCATTAAAAAATCGTCTTTTGACCAGGATCTAAATTACGAAACGTCGTCAATTATGGCCAATTACTGCCATCACAGCTAATTACGCCTCGTTATTTAGAACCCTAGTCAAGAGACGAGTTTCTTTTTTACGAAAAGGAATGGAATTATAACACAGAAACTCGTCTCTTGACCAAGGTTATAATTACGAGGAGTAGCCAATTGCGGCCAACACATCCAATTACACCTCGTAATTTAGAACCCTGGTCAAGTGAAGAGTTTGTTTTTTATGATTCCATTCTTTCCCCCCCTTCTTGATTAGTAAGTGTCTCAAAAAATTTTGCATTTGGATTATTCATTCAAGCTACAGACTACTCCGAATAGGGAGCGTTATTTTATAACCACCTTGTATAATCCTCCTTTCATCGATAGCCTAGTTTTAGTGTGTCACATTATTTCCAACCAAACTAACCCAACAACCCCCAATGCTAGTCAAACACTATGGGATTGTTAACCCTTCCTCTTTTAGGTTCCCTACCTGCTTCCAAAGTTAACTGTTCCTCAATCAAAATATTTTTGATGCTAAGAAAGTGTCGGGTGGCTTATACAACACCCATCTGTCGTCGGAATGACCGGGTTTGAACGTTGGACATCTTTTGATAGAATTAATTAATGGCCAACAAAAATGTTTGTCTACGAGTTGCACAAACACAAATACAAAAACTGTCGACCAACAACAGGCCAGAGGCCCAGCAAGGTTGGTCAAAATGTCTTTTTAGAATATTTTTAGTAGGGGAGAGTGTTGTACCCTAGGAGGTACCTTGGGACAATTTTTACATTTTAATTTTTTTTCTTCAATAATTATAGTCAAAATAAAAATTTAAAAGCAGCATTTCAACACACCAATATATTCCTTTATGATATATATTTTTTTTAATTCTGGCAGCTTGAAATTAAAAAATTGCCACTCATTTAAAGTAGAGAGGATAAACTGTCCCAAGGTACAATATGATGTTGTACCTTGGGACATACTTTATGATTCAGTCAATAGTCATACACTTGAACTAATTTGTGTCGGGAAACAAACTTTATTGTTTTTTCAAGGAAAGGCACAAATAAAAACTTCATAATTCAAGAATAATTTAAAATATACAGCAAAATTGCAAGTACAAATTATTTAACATTATATGATGATACAAATATGCTTTACCGTCCCAAGGTACAATACACTACATGGTTTAAATAAAAGCAAGATAGTGGCCAATCTAAATGCATTATCATCATTTTCTCATAACCAAAATATTTTGAAATCTTCTCTTTTATGAAGAAAATAAAATGCAGTTGACTTTTCGTAAAAGTACAAAGGTAAAAAATTATATTAGAATGAGAAAAATATTTACTTTGGGGTAATGAAATATCATTTTTTGTCAACAATTCATCAATTCAATGATGCTAGTGTTAAATTTTATTTTGATGGTGTCTGTTGGTTAAGGCTACTATTAGAAATAAACAATGTATGAATATTGCCAATGGACTCTTAGATTGTCACTGTCCCAAGGTACAAGCGTCCCAAGGTACAACACTCTCCCCTACATTGCAGCGTATTTATTTTTAGGCCCATCGATAAAAGTAAAGTTGCAAAAACTTTTGATCCACCTCATTTTCCTAACTATGGTGATACAGTTAAGTAGTTCTATTTTATAGGTTTCTTCTTTCTTTTTTAATTATTTCTACTTAACAAAATAATTAAATAAAAAACAAACTGTAGAAACTTTCTCGAAATACAGAAGACATTTCAAATACACATCATATTAAATTGTTATGTGAAAGTGAAATCATCTTAAAAATAAACACCCATTTTGTTTTTACTTCTTTTAAAAGCAATTTAGCTGAACATCCTGTTTTCTTACAAAAAAATTATTTATTTTATAATTTTTATTCGGTTTCTAGAAAGTTCCTTAAAATAAATATTTTCCTCAAATATTTTTAGAACACTTTTCGTTAATGACTCACAAAAATGTTTGTCGACGAGTTTCACCATGTCTTTTTAGAGCTTATCTTTACAGAGTACTTTGCAGCGTAATTATTTTTAAGCCCAACGATAAAAGTAAAGTTGCAAAAACTTTTAATCCGCGTCACTTTTTTAGCTGTCAGTTTATGTCAAAACAACTTAGTAATTGAAATCAAAGTAAAAGCATGTATATTTGAGAAATATTTCTTTTTGTCTTTTTTTATAGAATTGTGTTCTACTTTTTGTTTTTCATATTCATATGTTGTAATTTTATTTTAAAAATAATGTTAGCCAAAGAGTAAATTTGTAAACAGAGCAAAAAATATGAAAATTTTTAGCCATTCACATTCGATGGAAAAGTTAGGCAAATATATAATATATGTGAACATTAACGCCATCTATGGAGATAAAAATAAAACAATTTATTACAGAATCAAGATATCTGATGAACAAATTGTATACTGTATAGTATAAATACGATGGCCAAAGGATTATTTATTACTGTAGATGTTTTAGATGTGTGCTTAGTAAGATTTAAAAATAACAATTAAATATTTATTTTAATTAAATTTAAGAAACTTTTCAATCGATATAATTTACCATTTCTTGTGAAATTAAGGTTCAAACAAGTATTTACTGACTATTAAACAACTATTTTAGAGATGTCTGTGTGATTCAAACTTTCAATGCAACTGGGGTGTTATCGATATTTCGATGTATGTCCCCTTAAAGTTGTTTGTTCTTCATACAAACTACGTACGTAGTGAAACAAGTTTGACAGATACAACCTTCGTCAAGTAAGACAGCCTTATAAACCTTCGTCAAGTAAGACAGACACAACACAAACACACCCAGCCACACACAAGTGACAGATGCTGCTATCTATCTCCACCTCCGCATTTTAGACATGTCCCTGAAGGGGTAAAGATTTCGAAATTCTGACTGAAGGGATTAAATTTATTTTTTGTTTTTATTCGGTGGGGCAGGTGTTAATGGTGTTTACAAATGGATCGTTAATTGGTTAAGAAAAGATGTTAATGCTCATTGCTTAAATGAATTTGCGTAAAGCAGTAAAATTTATAATCCATATGATTACGTTAATCCTAGATAATTTTTCAAAGTGAAGCTTCTGGACCAGAAACTCGAGTGATATCAGACGATAAAATTTTATAAAATATTAATTTATTAAAATTTTTAACTTAATATTCTATGACAGTTGCTTAAATAAAAAGAAGAGTATTCAGTGGGAACATTTCTTATGATGTCACTCGCTTTTAACTGTGATTTCATTGGTTGTTTTGTTTTCTTTGACAAAGTGTTGAAACAAGCCATTTGGGGTTGTTTCACATCTTGGATGGCTGCAGCTCCAACGGTTTGTTTTCATTTGTTGCCTGTAATTACTTATGTTTTGGTATTCAAAAATAAGTTTTCTAAGAATATTTTTCTAACTGATTTTTATAAATGCCAACATCTTGCTGTGCTGTTGGTTGTTCAAGTCAAGTTGTTTTCACAAGTCAAATTTGTGCATGCATAAAATAAAATATATTTTCAAATATCCATCAGTTCATATACTTTAATAAACAGTTAACTACTAATAATAATTTGTATACCTTAACGCGTTAATTAATAGGAAATAACTTATAACTGCAAAATGGACGATTTTTTTTTGGATATTCTATTTTAAATAAAAAAAACAGCTACACTTTATTTTATACCTTATAAAAAACATTTATTTAAAATACAGGGTGTTCCATAATTGACCGGAATTGTATAGGACGCAATTCCTAAATATTTACCCGGCCCCCGCCAATGAAAAACGGCTCATAATTGGCCGCCCTTTCGGTCGTGCATGAAATCTTGCACTTGTGCTACACAAGAATGTAGAACTTTTAGTTTGGTTTGGTTGAATTTACATCTGATAAAAATTACAGGTTCAACTAGTTTTCAAAAAAAAATTTTAGGAGGCTGTTCATTTTGATAGGTTGTTGCATTATTGTTAAAAAAAAACTTGATGTTGACCATCAGCCTATACATAACAATTATTGCATTTTACTTATTTATGCTGGGTAGGTATGCACATATACAGGGTGGCTATAAAATAACGCTCGCTATTCGGGGTGATCTGTAGCTTTAATGAATAATCCAAATGCAGAAGACTTTGAGACACTTACTAATCAAGAAGGGGGGAAAGAATGGAATCATAAAAAACAAACTCGTCTCTTGACCAGGGCTCTAAATTACGAGGCGTAATTGGATGCGTTGGCCGTAATTAGTCATAATTGGCTACGCCGCGTAATTTAGTACCTTGGTCAAGAGACGAATTTCGTTTTATTATTCCATTCTTTATCGAAGAAAAGAAACTCGTCTCTTGACCAGGGTTCTAAATTACGAGGTGTAATTATAGCTGTGTTGGCCGTAATTGGCCATAATTGACGACGCCTCGTAACTTAGATCTCTGGTCAAGAGACGAGTTTGTTTTTTATGATTATTCTTTTTTGTGATTATTTTTTAAGATTCTATCCTTTTTATGATTCCATTCCCCCCCCCCCTTCTTGATTAGTAAGTGTCTCAAATTTTGAAGCATTTGGACTATTCATTCAAGCTACAGACCACTCCGAATAGCGAGCGTTATTTTATAACCACCCTGTATATTCCGGTGTGTGTGCATGATCAGAGACCCGCTTACAAGATTTCGTCAAGTAAGACAGCCACAGAAGGATTTTTTACTGACAGAGAAAGGAAGTACACCCAGGGCAAAGGCGGGAATTGAGCCCGCACTCATTACAGCGCGCGGACTGCTAGCGTTATGGCCTGCGATCCAAACCACTCGGCCATCGATCCCCACATGACACCCTAAATTGTCTCCGTGTTGGTAGATGGTGCGGTTGGTAGGTTCAGTACATTTCGACAAACTGTACATTTCTATCGCAAAGCGTTTAGCTCCTTCCAATTTTCAAACATCCAGCTCGAATTTGAAACACACCAAATTATTTAAATCGAAATCCAAACACAAAAATTCAATTTTCGTAGAGTTACTAATCATTTTTAGTAGTTTTAGAAACTTGATGTAACAGAATCTGCAAATTGTAAAATTACTAGGCAATATGTCGATTCAACCAAACCAAACTCAAAACAAATGCATCCCTTCGTCAACACATTCTCGTGCTGCCCTAGTTCAAGTATGCAACCACGACCAAAACGCGTGATCAATTGGCTTTTTACTATTTTTCGGAGGGGCCGGCTCAATATTTCGGAATTGCATCAATTCCTATTCCGGTCAATTTTGAAACACCCTGTAAAATAGCAGTGTAATCTACCATACACAAAAATGGAATGTTTGTGAAATAAAATATAAATGGAATTTAGTGTCTAAGTATTTCAAAATTATCTAATATTTCTAGCAAGTGACATTTTTTAAAAAGTACTTTTTAAAACACAAAAACATAAATATTAGATTTCCTAGATTAACTTTGTGATGAAACCAAAATCCAATATGAAAGCTAACAAAAATTTAGAATTCCGAAATACTCTGAAAAAATATATCCCATTAGATCAAACAGCAAAAGTATATGAGTTTTGAAGCTGAAAAAAAAAATCCATCTGAAATTTTCTTCAGTTGCCCCTGAAGTATAAGAAATTTAGGATTTTTAAAAGCCTTCGTACGTTTCTTTAAAATTATGTAATATCCTAATATGTGGGCGAAGTATGTTTTATTAGACCCACATGTGATATTATGTAAATAAAATAGTTTTAAAACCATCTCTATATTAAATAGTAAGAAAACGTAACGATATGCATTTATTACTTAAAATGATGCTATGCATATTTTCGATAATTCGAAAATTTATTTATTTGGAACTCCTAAAAGCTTTTTAAATTTTCATGATGTTTTAAGAACATAAATTTAATGTAAAAGAGTGATAAATAGATGTTTTATGCAATGCTTTTAAAATATATGGTTCGTTGTAAATTGGTATACAAAAATTATAAAAACAATTTATTTGCCTTAAATAAATTTTAGTTGATTAAGATTTTTTTTAGGTTTTGTGGTTTGGTTAAATAAAAATTCCACTGGGGGTTTATGATAGTTATTGGTGACTTGACTCAGTAATTTTCAGTTGCTGTCAAGTGAAGAGTACACGGGAAGAACCGCTTGATTTCTTTAGAGTCTTTCCGTAACTGTGTCTGATTGGCGGATATTGGCTACCGGAAAACTGTTTTTCTTTCGGTTCTTCATTCGCGGTACAGACGTATGACCCGTATCCACTGATCTCTGGCATGAATGAGGGCTGCCGTGGAAGATAAACAGAGCTAGTAACTGGTTTCCTTACAACCAGCTTAGGTGATTTTTTGCTATCATCCCCAAAAAGGCTATGAAGGAAAGCCTTCTACGAAATAAAGCGGTTCTTCCCCTGTACTCTTCAAGTGTCAAAAAGGACGTCTGGGCTGACACTCAAATGAAAACCAGAGACATAACATAGAGTGGACTGCGCATTCATAGTAAAGCAGCTTAGGGATGGAAAACCAAAAACGGTTTTCAAAAAACCGGTGGTCCCGGTTTTGACTGAAAACCGGTTTTTTTTGTATGAGGCCCTTCGGAACCGAAAACCGGTTTTTTAGGGAAAAACCGATGGAAAATGGAAAACCGGTTTTTTCTAAAAAAACCGCCATCCCTTGCAGATTAGCATTATGTCCTAAACATCATAAATCGCCAAGAGGGGAAAGGTTGCTACATATGGCAACTTAACGCTACTGTTTCGTTACGAACTCTTCCAAATTGTCGCAAGACCTGAATATCAGCTAGCAAACCGAAGTGGAGACTACCATCAATGTCCAAATCACGTGGGTTTCTACCAATCACGGCAGCTTGAATTTTTTTTTAATGTTTTTGCAGACGATTTTTTTTTAGCATTGTTGGTATTTTTCTCTTTTGGCTTTTATAATAAATATTTAATTACATTCTTTTAATCTCTGAGCATGTTAACAATCGTGAATGTTGTACTCTTAATTCAGTAACGTTTTGTGCAAGATGCCAAATGCTTGTGAATTCCTAATTGTAAAGAGGGGTATAAAAAAGGATTAGTCACACTTTCACGGGTAAAATTTATTTAGTTCTGCATACTTTTAGTAATTGTGTGTTCTTCTTAAACTATAATTTCTATCGAGGGAATTTATTCTAAAAGCTCTTTTATACTGAAGAATCATATTCATGATTAAATCAACGTTGTTAGAACTCTAATTATAAAAAATATTTTGGGCCAAGTCAATTAAATTAACGGTCTGAACATTGACAGCTTAGAAGTAGAATAATTTTTTTACAATTTGGTCAAAACGAAACCTGTTTTTGCAATCGTAGTTTTTGAGTTATTTATATTTAAAAAGTAGAGCATTTGTTGAATTTGGAATACATTGATGCGTTTTAGTAAGTTTATTTATTCCAGGTGAAATAAAAGAAGAAGCAATATTTCAAAAAAAAAAAAGATTTTTTTTTTAAATCGGACCGTTAGAACGAAAGTTATAGAGACGGCAGAAAATATTCACCATGTCAATAACCAACTTATATTACAGCAACACTCTACATAAACCTACTAATGTTCTTTTAAATTAATTTTTAATAAAGAGTCCACATTCAATTGTTCAAGTAATCTTAAATAGACGCACAAAATCAAAGAAATAATCTGATATCCATTAAGACTTAAGAGGATCTTAAAATACTAGTGATTCATCCTTGCTCCTTTCCAAGCTTCTTTATCATAACATTAGATTGTCGGCCTCTGTGTTCAGGTCGTTGTGGAAAAACTCGCCAAATGGTAAACTCGCCATAGATGCGAGCCAAACGAGACACAGTCATGTGACTGTGTAAGTTAGATGTTTAGGACACTTTAGGTTTGCCAATGCGCAGTCCACTCTATGTTATGTCTCTGATGAAAACCAACCAACATCGTTCGAGGTCTAAAATTTTAGTTTCCTAGACCTAATGCAATGATCGTTATTGATCGGCGTCATAGAAATATTAATGTATAGCGATGTATTTATAGCAATTTTTCTAAAGTAGGGTAGACTAACCAGTGAGTGAACAGGAACCAGTGAATGAACATTTAGTAAATATAATTAAGAAAATAAGGATTGAAAATCATTCCACTATATGTATTGGCAACACTGACTTCCTCCCATGTAGTAGGAAGCTATCTGACAAAGGTTGATTGCCCTGGTCATTATATACTGGTGTTCATTCACTGGCGAAAGTGACGTCTTAAGCGCTCATTCACTTGTTAGTCTACCCTAGTTACTTGATCGTGAGGTCGGAAGCTACGATTACGATGCTTGGGAAAAAGTCTTGTTGGAACTTAGTACAACTTAATTTAATGGATCATATCTAGTGATACATAGGCTGGTGTTTTCACCTTCTGGGGGTTAAGACATGGGTAAAATTGAATTACAAGACTCGGTAGATATTGCTTGCAGATATGTTAGGAAACACAGATTTAAAGGACTTAGGATTGCAACAGATTTAATGTACACCAGTCAACATACCGGCTGGTTATAAAATAACGCTCGGTATTCGTAAGGTCTGCAGCTTAAATGAATAATCCGAATGCAACAAACATCGAGACACTAATCAAGAAGGGTGAAAAAGGAATGGAATCATAAAAAAGAAACTCGACTCTTGACCAAGGTTATAAATTACGAGGTGTAATTGGCTGTGTTCATCGTAATTGGCCATAATTGGCTACGTCTCGTAATTTAGAAACATGGTCAAGAGACGAGTTTCTTTTTTTTATGATTCCATTCTTCCCCCCCCCCCCCCCTTCCTGTATAGTAAATGTCTCAATGTTTCTTGCATTCGGATTATTCATTCAAGCTACAGACCTCTCCGAAAATAGAGCGTTATTTTATAACCACCCTGTAAATCCGACTTTTTGTTTTACCCTTATCGAAAGGCTAGAGTGAGGAGCAAAGACAAATTTCCCAAAAGTAGCATTCGTGACAGGACGCCTCGAGCCTTTTGACGTTTTGACGGCGTTGAGACAAGAGCTAGGTCTCTAAAGGCCTAAGTTTCAACTGGAATTCATGACGGATTATTTGTCAATTTTAGTATTCAAGTACTCGTATATTATTGCTCCCCATGCATCATATATCCTTAGGTTTCTTATGTATATTTTACAGAATTGGTATGAGTGGACAACTATGGGTAAGCACTTAGTTAATGTTGAGAAAACCTTAAAAAAAACGGTTTTTATGGGAAAGTTGCTTTTTTAGCATTAGGAGTAAACTATTATTTTTTCTCTAATTTTATGCCTGAAGATTGCTCTGTGGCCATAACGTTTTGTTACTGTTATTAATTTTTAAGTTTTTCTCCCAATACAATAAATAAATCAGTTCAAAATCTTTTACGGACAGGAATGTAGATATAATGTAGCAATATATGTTGTAGAGAACATCAATTTGAATTTTTTTTTTTTTTTTTGCAAACTGACATTAGAACCCAAACCAGTGATCGTAAATCTTTGACGTTTTCAACTCATCGTTTTCTAGTCAAAGTTTTTAAAAGAAAATGAAGGCCAAATATTCTTCTTTTTCAGATGAAAAATAAGGATAGCCTTCCCAGGTTTGTTCTAGTCAATCAATTTTTGACATTAACTAATTAAAATAGTTTGTTGGAAGTTCATTAATAGTCTCACTTGGTGAACACCAAGTGGTAAATAGAAAGTCATGTTGCTTCCCAACCCAACATTAATATTGTCAAAAGTTTTAAAATTTTGACCCTTTGCTCAGTATTCAACAAAAACATGGTGGTTTGCAAATAACATTGAATGAGGTTTTAAGTAAAAAATGAGGCCCTGAATTCAATATGCGAGGACTCACAGTACTGTCAGCCATACTATATCCCTTTAAGACCTGAAAAAGTTTCATCCTTAAATGTGACTTTTTTCTAGTTTTTCACTCTATACTAGTCTTAATGATCCTGAAAAAAAATATTTTAAAAAATTGAGGACCCCTCTAAATCGTAGGGGGCACCCGCACGATCATGCGGGCTAGGTCTTTACTATCCCCACGATTGTTCAGGCTTTTCCTGTGAAAACGTTACTTGTAAAATTTTACATTTTCCTATCTATAAATAAAATTATATAAATTTAACTGATATCGTTACAAATAATTAATTATTAATTATCTTTTAATTGATAATTAAATATTATTTATAGTTAACAATTATATTTATTATTTGATTATTTACAATGAGATACTTGACATAGAACTTATTTTTTGTCTTAGCAATTAAGTATTACTTTTACAAAATCCCATGTTAAAATCCTTTAAAAGTATTTAATGTACAATTGTAAAAAAATTTCACTGCAATCCGTCCTCAAATTACTGCAATCCGTTGATAATAATCGAAACTTCATGTTTTCCGGAAACCCACACGATCGATCGACTTTTTTTAAAAACGACCATACAATAAATAAAATAGTAAAAATGCAACCCGCACGATCGTGCTAGCTCGGTCGGAAAGGGATATATTGCAATAAAAAACTTTTAGTGCAAACTTTAGTCAAGGAAGTAATTTTAAGAAAAGGGAGCTTATGTAGCGATAAAAATAGTCATTTTTCAACTATTATTCCTAATACATACTTTCACTGAAAGCTATAAATTACCTGTAGGGGAAGGTGGGTTACCTTGGACCTATTTTGACTTTTCAATTTTTATTTTCTTAATTACTTGCAAAAAGTGAATAAAAATATTTTTACTGAATACTTTATGTTGTTATATACAACATATATTTATTTTAACACGTCATTTAAATGCTTTCAACTATTAAAAAAATAAATACAGAAAATTGTAATTAGGACCGAGGTACACCACCGGCGGTGTACCTTGGTCCAACCGGTAGTGTACCTTGGACCAATTATTAACAGGTAGAGAGACTCGATTTACAGTCCGAAAACCAATATTTATTAGCCACATAAAATTCAAAAATACATTTTACAACTTCTCTTATTTCTAGCCAAGATTGTAGTAATTGGTTATGTTAGGTCAATTGGTCCAGTAAGGGGTTTTATTGCCTTAATTTTTTTAGTGCCCTTTTGGCCTTTTCAGCTGCAATGCGATCTTTCTCGGGTGTATTCGTCAAAATGCAGCATAAAATTAAACTGTTATTTCATGCCATAGAAAAACATTTGGATGGCTTTCTGTCTTAAATTTGAAAAAAAAAACCAACTCAAATATTTCCCCTATGTTTATTCAATAAAAAGGATGTTTGCTTAGATATTTATTATAAAAAATATCTTTTTAGATGAGCATGCAATAATTATTTTCTATATTATATCAATATGGTTAAAATTTCATAGGCTTCCATAAATCTAAATAATTAACTACAAAAAAAATTCTTTATCACATCATATCAAAATTTCTTACAAATTTCCATTTTTCTATATTTTACAAATCAGGGTTGCATATTAATAGCTTAAAATACTAAATTTTTCAAAGGAAAGAATTAACTTGAATTTTAAAAAGGATTTTCAACAATCTGAAGCACATAAGACCTATAGTAGTGTACCTTAGACCAGTCCAAGGTACACCACTTGTATTAGGTTCGAGGTACACCACTTGGATATTAAAAACAAAATAGTTAATCACCAAGTTAACGTTAGACTTAACTTAATTTCAAGCACACTGTTTTATAGCTAAAACTTTGCTTTATATTGCATAACCATCGTTTTTGAATAAAAACTACATGTTTGAGTAAAAAATTACACTAAAGAATCTGACAAAAATTTACTTTTGAAATGGGAATTTAGTTTTTTGAAACCTCTTTAATAAATTGACCTTTTAAACAAACAGATAGAACTTCACTGAGATCCCTGGTAGCAAATACTTTAACTGCATGTGGTGTTGTTTCAATATCTAAGCTAATCGAGCTAGAATCAGCATAGGTTCGAGGTACACATACGTCCAAGGTACACCACTTACCCCTAATATTTCACTTTATATGCAAATACTTAGTTTCTCTCTTAGGAAAAGTGACAAAGCTTTTAGGAGAATGATAAAAAAAATGGAAAAGGTAATGGAAGATTGTAAAGGGTTTTCACAAAAGGGAAATTTAGTCATAAAGTGTATTATTTTGTAATTTTTTTATAGTTGAAGGGCTTAACTAGAGCCAGGTAATGGGGGGGGGGGGTCTTGCATGCAAAATTAAGTTTATAAAACATCCTCGCTTTTGTATATAATCTTTCAAAGTACAGTTCGTATTGCAGAGATTGCTATTTCTATTTGAAGTTAATGGAAAATAAATTCTTTTCGGACGTACCCCATTACAGTTACAGAGCAAGTTCACACTCAAATCAGTGACTTCATTGAAGAGGACCCTTTATTAGGTACGTATTTAATCACGAGTATATTAACCCTCTAGTGCATACTGATGCCTTTTGGCAACAAGTTGCATAATCCCCTTTATTCTATTAAAAGCAATCTCAACAAATCTCAACAACAACTCAACAAATCTCTCTCTCTATCTCAACAAATTTGTGTTTTTTTCATCCATTATACTCCATTTTGAAGTTTTAGTTAATAATAACCCTCGTAAATGACAGTAGTAAAAGTGTATTCAAAATTAAAAAGTGAAGTTTCTAACTGTTGTGAATTTACGTGTTTGGCAGTATTCAAATTAATAATATTAGTACTAAATACAAGTAAATTGCTTTGAAAAATATATTATAGTTCAATAGGGTTATTTCAAACTATATTTAGTAGTCTTCTAATCATTCTTATCAAAATTAGAAGTTTGTCTGTGGTTTATATATGTCTTGCCGTTTGGCAACATCATGCATTAAGCACAACTTTTGTTTGTTTATGTGTGTAGGATGTTCTCTGTAAAGGATTCACAAGAGTTCATTGTTTAGAATGTTTGGTACCACTTTGTTTTGAGAGTAAAAATAACTGTTTTATGTCGTATCATTCTGCCATTTAAAAAAATTCTGTTTAAAAATGATTTTTTGTATATTTGTGTTCATAAATACCTACTGCCGCCCCGGTGGCTCAATCGTTAGGACTCTAGTCTTTGGAGCTGCTGGGGTCGGGCTCGAATCCCGGTCGGGCATGGATGTTTGTGACCTTCAATAAATGTTGTTATTTGTCTATGTGTTAATCATTTCTTTGTGACTGTAAAAATTCTTTCTGTGTCAGTCCCACTTGACGAAAGCTTACAAGCGGTTACCTGAACAAGCACACAAGCTGGAATACATATATGTACCATACCATACCATACCATACCATACCATACCATACCATACCATACCTACTATTTGTTCATTAAATTTTTTTCAAAAGTAACTGCTATTCATAATTATTTTTTAAACTTATTTTTCCTGTTTGACAAAATCTAATTGTACTGTATGTTAATTTTCTTTTTGTTTGTTACAAATGTTTTCATTAAGAGGGATTGTGAGTCCCATAGAGCTGATGCATTAATTTTGGAATCACAACTTCCGTAGAAGTTTTGCTTTGTCGTGTTAGCCCTTTTTACCCATGGTATAAGAATCCGCATAACATTAAAAAAATTTATAACGAAAATTAAAACCAAAATGCTACCTACTTATTTAATTTTATATTTTTGAAATTTTAAAATGCCAAAAATACACAGCAGATGGCGACTCTATTTTTAAACTTTATCCATTAATTATTAAATAACCGGATGTTATTTTCTACTTTAATTTTGTTTTAAATTGATGTTATAATGATTCTTATACCTAGTGAAAATGGGATAACATGGCAAAGCAATTCTTTTGCCGAATTTGCGATTTCAAAACTGATGCATTAGCTCTATGGGACTGACAGTCCCTCTTAAAGATTTTATGCCTAAAACTAAGTGTCCGTGTGCCTCTGCAACTTTTTATACAATAATAAAATTATCAATCAGCTTTATTTTTAAGTATAATTTATTAGAAATATAAAAAAAGTTCATTAGGTTAAGATAAAAATGGTAATAATTTGATTAAAAATAAATATTAGTACCCTGAACTTTAAGCATCTATTCGAGGCTTAATTCATTGTGTTTATTTTTTTTCTGTATTTTCCCCATAATGTATGAGCACAAGAGATACAAATATAGTTTTTCGGGGGAGAAAAAAAATCATGCATAAGAGGGTTAAGTATATCTTTTATCATGGAATTGCACAACGTGAAGCATCTACAGATAACCGCTTTATCATCAATTAGAGATATAACTTACCCAAGTCCTCAATACTCATTTTTATCGCAAACCATTTGTTGTTTTAGTCTCATTCTATCAGGAAGCATTCGTTCTATTAGCCATGGGGATTTTAGACGAAAAATCAAAGTGTTTCAACCTTACCTGGAAGATAGAAAACTTTGGAATGTGTTTGCCAGAGAAAAATATGTGCTTAGAAGCCCCAATATTTAAGACGGAAACAGCAACCACAAACACATGGTGGCAGTTGAATGTGAAACATGATGAACAAACCGATTCTGACTTCAAATTTGTCTTAAGTAGAATAACTGGAAAACCAAAAGGATGTCTGGCGAACCAAAAGTGTCAGCTTTCGGTTGTCTATCATTTTGGAGAAATTAAGTTGAAATCCCGTCATTTGTATAACTATACTCCCAATTCCTATTATTTTACTGTCGAGAAAGCTGCAATAATCAGTGAAAATGAACTTCCATCGAAACTTGAAGCTGGAAAGGATATATTGATAGTGCATTGCACGATTTGGTATGAAATGATAATACCCGAAGACCCGCTTGATTCACACAATGTTAAAAGAAGTAAACTTTGATTTTGAACTTGATATTTCGCAACTCCCAGGTCCTCAAGGAATCTCAAGACCACTGTCCAATAGTTCTTGCCCTAAATACATGCACGAAAATGACAACATTCAGTTGATAACCACCATGCAGTACTGCGAATCCAGAATTAATTCTTTAAACTTCAACGTATTTATAGAGGGACTAATCAACCGAAACAGCCCGTTTTTCTTCGTTAGTTGCACATTACATTCAAACGGCCTTGATATCGTGAACAACATGATAACACAAACTTCCGGGACTTGGACTTGCAAGCCCAAACGCACTGATGTCATGGGTTTGTTATGTTATAAATTAGTATTGAAATCCATCGTCGGGGTTGAGAAGACCTCAGTTCAAGAGCTCCCGCCCACCTTGCCTCCCGAATTCTCTTCACCTTCTGCTATATCTTCCAGTGGAAAACTTTCAAGTAGCACCAGCAATGCTAAAAGTTCAAATGGAAAGTTGAGCGACGACTTCCTACACTTTTACCAAGAAGGTAAACTGAGCGATGCGACCCTCAGCACCGAAGGGAAATCCTTCCCTGTCCACAGAAGTATCCTGGCCGCCAGATCGAGTGTCTTTCATGCCATGTTCGAGAAGGACGAGATGAGCGAGGGTCGCGAGAGGGTGATTGACATCGACGACTTGGACAGCGAGACCGTGGACCGGATGCTGGTCTTCCTGTACGGCGACAAACTCGGAAACGTGAATTGGGAAGAGGCCTCGGCGCTTTACTACGCGGCGGACAAGTACGACGTCCAGCCCTTGAAGGAAAAGTGCGCGGACATTCTGAAGGCCGGTTTGACAGTGGACAACGCGTGTGACGCACTCGTCATGGCAGACAGACACTCAGATGAAGAGTTGATGAAGTGTACCGTGGATTTTATCAGAAGCCACCAAGAAGTGCTTTCTTCAACAGAGTGGGACAAATTGGAAGATACCAATGTACGGTTAGCTGCAAACGTCATGCGTAAAATATTAGTGAAAAGAGTGGACAAAACAAACTTATAAACCTTACTATAGCTTATAGACTCGGGAACTATTTGAGGGAAAAGGACGTATAAACTGCCCGTCGCCTGACTGTCAGGTTTTACAGCAACAAAAATATTTTATTTAAATATATGAAGTCTACTAAATTTCGAAATCCAATGTATGGATAAGTCATTTATAATCATATGATTTTTAAAAATTTAAATAAATAAAAAAATAATAAATTTTCTGTTAAAAATTTGAATTTACTCTCATGCAGTAAAAATAAATTTAAACTTCTGCTAATTTGGCTGCCCTCAAAGGATTTCTGTATAGGCGTTACTATGATTAGATAATAAACAAGAGAATGGTGTAAAATAATTATTGATAACATGAGTTCAAATTTTAAGGTAAGTGTCAATAACATACGCATATCACTGCAATGAACCGCCGAAATGTGGGTTATATCTTTCTGTTGATAATGTGTGCTGTGAATATTATCTTATACCCCAGGCCCGGACTGGCCCGCCGGCCCATCGGCCCCCGGGCCGGTGCGCCTTTCCCAGAAAAAAAAAATCTGACTAAAATTTTTTGAAGCCTAGATTCATCTTCTCGTAAGTATTCCGCACTTTAATGATGTGCATGGATACTTATTTTCTAAAGGGGATCTGCATATCATTAGGGAAGGCACGGGAGAACTAAAAATTGCAGCACCGATACCTAAGAAAGGCAACTTCACTCGGAGCCTCTGCTTCACTTCCATACAGGACGCTGATGAGCCGGTTAAATAACGATTACATTTTCATATGCATGGAAAGTTTCTTTAAGGTGGTATATGTTTGGTCTTACGTGATCCATTAATTAGATGGTTAGACGAAACAGAACTTTCTAAGGTAACCACCATGGCTTGACGCCTTAACACACTCGACATTGTAACAATAAATTTTAAATGGGACATTTTGATAAATATTAAAAAAAAAGATCTTAATAAGGCGCCTTCCTTTACATACAAGCGCCAAACGGCCTCCTAACACGTAATTTCCCATTATATTATTAATCTTTTGGGTGCTGGATATAAAAAAATCCAAACACCCAAGAAGTATTGGGATGACTTGTCACTCGCATATCATGGGTGGTTTTAAACTTCTTTTGATACTCTGTGCGGAAACGTATTTATGATGTATCATTCATACACATCCTGTCGTCGGATTTTTTTTGGATGAGGGATCTAAGAAAACATGCGTCAAGGAGTATTAGGGCGCCTTTAATTTCACACACCGGTTTTAAACTTTTTGCAAATATTTCTCAATTTTCTGAGTAAAATAGCGCCCTGTGCATGAGACTTATGCACGCTAAAGATGGTGTGGTCTACAGCCCTGACACCGTGGGCTCTAAGTTTGCGTTGGGTGCCAGGTTAGGTTTCGGCCACGCCACTTGACAGCGTTCCTAAAATGTGAGACTCATTGCCAATAGTCCTAAGAGTATCTCTAGTGCAACATTCTCGATAAAACTAAATGTTAGTAAAAAAGGCATTTTTTAAAACCTTTTAAATGTGGGTATTGTTTTTCAATCTTGAAAACTTGGTGTTGAATATTATTTTAATTGTTTCATTTTAAAGCTGCGATATCACATGAAGTGGACTTGGACTTAGCTGTTTAAAATATCAATTCTTGGTGCCGAATATTATTTAATTATTTAATAATCTTTATCGTGGTTAGCGTTCGTTTCTTTCTGTTGTTCTCTTTATTAGTTTCAACTCAAACCTAAGGCTACATGTCAAATGTCAAAACTATTTTCACACTCCCCAAAGAAAATTTAGACAAAATATATGCATCGTTTGCTATTTTGAAGTATACTTTCTCATCATATCATGCGATTCAGCTGCTGTTTTGCCTAAGTTTGTGCTGGTTGGACCTCGATTTGTTACGTGTTTTGAAGTTTCCCGGGTATCAAACGTCCAAATAAAAAGTGTAGCTTGCACATTTGACATCAGAAACCTTTTACTTTTTTTTTTGCTTGATTGTATCTTTCCGATTAAATTTTTTTTTGTTTGAAAGGTACGATATCCGAGACTTCTTTGTACTTTTTGTCCACTTATGCGTTTAATAGTTGCAGAGGGTCGCGTCAATATAGTTGAATTTGTTTTTTTGAGCTCTAAAAATAAATTTTTTGCTGTGAATGATCAAGTTCCGAAAGTTTTTTTGTGATTTAAAATCTAGATATCAGAGACATATCTTTGTGCTTTTTGTAGATCCGAATGCTTTTGAGTATTAAAGTAACAATTGCCAAGGCCCCAGGCTATTTTATAATTAATTCATTACTTCATGTTTTATTTTGTAGCATGAATTCTTCCTAAAATAGGTATAATTGTATTTACTTTTGAACAATGATAAACACTTTATATGTGAGCCGAGATTAATTTAAGTTTGCTAAGAATATGCGGGAAGAGGGGGGGGGGGGCGCTCTTTGAAGCCGGGAAGGGCCGGTAAAACTGCGCCCTTGTTAGGGAGCCAGTCCGGCCCTGCTTATACCCCGCAATCAAAACTACGCCCAGCAGCTAGTTTCTGATAAGAGGAACTTATTGCATCGCTTTTGTAAAAATGTACTAATGGGGTATTTTGTACTAAAGTAACTTAACTTGGAATGCCCCTCTAGAAGGGAGGAGCTTAGGCTTTATAGCCCGTTACACCACTCGCCAGAAATGACACAGACACAAGAGATACACATAGAAAGGACGACATAGACAAATAACAACATGTATTGACAAACGCAAACATCCATGTCTTACCGGGAATCGAATCCAAAACGCCAAAGACAGCTCTCTAACCGTTGTGCTGCTGGGTCGGCTTTGAACTAATGTAACTAAAAGTACCTTTTCTTAAGTAAGTTTAAGTTCTTAAGTAAATATTTACACCCGAAGCTTAGCGATTATATGAAATTACTTCACGGGACTCTTAAGAATCTTTTAATCATTATTATTTTTTTTTAAAAAACTAAAGTTAGTATTTTATAATCTCACATTTGAAAATGCTATATGCATTTGAAGAGTACAAAGGAAGAACCGCTTGATTTCTTTAGAGTCTTTCTGTTTGGGTTGGAGACCAGTGACAGCTTGGCGGACATTGACAACAGGAAACGGGTTTTTCTTTCGGTTCTCCATTCGCGGTACAAACGTGTGACTTGTATCCTCTGATTTCTGGCTTGAATCTCTGACAGGGTAACAGAGAAAGATAAACAAAGCGAGAAACCGGTTTCTTTACACCCAGTTTAGGTTATTTCTCGCTATCATCCCCAAAGGAAAGCCTTCTACGAAACAAAGCGGTTCTTCCCCTGTACTCTTCATTTATTATTGTGTTTGCTAAAATATCATATTGACTTGTATTTTCTCACAAAATTTCATACAAAAACAATCCTTTTGGACTCTTGTGTGGCCGAAATTTACGTCCAAAGAAGTTGTGAAAATATGCAAGATATTTAATTTAAAAATAGCAGCAACTTTTGAATAATTCTCTAGTGTTAAACAATCCTTAATTGAAGAGTTTAGTAAAAGAATGTGCTAAGTGACATTTTGTTTTAAAAGAATGGGGATTTTCGTGTCAATGATTGTGTTATTTCCTACTTTAAAGATAACAATGTTTCCCCCTTTTCATAAACTTTAATTTCAGAAAAAAAAATTAATTTTGTAAATGCCTTTTTTAGCTCATTTTCACTTTTTATCATTTAGCATGTTCTTCCACTAAGCTGTTCAATTATGAACATATTCATTACAAAATAAGGATATTGTACTAATTATCCAATAACTAAAACCTTAAAAATAAAAATGTATAAACTTAGGGAACTCCTCAGTTGCCAAAAGCGAGTTTCGTCTCCATCTTTTGACAATCCTTTCTTTACGAGGTCACTAAAATTTCCTAAAAAAATATTTTCCTCACTTTTAAGTTGTAGTTAAATTTATACTCATCTTCAATTAGGTAAGAAAATAACAAACGAATTTTCTTCATTGAAATTCCATTTTAAAAAATTTATTTAAATTTTTTTTTTAAAAAATAATATGCTTCTAACAATGTCCTATGCTAGATTTTTAAGGAGAAATCAACTCCTTTTTTGACCTCTTAGGACCGTTTGGGTTCAAATTAGGAAAATGCGCTTCTATAATAAAACTTCGGTACCTACAAAAAAAATTACATTGTGAGTCATTCAGGAAGGACTTCTTCTATTATAGATATTTGTAACAAAAAGTAAATTGCAAATATACTTAGAAGTTTCAAAAAAAGCAATTTACTTATAAGTAAAGATTAATGGATTTTTAACAAAATTATTTACTATCGTATTCATGCCACTGCATGGATAATAAAGTAAGAAATTTTCAATCTAATCTAGAACCACCTGCTTTACACATTAAAAAATAATTTTTAAAATAATTGCAGTTTTCCATTTTACATGGGCCCGTTGGTAAATGTGATTCTAAAGTGACACAGGAGCCCCTCTTGTGATGTCAACTTTTTTTTTATGAATTTTGCTTATCATGTGACTTAAAAAAAAATAATAAAAAAATGAAACGACATAAACATATTACAATAATAGTAACGAGTTTCAGAAAATTTATCCAATTTTTTGCAAATTTTTTTAATATGGAATGCAATTTTCGGTCCTTTCAACTAGGGGCTATAATCTTGGGCATACCGGGCCCAATGTTAATTTCGATCAATGAATATTATAGTGATGTGTTAATGAAAAATTTCTTTTCGTGGCATTTTTTTATTAAATAGAAAAACAGGGCCCGTTAGCGCGGACTCTTCAACAAATCACGGGTTCATCTAATCAAAGGAAATGAGGGAAGTAGATGATGTCTTGGATCTCTTCATTGATTGAGCCTAGAGAATTGAATTAATTAGGAACGGGAATAATGGCTGAGAATTATGGCTCTTGTTATTATTTCGTATGGACAATTGGTTGCGTGTGTATCAAAAAGCTACACTTATGATTTTTTTTGTCCGACAAAAAAAATAAAAATAAAAAAAAATAAAAACATAAATGTCAATCGAAGTTTTAACACAATAACTACATTATAGATAGTATTTGAACAGTTTAGAAACCATAATCAGTGCTCATGCCAATTGAAAATTATTTAAAAATTAAGATTTAGGCAGAATTGTCAATGCTAAAATTGAAAAGCATAAAGAAAAAGAGTTTTGTACTTGGTTATTTGTGTTACGAGTATATAACATTGATATATTATGGAATTCGGGCAGCATACGTTCAAGTCTACAAGGCCCAAGCCTAACTCGACTATTTTATTTACAAAAAGTTGTAATGGTAACAGCTTGTAAGAAAACTTAGTTGGAACGGCTCCATACTTTATAAAACACAATTGATAATGTAGGAGTGAAAGTAGTAGAGTTGACGTCACTTAAGAGATAGTGATAAATTTTTGGCTGGGTTATAACTCGGGCTCTCTGAATTTATACTGAATAGTTTTAGGTATGGCAACAAGTAAAAGTTAAAACCTGACGTCTGTTTATGTTATGGTTTGCCACGTAATCTTAAACTTTAATTTTAGGCTATTTATCTAATTTTTTGCGCATATTTATAATTTTATAAAACACTTTTTTAATCCCAAAAGCCCACGATGGGCAGCGGAGAAAGTACAATGGTTCCTGGGGGAGGAACGGAAGGTTATCATGTATTAAGAGTGAGTTGTTAACTTCATGTTCGATCGTTAAAATAAAGTTATGCAATTTATTGTTAACCACAATTTCAATGGTTTTGTGACAATAGAATTCTTAAAGAGTTTTTCATTTACATATGCACATAGTTTGCTATTTTTGACCTAATTAAAAGTTTCTTGTTATCGATCGTACATTGAGGCATTTCGAAACCAGTACATACCGGCGTAAATGGACAGTTCTTAATGAAATGGACAATACATTTCGAAGCATTACAAAGGATTACCACGATTATTAGGGATTGCTGTGATTTCACGGCCAGTCCGGTTTGGCGATTTCCGTTATGTTGCCAAGCAAGTGTGGTAAACACTGCATTTCATGTCTCTCACAATTGTATTGGTATAGCAACCCTACATTAAATTTTAACGCTCGCCAAAAGTTTCAAATCATTAGACTGGTCATTGTATCATTTATGTACTACTTCATGTTACAATCTCTTAGAATATAATTTATTTCTAACTCGGTTTAGAAAATAACAGTTTTTTGACGCTAAAGGAATGTTATCAAACCATGTTAAGAATTTATGTACACCCTAACCCCACACGTCAAATTTTTTTTTAACAAGGTAGATATATATTCTTAATGTAAGTCAAAAAGTGGGTAGAAATTTACTGTACGGTAACCATTGGCGAACTTGCCGAAATCATGCCAGAAGTCCGTATTCTGGCAACTTTTGACGTCATGCTCTCTTCACAACGATGACGTTTTCCGGCAACCCTATCTAACCATTATGCGTTTTGGTCAGGTCAGACAGGTTGCCACCAAAAACTATTTATCGCCAAATCGGAAAAGCGCGCCAATGGTTACCGTACAGTAAAGGTGAACCAAAAAGTGAAAAAAATTGCTGTTATTTGAAAAAAGTTCCGAGATATGTCCTATTAGACAAGGTATAGGTACGCAACCCCAAAAACTCTTAATTTTCCAATGTTTTATTTTTATATAGCAACTTCCCAAGTACTCGTGTCACGTCAAATATGACGTGAAAATAAGGTCATATTTTTATGAATGACGTCAACAAGTAAAAAATCACGAAAAAATTGACGTCAAGTTTTTGTCAGTTCAGTTGACGTCTTTTAATGGCGTCATTTTTTTGACAGCCAAATGACGTGATCCAAAAGGCGTCAATTAGTTGGTCGCAAAATGACCAAACTGACTTAAGGAACGTCATAAGTCACGTCCAATTGTCGTCATCAAAATCACCTACTGCTACTTCCATCACGTTATCACGTATCACGCGGGACTTTTCGAGAGACGCTATCCGCCCGCCGCCATTGCCATGTGGCTGTAGCGTCTGTGGAATGCAGCAATGAACCGTGCATAGTGCAGAGTGCGAAGTAAGTTTTTATTCTGTTTTCAAACATATGCATTAATTTTTAATAATTCATAGTATATAATCTAGTATAGCATTGTATTTTGTTTTATTTGGGTTAGGTTTGTTTTATCGTGCTTCTATGTGATTTTTTCTAAGCCAAAAGTTAAGTAATCTGTATTATGCAGCAATGAAATACAAACAAAAAAGAAACACAAGGAAGTAAACTAATTGTCAATTTCATCGAAGCCTAATACATGTTGTCTAACTTTTAAAACTGTGTTAAGTAGTTAAAATATTATGATAGTTTTTATTGTGAAATATTGTTAGAAGGAATGTATGCAGTATTTTCTGAAGGATTCATTAATGGGGGCAAGTTAAAATTATGTTTCCAGGTTTCATGTTCGGATGTAAGGTAATAAGTATATAATATTGTGTAAAATAAGTTATGAAGTATTTTGTAAATTGATCCTTTAAAGTCTAAGTGTGTTAGATTACGATGCAAGATGCAACTGCATTAGAATTCGTTTTACTGATACATTGTTAATATTAGCTATACAAGCGAAGTTATTTAATGAATGTATTGATCATTGGATGAAGGATAATTATTGGTAGGTATTGTTCTGCTATTTTGTAATCTTGGGTTATCCAAACAAAGTAAAAACCAGCATTTGGTAAAATATTCCTAACAGATAGCCCAGTTAAATTTGCTAGTAGAAGATGCCTAAAGAGAAAAGTTATGAAGTCGTATAAATAACAAGCCTTAGCAAATAATCTTTCATCAGACATCTTAAGTAAATGAATCCAATATTTTAAAATCAAATGAATAAAAGCTAAAGAAATACTTGAATGACCGAATTCAAGTCTCAAGATATATCCGGTAATTGGTATTAACTTCAGATATAATCAGAGCTGATACTTAAAAATGTATGTTTTTTATCTTTTCAGAGCTGAAGGTAAGATTTTAGAATTTATTGGTAAACAATTTGCTGTGCAAGATTTCGTTATTTTTTTAAGATACGAATATTTTTTTTGCATTTTGAAATCATTAGTTTTTCACATAGTAAGTGGATTTGTGCACAATGCATAAGTAAAGAGTGGGCTGTTGAGCCGGGGAGTTTAGTTTTAGCATATGTAAAGAAATAACGATAAAATCCTAGTCTCTGGCACAGAAACAAATTTCAAAATTTGAGAGAGTTTTTAAAGAGCGATAAAAACTTTCAAGCAACCTCGTAATAAACCATGTTAAATATTTCTACATTTGACTACTTTTGACTTCAGTATTTTTATTTGTGGTCTGATCCAATAGGAACTCACATTTTTGTTAGCTTGTTTAATTAGTGCAATTTTAATTCAACTGAACCAATCCAAGGCAGTGATCAAGACTCACCGAATTTCAAGACTCGTTCACATTTTTTTTTGTATCCTGGCGCACTTTCTATATTCTAACTTTGTTTTCATAATACTTTTAGTTTTTTTGGTGTGCAAGATTTCGTTATTAGTTTCAATGAGTTATTAATTTCAACAATGTATGCATTATGACAAGGTCAACCTGAATCTAAAATGTATTTTTTTATTTAATAGGATATGCCTGCTGTATGCTGTTAAGCGGACCTTCAAGTTTGGTTTGGTTTGAATTATCGTCGCACTAGAGCTACACGAGGGCTATTGGCGACGGGCATCGTATTTTTGAACCACAGTCATCACGAGCCAACACCTGAATAGGAACCCAACACAACCGTTAGAGGACCTTCAAGATGCTTTGCCTTCGATAAAATGTAAGTTGCATTTTTAATCTTTTTTTTAAATATATCAAACTTTACACAAGACTTGAGTCTAAAGAAGCATAGTTTTTTAAGCTATAAGTATTTTTTTAACCATAACATGCATCTCGGAAGCACATAATGTTAAAGTAGTAAAATTAACTCAATGTAGGATGTACAGTTTAATTTTTTTTGTTTACAGATTGATTGTTTTTGAGTAACTGACTTTAAAAATGAAAATAAAGGGAAAATTAGTTGATTTTGGCTTAATTTTCTAGCTAGGGTAGGGGAGTAACGTGTTACCTGTAACAGTTGTTTTTTTTTAGGTTACACTGTTATATTTTAATAGCAGTAAATCTGAACTGAGTAGAGCATAGTTACTTTTAATGGTAACAAAGTAATGACAAATTTCGCTACTTTCCAAAGGCTGCCATGTACTAATTTTGAAATGTAACTCCTTTAAAATAACTTTTCAATAAAAACTTTGTTTTGTTTGTTTAATTTTAGTTCTCTTTGAAGAACAGTTAGGTGATTTAATTATTTTGCCCCAAGTTTATTGTAAAAAATTTTAGTAAAAAAGTAGTTATTTACTAAAAGTAAAGTTTAACTTGCCCTCCACCAGAAACTATTCAAAATCTTAACAAGTAGTTTGACTTGCTTTACAAGTAGCCCTGGTAAAAAGAAAAATAGCTAATTTTAAACTTCTAATCTTTAATGTATGTCTTTTTTTTTCGGAATCATCGACAAGTTCATCGGTCCTGGATGAGAGGAACCAGGCTGGATGGCCAAGCTGGTCGGAAGCAAGAGCTGCTGGACAAGTTGGCGTAGCTGAAGGCCTTATGTGTCACAGGGCAGGAAGAGGACCAAGTAAGTTGTTAAATAGTAGTGTAATATCAGGGTGGCTACAGGATCAGTCAAATCATATAATATTCAGGGAATTTAATCAATCTGGAAAAGTCGGGAAATTTATTCAATCTGGAAAAGTCAGGTTAATAGGTTGATTTAAAAAAAAAATCAGGGAAAATTTCCAAAAGTGCTATTTTAACCGCTAAAGGAAAGGATAAGAGAAAGTTAAATACTAAAAAGGCTTTTACTTAAGTGGTTGAGTTGTTACTGCTTATTAATCTTTCGTTTTAACTGCCTTGCCCTTCCCCAAGCTGTAGTGCAACGATATTCAACTTCACCATTCTCGGCCCACATCAATAAAAACTAAACTTAAATTTCATTAAAAGCAAATTTTAATGATAATCAAGATAATTTAAGGTGCGAGAAATCTAATTAAAATTTGTAGATTAATTAAGTTTTTAATTGCATTAAGATCTCTTCGAATATTGGCCAACTAACTTCTAGTGCAATCCAACAATGCTTCCTCATTGAACTTATTTCGCTGCTTAGTAATTTTTTTTAAAATCCATTGATGACATTGAAGACCTAATAATACTTTATTTTTGTATCATAGATTGATAATCTTAATAAGTCTCATCATAGCTAATTTTTTTTTATCATATATGCTTTAACGCTTACTTTTTTTATAGATTTGTATTAAAAAGCTCATTGTACACTGTGATCCAAAAGTTTAGACAATGACGTTTTTTAGCTGTAAAATTTAGATTTGGGATAGTAGAATTTCAAAACATCCCTATATATATATTAAAGAAGTATTTTGAAATGCTATAATTGAAATATAATAGCTTGATTTGCTATAACAATTTTTTTTTCATAAAATAAAATTTTGTATGGTCCCAAAAGTTTAGACACTAATACGAGATTATGCTAATTTAAAGTACATAATGACCTAATTTTGCATTTTTATTGATGAATCATGTATTTTTTATCTGATAAATTAATGAAATACGATATCCAGTGAACTAAACAAATTTAATAACGATATTAGTACAATTTTACACCAAAAAGACAATATAGTCACTTTAAATCTTTATTCAAATTTACAATTTAACATATCTAAATACGAACCGAATGAATACCAGCCCATCACCTTAAAATTTTGCCATGAATTCGTAGACTTATAGACGTTCATTGATCGATTTTCTTGATGAAAAGTGCAGTATTTCAGATATAAAATCACAAAATAGCAACAGATTATTCTTTTTTGCACTTTAGTACAATGCAGAGATAGTCACCTCTTCAAAAACACCAAAAAAATTCGGTTATTCCAAAGTAAATTCACTTTACACCATTACAAACTCCTTGATGCTAGAGTTTTTGAGGGGAAAAACCGTTGTTTTCAAAAGCTTATTTTTCAATATTCGGTTAAACCGAACGTGTTTAAACAGCACTAAAGAGACCGGTTAAATTGTAACCGGTTCAAGGAAACCGGTTTTCTCAAACTTCAAATTTTAGTATGAAGATATGAAACTTTCGTAATTGTTTGGAGTGAACTTTCGTTAAAATTTCCTACTTTTGGTGAGGTGACTATCTCTGCATTGTACTAAAGTGCAAGATAGAATGATTTGTCGCTATTTTGTGATTTTATGTGGGAAAGATTGCACTTTTCATCAAGAAAATTAGTCAATGCATGTCCCCAAATCCACGAATTCGTTTCAAAACTTTAAGGTGATGGACTGGTATTCATTTGGCTCGTATTTAGGTATGTTAAATTGCAAATTTGAAGCAAATGGGATTTGAATAAAGTTTTAATATGGCTTAATTGTCTGTTTGGTGTAAAATTAGACCAATATCGTTCTAAAATCTGCTTAGTTCACCGGATATTGTTTTTTTTTTTAATTTATCATATAAAAAATATATAATTCAACAGTAAAAATGCGAAATTAGGCAATTTTGTACTTTAAATTAGCATAATCTCGTATTTGTGTTTAAATTTTTGGGACCATACAAAATTTTATTTTATGAAACTAAAAATTATTATAGCAAATCAAGCAATTATATTTCAATTATAGCATTTCAAAATACGTATTTAATATATACAGGGATGTTTTGATATTCTAATTCCACAAATCTAAATTTTACAGCTAAAAAACGTCATTGTCTAACTTTTGACTTTTGGATCGCAGTTGTATATTCATTAAATAAATTTCCTTAAAAAAAAACTAATGTTAAATATACTAGAGAGGGGTTTTACTAATACCAGGAGGAAACCAGTTATGATTACAGTTCCAGGGAAAAAAATTGAGTCCTTAAAAAATTTTGATTTTTATTTCAAAATCATAGTGGGATTTATGTTATATTTACCAACACTTTTTTTATTATCAATTGCAATTTATAATTTGAATTGAGTTTTTTTGTTATTTTAAAATATATACTTATTTTTTAATTATATTACTGTATTGTTAAATAAATTACTGTATGTCTGGCCATCCTAGAGATGCTGAAATCAGAGTTAAGCAAAATATTGGGAATAACATAGATATGTGATATTAAGAACATTTTTTAAGGTATTGAATGAACTTTGTTGCATCTCAGAAGTGCTTAATTCTAAGTAAGTTAGTAAAACTAGCACACTGCTTAAAATAATAAAAGGAGCACATGGTTTAAACCTTTTCACCTCACCCGATATGATTCAAATTGAAATCATCAGCTTGCTGTTTTTTCTAACTAACTTAAGGCAGGCGAATACCCAAAATTCTAAAATTTTTACTATTACTTTAATCTTTTCCAAATTTGGCATAGTGATTTCAAATATAAGGAGCAATGCTTTTTAGGCAATTTTTTTATTTAAAAATAATTGATTTGTTTTAAACGGTGTTTTTCACCTAAAAAAAGGGGGGTTGCGCCAACATTTCTAGTATAAAAAGTTTTACATTAAAACTTCTTTTCTTGTAATTTTTTTGCAACTCTAGAGGGTCATTGCATGCATCAGTTCAAAAAGAATTTAACACATAATTAGTGTTTATTGGTTGAAAATTCAATGTGGTAGACTTGTTAGCGTAAACCTCCTTTTTTAGTCGAAAAACACCGTTTTAAATAAATAATTTATATTTAAATTTTAAAAAATGCCTAAATAGTATTATTCTTTATATTTGAAATCAGTATTCCAAATTTGGAAAAGATTAAAGCAATAGTAAAAATTTTAGAATTTTGGGTATTCGCCTACCTTAAGCTTGCACTGATTTATCGTAAGAAAAATGACAGAATGATGTCTTTGGAAGAGTTAAATGATGTTTGTTTTAATTAAATGAAAATATGGAAAACATGGTAAAATAAAATTCACAATAAACAATTTTCTTTAATATATTGACTCTAAATTCTTCATGCTTGCATTTTAAGATGTTTAAAAATGATTTGAACTGAATTTACAAGTAAAGTTTTGAAACATTATTGCCATAATTTATTACAAAAATATGATTTCAATCCCCCCCCCCCCCTTAAAAGTTAGTTGTTTAAAAAAAAGGTTTTTTTACTCCTGTTTTTTACCATTTCATTCTGGATGCATAATGAACCTATTTTTGATAAATTTTAGATAAATTTATATTAGAAATTATATGTTTATTAAAATATTAAGATCAGCTGGTATGCCAAAATTTCTCAAACATAAATGGTACGCAAGGGCAAAAAGGTTGGGAACTCCTGATCTAAAACATAGAAATGGACCATAAATCAAATACTTAACACATTTTCCCGGTTCAATTCCCCAAATATTTATTTAATTTTATGTCAGTCAAGCAGTTAAATAGTATTTTAATATTTTTTTTATTTATTTTGTATATAATCTATACTTTGCGGTGATAAAAATAAACTTTTCCATTTTTAAAATGTAAAAACAAAGTAATTGAATCTTTTTTATGGAAATATAGAAGATATTTAGAAAAGAAAAACTAAATTTATAATCCTTTAAATATTTGATTATACATATATTTTAGATGGATACCGTTATTATGTTTAAAAAAAATTAAACTGGGAATATATATTTACGGTTTTATAATATATTAACATATTTTTTTTCTTTTTCAGTTTCTCCTTGAAAGTCTGGTTATGGAAGCAGCTCTTCAATTGTTTATTTTGTTTATTATTGGTTTTTTTTTAATAAAAATATTTTGCTTCTAAATGATTTTGTATTTATTAAAAATATCAAGATTTGAAATTGCTAACCTGTAGTTCTAGATGCTCAGGTGACACTTAAATAATTAAGCAAGTTTTATATTACTACAAAGGCTTAAAATTCTTGATTATGCACTAAATAGTTTTTGAATTTCAGTTTTCTCATCTTATTTCTATGCAATCTTAATCATGGTTTAAAATACAAATTTGTTTAAATTATTGTGGAATATTTTGAAGTTATGAAAAATATCTTTTTCAAAATAAGTAGTAAAAGAATTTTTTAAATTAATGACTTATGAATAGTATGTTAACAGTCATTAGTTCAGAAATTTCTTTTTAATTACAATATATTTTGAAAATGACATATTTCTGTAATTCAAAATATTGTATAGTATTTTAAACAAACTTTTGTTTTACACCATGACTGAAATTACATAGAAATAAAAAAAAATCGTGTCATATAGTCACATGAAGTTAATGTCATTTGATCACGTGAAATAAACGTAATTTGATCACGTGAAAAGCGCGACATATGGTCACGTAAAATTAATGTCAATTGATCACGTGAAAATCGTGTCGTGTTGTCACGTGAAATTCGCATCCATTTTTCACCTGAAATTCACGTCCACCTTTCACGTGAAATTCACGTCCATTTTTCAAGTGAAATTCACGTCCACCTTTCACGTGAAATTCGCGTTATTTGTTAACGAAAAGTTCACGTCATCTGGTCACAAAAGAGTCATTTATTCACGTTAGATTAACGTCATTATTTGACGTCGAATACAGGGCGTTTAGAGTTGGTCCCTTAGTCCCTTAAAGTCCCTTTTTATATTTTTGGTCCCTTTTAGTCCCTTTTTTTCACGTTTGGTACCTTAAGTACCTTTTTTTTTAAAATTATTAGCATGTGACTAGCGAGTGCCATTTTTTTTTCGGTATTCTTTGTCACTCAGAAATGGGGATTGGGCATAGTTGTTATTTTCAGTTGGAGAAATCCTTTGCGTAAACATTTGTCGCCTTCTAGATGAATGAAAACTTCTTAAATTTGAAGAAATATCTGAAGTCTGTGTTCCAATTGACCAATATTGGCCACACATTTTTTCTTTACAAAATTCAAACAATGGTATTAAATATTAAATATCCTGTTGTCTCTAAAGTAATAAAAGCCATGTTATCCTTGTCTCATGGTAGTGCAACTGTTGAAAGAAGCTTCTCTACTTCTGGCAACGTTTTAACATCGGACAAGACTGCAATGACAGTCAGGGAATTAAATGCCTGGCTAAATCTTATATCGGGATTGAAATTTTTTTGTGGTAAACCTTTCCTTGTTCCTATAACGAAAGAATTGCTTTTGATGGCCTAAAATGCTCATCAAAGCTACAGAAACTATCTGGATTCTGAAAAGCAGAATAAGGAACGAAAACAAAAGGAAGCAGAAGAGAAAGATAAATTTAAGGCTAAAGGTGAGGCAGCTAGTGAATTAAAAATTCTAAGTTCAAATCTGATATCTAAAAAAAAAAAAATGAAAGCAAAGGAAGTAGCTGAAAAGTTGTTGGACGAAGCCACAAAGGGGTTGGAGAGTGCCATAAAACGGCAAAATTTTGAAGAAATGACTCTTGCTCAGGGAATGATGCATGGGGTCAAAAAATTAAGGTCTTCTGAAGCAGAAACATCAAGACAAGTTTTCAATTGCCAAAATATTGAAAAAAAAAATCTTGTGATATCACTTCTTATTTTAAAAAACAACAAAAAAGATTAAATTGATAATTTTTACTTGAAAATGTAGACGCTCATTATTGTACAATGTACATCTTTTATGTTGCTAAAGAACATTCAAAAGTATTTTTCATTATGTGATTTTTAGACTTAGAGTTTAATCCTGAAAAAATGTCCGCTCCTAATGACTTGTATTGCAAATTGTTAGATCAGGTAGGAATTATCGTCGAGGGCCATTGGCGACGGGCGTCGTATTTTAGAACGACATTCAAGTGACAAGCCGACACCTGAATCGGCACCCAACGCAACCGTTAAGGGCGTACCATCGTACACAGCGTTAGGACTTTGAAGGATATTTAACGTGCACTCCCTTACACAGGGTATTATTTGTCAGATATTTTTTCCTGCACGGGCCGTTTATAGGTCGGCAGTTATTTTGGGGATACCCGAACCTGAGACCTTTCGCATGCTAGGCAAGTGCCTAACCGACTGGGCTCCCCAGCCCCTTTGCAAATTGTGGAAATGCTTCATCAAGATCTAAGGCAAATTGATGTTTCTTCTCCTAACCTTGTATTCATGCTGAAAAAACGTGTTAGTATACTATCTTATAAGTTGCTCATCTTTAGCATGATAATAAGTTACCATGTAAGCAGAAATATTTTAATACACTAATGTTCTTCACTGTCTTCTGTTTTTCTTGTGTTCCTTTTAGTCTGGTTTAAAAAGAAAAACTCGGGTTTTTGCCTTAATTAACAATTTCCTCATTTCCAACATGTCTTAAGCACTTGTCGATTTTTTTAAGTGGTCCCTTAGGTCCCTTTTTTTTAAACTTTAGGTCCCTAAGTCCCTTTTTTTAGGGGTTCAAGGTGCAAAACACCCTGCGAATATCACGTCTTCAAAATGGACATTGTCACCAAAAAAATGACGTCAATTTAGGGGCATTTTATGACCAAAAAATCACGTCATATTCGACGTCACACGAGTACTTGGGTTCATGTTGCTTACTGTGTTGTATATACTTGTTTAGTTTTGGCTGGTTATCAAACAATCATACATTTTATTATATTTGAAAAAAAAATAGCTGCTGCATATCTGTGCAACTTTTATTTTTGGCTCTTTGTTTTTTAATAGCATGTTTTCACAATAATTATAACCATGGTCCATTAAATTTAATTTATTTTCAGGTTCAAGATAATTCTCCTGGGTCTACAGCTGGTCTTGAAGCATTTTTTGATTTTATAGTGGCTGTCGGAACCACCCGTTTGGTTAGTCTTAAAAAAAATATGTATATCATTGTCAAATGCAAAACATATTCATGTTGGAATAGTTTATAAAATAATTTTTAACCAATTTGATCCTGACGTCTTTAAATTTAAAATGCTTTTAACCCTTTCCAACCAAACTATCAAGATTGTGTGGGTATTTAAGAGAATGTTCAAGCTCTTCAAGAATATCAATACTGAAACAGCTGACTTGTACCATTCATTATTTGTATAAAAAATGACTGTTTTTAAGGAGTTGCTGGCATTGATGCTGTTTTAACGCATTTTTTTCGATAAAACTTCAAATTTAGTCCCATAATTTTAAATCAGCGCATCTGACCGCCGGTCTTAAAGGGTTATATTTTGGTTCTAAACAATTTACTTCTAAATTTTAATAAAACATTTAGCCCTATGAATTCATTTGTATAGGTTAAAGCAATAAAAGCACTGTGCTGTATTGTCGCTTAACAGTGTAGTAGAAAACTTCGATATTTCTAGCCATACTTTTTTTTTTCACTGGAGTTCTTTTATCTTATGGGGTTGATAAATGAGAACCAAGCTGGCTTGGGAAGTAAACTCGGGGTTAATCATTGAACCAGCCATTCAGCATTTGTAATTACCTAGTTTTAGCACCTTAGGCCCAAAGGCTATAGAAACAGTGACAAGCACAACCTCATAGGCCAAGAGTTTCAGGCAGATTTGAACTAACTTAATATTGTAATTTTTAAATATTAAAATTTTTAACAGGCTTCTTTTTAAATTGGAGCTGGGGAGATCAGTTGGTTAGGCATCCGCCTAGCATGCGAAATGTCCCAGGTTCGGGTCCAGGCATCACTAAAATAACTGCCTAACTATAAACAGCCCATGCAGCCAGAATGTTCATCGAATATTACCCTGTGTAGAGGGAGTGCACGTTAAATATCATTTAAAGTCCTAACACTGTGTACGATGTCGCCCTTAACGGTTGTGTTGGGTGCCTACTCAGGTGTCGGCTCGTCACTTGATTGTGGCTCTAAAATACGACTCCCATCGCCAATAGTTCTTGTGTAGCTCTAGTGCAACGATAATTCAAACCAAACCTTTATTTTTAAATTCCTTTTTTGGTTTGTGTAGGTGCACAACCCAGTCATGTTTTCCCACACTTTCATAATACAATGCGTGCTATTTTAATATATTTACATTTTATGTTATAGAACCAAGACAATGACACTCTAAAAGAGATATTGAAAGCCAACATCGAGAGGCCTTTGCATATGACAGTGTACAGTACAAAGACCCAGACAGTGCGGGAAATTGAGATTACACCTTCAAATACTTGGGGAGGCCAGGGCCTGCTCGGAGTCAGTATTAGGTTTTGTTCATTTGAAGGAGTTAATGAAAATGTTTGGCATATTTTGGTGAGCATTTTTATTATTTTGTTAGTTACTTTTTTGTTCTTAATTTTTTATGAATTCATTTACTTGTAGTAACTCAAGTTATATGAGATTTTTATGTAACCCCAATTATTATGGTTAATTTTAATTATATGTGTTATTTTTTAAATCAAAGTGTTTGAATATTAATCTGTATTTTTTTGGAAATTTGGTATTCTGAAACTACTTAATGTAATTCTTTTTGGAAAGTTGGCATTCTGAAACAACTTAGCTTAGTTGCCAGAAAAATTTAATCTATTTCTGCAGTCAAATAAGAAATCAATCGCCAAATATTTTGTAAAAATGATTTTATTTAAAAGCTTTTCTCTCTCTCTCACACATTGAATGACCCAAACACGTTTAGGACCTTCCTGATCTTAAAAGTTAGGCGCTCGCTTAGCAAACAAAAGGTTCCTGGCATCAACAAAATATCTGCCGACCTATAAACGGCCTGTGCAGCCAAAAATTTCTGATTAATACCACCCCAAGCAAGGGAGTGCTCGTTAAATATCTTTCAAAGTCCCAGTGCTGCGTACGATGTCGCCCTTAACAGTTGCGTCGTCACTTGACTGTGGTTCTAAAATCCGACGCCCGTCGCCAACACCTCTCATGTAGCTCTAATGCGATGATAATTCAAATTAAACTAAACTCTTTATGCAGTCCACCATGCAATCGAGGCATTATTTATGTGCAAAAATATATAAGTTGTAGTGTGTATTGCAAGTTGTCCAAAGCAAAATGCTTAAGAAATGACAAAAATATAATGTAAAGATAATTTTAAGCATTAGCATATGTTATAATAATTACGTTGATTTTTTTTACAGGAAATTCAGCCACACTCACCAGCTGATCTAGCAGGTCTTTATCCATTTGATGACTATGTTATAGGGGCTGATTCTGTTCTGCATGAGGTAAATATTTGAAAGTAGCAATTTGAATATAACCTATAGCCCTTTAACTCAGTAACTTCTTAAGACCCAAGCAAAATCCTACATGTATATTCTCAATCTTAAAATACTTTTCACACAAATATATGCTAATAAGTATGTTTTTTTTTTAAAGCAATTAAAAAAAATATGTTTAATAGGTACTGAGCGACACACCTTAAGTGCTAAAAATGTACATTTTTGTGCTATAAATGCAAAACAAAAGGCTGTATCACTTATTTGTAGTTTACATTTCATTTTAACATTGTTTTTAATGTAAAAGGCCTTTAAAAGTAACTAATAAAACAATGTTTTAAAAGTTTTAAAAATAAATTAAAATATTTTTTTAAGAACTCTAATATTGTATTGCCCCTCGTTCAACTTCATTTTTATAGAAATAAATGACTGATACCTGCAATCAAAGGCTGAAAACTTATATTTGAATCTTCTTCTATCAGGCCAAGTCACGTATTCAGGAAATTTGCCTTTTCATGATCATTTACTAAAATGTTTCTCATTTTTATATTTAATTTTATGTACTACTATGTTGCTCAATTTGTTGAAATTCTGGAAAAGCAATAAAACATTTATATTTATAAAAACATATTTAAACATTTGTATAATAACAATCATAATATCTTGATATGGTATTTGTATAACTTTGTGCTCAATTGACTATTATCTTTTAAACGTAAGGTCTTAGATGTATTATAATAATATAATTATTTTATTGGCCTTGTTATTTCTTTATATACTTAGCAACCTCTTTGGTTATTTGTATCTATTGCTTTCTATGTTCCATTTTCCCCAATATAACTTATTGCTTTGAAAGGATGTACAGTAGAGTCCCGTTTTTCTGAATCCCAGTTATCCAAAATTCGGCTTAACCAAAAGGCTCCTTAATTTTTTCACTAAAATAGAAAATGTATATCCATAAATACACAAAAAATAAATATGTACTTACAATGTTAGATTTATTTCTCAAAACATGCAGTATTTTTTTATTTTTTTGCTGCTCAATTTTGGTTTGTTTTAAAGAAGCCCTGTCCCGCAATCTTTTAAACAAGAGAACCTCTGAAGTAGTGGCTTTAGCATGCACTCTTATGTTTTTAAGGGCCTGATCTAAGAATATTTTAGCTTCTGTATGCAAAATTCTGCACTTGCCTCGGAATTAGGAAGCGCTTCATAGCTAATAAGAACGAGGCATACATTTTATGACTTCAAATCTTCTCTTCTCCTTCATTTTACTAGGTGTAAAGTGGATGATTCCCGATTATCCGAAATTTTTTATGGAATCTCGATTAACCGAAAGTGCTTTGGTCCTGTACCTTTCCGATAAACAGACCAACCTAACTTGTGTAAAAATGAATAGTAAAAAGGCAGGGGTAAAAGCGTGGTTGGTCCGTTAGTTGGAAACTCTTGTAAGGTAATATTTACATGCAAAATTATCTAACAATGTAACCAAAATACACTTTTCATTCTGATAAAATTGCAAAATTTTCTCGAATAATATTCAAATTTGTTACACATTAAATGAAATTAATATTTTATGTACATGTTTTCTGGATGGATTCACAAATAATTTATGGAACTCTTTACATTGGTGGAAGGATCTTCTCAATAGCATATTTCTATTTACCCAACTTATTTTAGCAAGGAGTTTACTGTAAATACTAATCTATAGTCGAATCTTTCTTTTCATAATTATATTTTAAACTATTAATGACTATTTTTCTGTTTTTTGCAGTCTGAAGATTTGTTTAGCCTTATTGAAGCCCATGAAGGCAAAGCTCTCACTCTGTTTGTATACAATGCCGTTTCCGATCTGTGCAGAGAAGTCGTGATAACACCCAACAAAAATTGGGGTGGGGAGGGAAGGTAATTTACTGATTTTTATCAATCAATCAGTACAACTTCAAACGACTGATTAACTGAATTATAATTGTATTATTATGCTTCATTCATTTGTAATTATCTGTATAAGTTTTGCCTTTACTTTTCATCAAAAGTTCTTTCTTTAAAAATAGATTTTCATTGCATATTTAATATAAGTTGCAGTAATTCATAAATATGTACTTAACAAATGTATTTCAATTGTTTTTCTGAATAGAAGAAAGTCCCAATTGATTGGGAGAAGAAGATTTCTACTGTACAAAATTCAATTCTTTTAAATATGAAATTTGAATTGCAACTATCACTTATAAGATAATTTGTCAAATTTTCATTCGTTTCCAAATTCACCATTATCAAATGTTTTAAGTTTACTAAATTTAATGTTTTGAAAAATATCAGTTACATTTAAATCTCCAGGAAATGTTTTTTTTTTTTTTTTTTTTTTTGGTATCAAAGTATAAGTTGCAATCATGCTCAAGGTGATAAACTAATTTTTCTTTTAATTTGAATTGTTCGAAATTTTTTGTACATAAGTAAGTTATCTTTCATGTGTTTTCATAAATATTTCAGATGCATTAATACTGCGGACAAGCAGCATAGATATTATTTTTAGAGATGAGGTTTTCTAATTTTAAAAATGCCTTAATTATATTAATTCCTAAAATATTCAAAGTTGTCTGTAAACATATCCCCTTTAATGGAGATTGTGTGATTTTATCTAATCAGTAGGGACTAGAGTCTTGCAAGACTCATAAAAGTTACTTTTTTTAGGTAACTCCACTAGATCTTTCAGAGAGTAACTATAACATAGTTACTTTAATGCTCATGATGTAACAAAAAATTTAGCCTATTTTACTGTTGCTTTTTACAACACTCTTTAAGGATGTTTTCAACACAGTTCAGCTTAGATTTAATTATTAAAATTTAACTTTAAGCAACTTTGAATTTTCATTCTTGCTTTTTTTCGTGATTATCTCTGTTTCTTTAGGCTTGATTGTCTTTGAAAAATGGTAAGGTGGCTAAATTTTGGTTTTTCTAACTTGAAATTTCTAAAAGTAACTGGGGTTAGGTTACTTTTCATATTGAGTAACTGTATCAATGTTATTTTTCAAAAGTGACTTTTCCAATTCCTGATAATATGTGTAACATTTAATTTATAAGTGAAAAGGAGAAGATTGTCTCTTTTTAGAAACATGCTTTGTGAAGGTACTGAGCAAGTCTTAAAGTCATGCACACAAACTACCTGATTGTATGAATTTTCTCCTAAACATTCCTGTGATGTACCTAATGTAACCACATTTTATGGCCTGTGCAGCCAACGAATAATACCCCGTGTAAGGGAGTGCACGTTAAATATCCTTCAAAGTCCTAACGCTGTGTATGATGTCGCCCTTAACGGTTGCATTGGGTGCCTACTCAGGTGTCGGTTCATTTGAATGTGGTTCTAAAATACAATGCCTGTCGCCAATAGCCCTCGTGTAGCTCTAGTGCGACGATAATTCAAACCTAACCTAACATTTAGTCAAATTAATGGAAACATATCTGCAATCTGTTTTTAGATAGTTAAACACATTTCACTTAATGTTCATTTCATGCATTATATTGCAGTTTAGGATGTGGCATTGGATATGGATACCTCCATCGCATTCCTACCAGGCCCAACAAGATTGAGGTAATGAAGCCTCCCTATACTCAGCTGCCCCCCAAGAACCCTCAAGTGGATGGGTATTCAACAGTAAGAGATGCTTTCATTTTGTTTTCCATTTACAGCAGAACCCCGATTATCCAATCTAATTAGTACGGAGATAGATAGGATAATCGAAAATTCTTGAAAATGACGCCAAATTAGCAGCCGACCTATAAACTGCCTGTGCAGCCAAAAATGTCCGAATAATACCCTGTGTGGAGGAAGTGCTTGTTAATTAACATTCTAAGTCCTGACAGCGTACGATTTCACCCTTAACAGTTGTGTTGGGTGCCTATTCGGGTGTCTCGGGAATCTCCTGAATCTTGAATGTCGTCTCGTCTCTTGAATGTGGTTCTAAGATACAACACCCGTTGCCGATAGCCCGTGTGTAGCCCTAGTGCGACGATACATAATTCAAACTAAACTTGATGATAGATAAATTTTCTTAAATAGTAAAACTTGAGGTACAGAGAAGCGTCGAAATTCTGCAGACCTGAATTTCGTCATTGTCCAAAATCCGTACTGGTTCAGTTGTAACATTGAATTTCAGTGTTCTGTTATGTATGTAACTGAGATTTCCTGGCAAAGGAAGGCGCTAAATTTTTAAAAATTTCTACTTTTTTTTTTATCTATCAGTGTCTTATTTGTAGTGTTGCAGTTTTAGAAGATTGAAAGAGTTTCCCAATAATTCAAAATTGCCAGAAATTCCTTTTTGCATTTTGAGTTGCCGAAATAACCATGTTGGAGAAATTTTTTTAAAGCTGACACAGGACGGTTAACAGAGAGTTCGGGATAAAAGGACTAATAATCGAGGTTCTACTGTAACTAAAATTTTATAAAAATGCTTGTTTAACAATAGAGTTCTGTATAATGGTTTTGGGACATTATTTAAAACATTCATGTGCTCATTATGTTTTCGTACAATACAAAAATACTGTTTCTCTTATCCAGGTACAGCTAAATGCAGCTGCAGCAAGTCCTCAAGCAGGTGCAACTACAGTTATTCCACATCCTGAAATGAACGGTAATTTAAATGCAGTTAAATTAGTGGCAAAACACATTCCATTATAATGCTAATACTTAAAACATTTATTGTATCTAAGCCCTTTAAATAAAGCTGTGTTAAAAGCTAAAAATAACCCTTTAAGTTGTTCCTTTCGTAATGCTCTTGGAGTTTTTTTACTAAGTTATCACTCTTGGGTTTTCTCGGCAAGATTAAATCTCGGCATATTTTAACATCCACAGAGATCTCAGATTCATTGTAATCTGCATGTCAAAATTTTAGCGAGAGTCGCCTAAATTGTGCCACAAAAAAGGCTCTCTGTTCTGGGGAATATGCTGAGTCTGCAAAGCTTGCCAATGCTGCAGCCCCATTAGAGAGGACTAAGTTATCACTTAGAAACTTGTAATGTAAAAGAAATATGAATGTAATGTAAAGGAAATTCTTTTAAAATTGAAAGTAAACAAATTGTTTAAGAACAAAAAAAAACTATATTAAAAGCAATTTATAATTACAATGTATATAAAAGTGTTAGTTAGTCCACATACTGAAATAAACGGTTATCAATGTGCAGTTACAGGATTAAAAAGTGCACATTTAGTTGTAATGCTATTACTTTGAACCTTTAATGCATAATGCATATGATTTGTTGAGTCCTTCTAAACTGATGTAATGTTTAAAGCTTAAAGGAAAAAAAAAACCTTTAAAGTTTTCCTTCCTAATATGTTGATGTTTTTTTTTCTAAAGAGTTTTCTGTAAGAAACTTGTAAGATATAGAAGTAATATAAAAGTTTTTAAAATTGAATGATTTTATATGAACAATATCTGAATTGCAAAAAAAAGAAAGAAATTTACTATAGTAAAAGCAATGTGATAATTTCAATGTCTATAAAAATGCATGTTCAAATTATACCTTATACCTCAATCATTGACTTAGCCTTTCTCAATGTAACAACTTCAGTGGACATTTTTTAACCTTTTCTTCCAATTTTAAAACTCGTTTATATTTGATTTTTAATGATTTATTACAATATACTTTATTAAAAAAATTATTAAAAGTCATTTCAAATGATTTTTCAAATTAAAATGTTATAATTTTAGACTTAAGATTTTTTTTTCTCCTCTAGGGCAGCCACCAGTATCTAATGTACCTTCTGTGCCTACAGTGGAACCTGTTGTGGTAGCTCCCAAAGGTATTTTTAGTGTTTTATATTCTTATTTATTCTAAACTAAAAAACGAAACACACAATATGTAATATTTTTTAGTTATATTCATAGTTAACTCATTATCACACTGTTTATAATATACTTAGCTTACTTTGTTTTATGATGAGTGATGTAAAATGAAAAATTATATGGTGTTGAAGGCTCCTCATTTTAATGACATAAAAAAGGGGGGGGGTGAGGAGCCCAGTCGGTTAGGCATTCACCAAGCATGCGGAAGGTCCCAGGTTCGGGTCCGGGCATCGCCAAAATAACTGCCAACCCATAAACGGCCTGTGCAGCCAAAAATTTGCGACGAATAATACCCCGTGTAGAGGTAGTGCACTTTAAATATGCTTCAAAGTCCCAACGGTGTGTACGATGTCGCCCTTAACTATTGCGTTGCGAGTGTCGGTTCGTCACTTGACCGTGGTTCTAAATTACGACGCTTGTCGCCAATAGCCCTGGTGTAACTCTAGTGCGACGATTATTCAAACCTACCCACCAATGACATGAAAAGATGATTAACATGTGCATTATAAAACTTGTAGGCATATTACATAACAAATATGTAAAGACTTCAAAAACTCTAAAACTTCATCATGATTTTTTTGTCACTAAAACCTTAAAGATGTTTTGTATATTTTTCTGTGATAACTGAGTCTGTACTTCTGATGAAAACCTTATGCAATATGCATTTTAAAAACAGTTAAGTGATAACTTTTGTATTTTTGAATTGTTTTCAAGTGATTATCAATAAAAATTGAAAATTTAGCTTATAAAATGATATCATAAAATTAAACACACATTTACCTTAAAAATATTCAATGTAACTATTCTCAAACTCTTCACAGTTGTAAAAGTTCGCAATTCGAAAATACTAATTACCAATACCTTTGCTAGAAAAAAAACATATTTATGTATTGTTTTGAATTGCAGCAAAATCAAACACATGCCTTTTATAAATCACCGATTACCATTACAAAATATATATATATACTGTTGACAACAGTGTTATTTATAGTTATTACTAAAACGTTTTCTCGAAAAAACATATTTCTGGATGTTTCGTTTTTAATTGCAGCAAAATCAGAGTGATCAACCCTAATTACCATCCCATAAAAAACTTCACTGTTTCAAAAATGTTATTATAAGTAGTATTACCAAAACCTTTACTAGCAAAGCCTACATATGAATGTAAAGGTAAAGGGGACCTGGGCTTACCCATCATGTTCTAAGTGCGACAATGCTCTGTTTTGTCCCCAGCACATTTTGCAATGCCCAGGGTTTTCACGCTAGGAGGCTGTGAAAAGCCCACACCTGCTTTTAGACTTTTTGGGAGCTTTTCGACTCGTGGATTTGGTCTAGTTTTTCTGGATCAGGGGGGCTGGGGAGCCCATTTGGTAAGACACTCGCCTAGCATGCGAAAGGTCCTAGGTTCGGGTCCGAGCATCGTCGAAAAAACTGCCGACCTATGAACGGCCTGTGCAGCCAAAAATGTCCGACGAATAATACCCTGTGTAAAGGAGTGCACGTTAAATATCCTTCAAAGTCCTTACACTGCGTATGATGTTGCCCTTACCGGTTGTGTTGAGTGCCTATTCAGGTGTAGGCTCGTCACTTGACTGTGGTTCTAAAAGTACGAGGACCGTCGCCAAAAGCCTCGTGAAGCTCTAGTGCTATGATAATCAAAACCTAACCTAACCTAATCTGGTAGACCAGATAAGGATTAGTCCCACCCACCACCCACTTATGAATGTTTTATTTTGAATTTCAGCAACAGCAGACATTGATGCCCTTAATAACCAGCCCCTTACCACCACGCTCAGTTTGCCTGGCATGCCTGTGATAACAGTCAGCGCGACCCTGCCCACTGACACACTTGCCAACATAACAAGTGGACCAACTCACACAACAGTCACTGCAGCAGGTAAATATAATTTTTGTTTTGTTTTTATTTAGTTCAGGGGTTCCCAACCTTTTTGCACCTTTAAGTTTACATTACCTTAGACATTATTGCTTAAATTTATAACATAACACATTCATGTCATTCACTCATTCGATTAATTGTTACCTAGGACTTGTGTGTTTGTTAAAAGGCTAAAATAAAGCAGTAACTATATCAATCACTGTTGGCCACATTAGATTTATACCTAAATCTTACGTTAGAAAGGAAATACTGCATTCTCTCAAAACTTCTTTTTTGTATAGTTGCATTTCGCATCTACATGACCTAATTATGTTTAATTATTAATTTTGCTTCATTTTATTTTGCATTTATAAAAAACTTTATATAATAATGAGGTATTTGGTTAATAAAGATCAAAATAATCAAATGTTTCTCCACAGTATTGTAATGCAGAAACAATACAAAGAGTGGCAATTGTAAAAGATGCCTTGATCAAAAATATATTATTTGTTTTGAGGCCTTTTGTAAAAATTCAACTTTGTATTTTTTCTGACAAACTTTTATGCTGTAACACATTTTAAAGACTTTTAAAATATGACTTATTTTTAGCAAAAATAGATTTTTTTTTTAAATTTACTGCTTATAGTCAAAATATTTACTTGTAAGTTTAAAACACTGAAGTGTTAATGACTTATCTTAACTGATTGATAACAATCGTTAAGAAATTCACTACTCAAAAACGAGTTTTCTGCTTAAGTATATCGAAATATATAAAATTTAAAACAAATACAAATACAATAATTGTCGACCAACACAAGCCAGGGGCCTAGCAAGGTTGGTCCAAGATATATGAAATTCCTTACCAGTTTGCAATAGCTATCCTGATTCTTCTTAAAATCTCCTACTCTCTTCGAATGCACAACAGAATATGGTAAATCCTTCCACTCATTGAAAACTCTATTGTAAAAATGTTTTCTTACCTCCCATCTAAAGCATGATTTATTCATTTTCAGACAATGTCCTCTGGTCCGAATATTTAAGGCACAACCTAAGAACTCCATGTCTCCATGTTTTATAAACTTCATTAACTGAATTTAATCACCCCTTGTTCTTCTATTTTCCTGGGAATACATGTATACATGT